>JAVIAB010000050.1:31251929-31346929 GCA_032433765.1 Megaustenia siamemsis
TTAGCTGGCATAGAAATGTTTGGATGTCTTAACAATGGTGAAAGCTGGTATGTGACAGCATTTGCTTTTTGTATTCTCATGTCAATTTCTCTGTCTAGTTTTCCATCTTCTGTGAACATTGTGCCTAAATACTTGAATTCCTCTACTTGTTTTATTTCTTTGTCTTTGATCTTGATGTTTAATGGGTGTCTTAATTTGCTTATTCTTATAGCCTCTGTTTTTGCTGTGTTAATTTTCATACTGTAGTTTATGCAGCTTTTATCTAGAGATGTTAAATGCTGTTGAAGCAGGTTTTCATCCTCATATATTGGGCATTGGCCATATGCGAAGAGAAGCTCATTGATGTTGGAGTTTTCTACCTCTATGTTATTATTTGATTTGTCCTTGTTGTTGTTTGCATAACTAACATATTTTATTTTCGGGGGTTAAGGCAAAGAAATGGGTGTCCGGTTAGCGCAATCGATAGGCGGTTGGCTTACCACGGCAACAGCCGGGGTTCGTTCCCTGGCGAGGACACCTGGGTTTTACTAATTCCCTAAAAATTAGTGGGAGCCGCGAAAGCTCAGTGGTTAGTGAACTGGACTACTACGGACAAGGGGTAGGGTTCGATCCCAACCGACGGCTCCGGGTTCACCCAGCCTTAAATGGGTACCGGATTTTTTCTGGGAAAGTAAAGCAGCACGGGCGTAATACCGACCACATTACCCAAAAATCATGTGCTGAAGGTCTGTAAAATATAGGGTCACTAACACCATATTTCCCTATACGCCACTTGGCGTGACGGGGGGTACTTTACTTTTTTAAGGCAAAGAAATGTAAATGAATGCATACAAATGCGAAGCTGCAGTAAAGCTGAATGAGAGGGACAATTGAAAAAAAAATTGAAAAAAATCGTATGGTAAAAGCTTTACGTGATTAGTAGACGACACAGATTTGAACGACGTTTCGGCTCAATAGGCCTTCAGCAGGAACAAACAAACAACACGCACACACAGATATGTATTTTATTTTCCTTGTTTTCTTTATCAACCAATTTTTTTTTTGGAATTTTTAATTCTTGCGTAATAGACATGTTTGTTTTTTCCTCTGTTCGTGGTGTTCTGAACATTCTTCTGCGTTTGTAACATTTGTATTCGAAGGCCTTGATGTATTTTTCAGCAGATCTGTTGAGACCATATTTTACAATCATATGATGTTGTAGTAAAGAAAAAAATGCAGGCTTTTAAAACCCAAGCTTCATCATCCTCATTTATCGTAAAGGTGGTCGTTGTGTTGTCGTTAACTGCAAGCTGCGAAACATCCTCTTTCCAAGCCAACACATACGACTTTAGTATATCATTTACAACACTACAGACAAAACTATATGGGCCACTGCAAGAATGACAAAAGACAGTAAAATGTATACAGGAAACGACATTGCAGATATAGACAGTACTTCAGGCGGACGATAGATAGATAGGGCTGTCCTTCCTCTTGGATCGCTACTCGTTTTTGTCAGACCACAGCCAACATTAGATTTACTAAGGCCTGTGTTATCTTCACGGCATTTCCCCATTATTAGGGTCTGACCTGGGGATTTATATGACCGGAGAATAAAGGCCGCCTGTCCAGTGCTGTCGCCACGAGGTGTTCGGATAAGAGTTTTTATTTCACCCTCGATAGAAAACACTTTTGACTCTGCAGGGTTTCGAACACGCATTCTCATGGTTTGTAGCACGGCAAGTTATTGACTCAGCCACCTGCTCGTGCTAAGAGGAAGTTCCGGGAAAACCTGCAACTGGCCTGTTGTGTTCAGCTTTGTGAGCAGGGGCGGTTGTGAGTAAAGTCAGCCGCCTATATCTCCTATAGCTGAAAACGTCACACTAGTTGGATGATTTTCCGGTTTTGTTTTCTGGCCGCGGGACTTAGTAAATCTATAGTTGCTGTGGTCAGATTGTTTCCTGGATCACAGCTTCCAGATATAATTGCACACATGATGTCCAGAGACAATCACACTTAGAAGATGTCCAGATACAATCACACGCAGAAGATGCCCAGAGACAATCACACACAGAAGATGTCCAGAGACAATCACACTTAGAAGATGTCCAGAGACAATCACACACAGAAGATGTCCAGATACAATCACACACAGAAGATGTCCAGAGACAATCACACTTAGAAGATGTCCAGATACAATCACACACAGAAGATGTTCAGATACAATCACACACAGAAGATGTCCAGAGACAATCACACACAGATGATGTCCAGAGACAATCACACTTAGAAGATGTACAGATACAATCACACTAAGAAGATGTCCACAGACGATCACACTCAGAAGATGTTCAGATACAATCACACTTAGAAGATGTCCAGAGACAATCACACTTAGAAGATGTCCAGATACAATCACACACAGAAGATGTTCAGAGACAATCACACACATAAGATTTCCAGAGACAATCACACTTAGAAGATGTCCAGATACAATCACACACAGAAGATGTTCAGAGACAATCACACACAGAAGATGTCCAGAGACAATCACACTTAGAAGATGTCCAGATACAATCACACACAGAAGATGTCCAGAGACAATCACACACAGATGATGTCCAGAGACAATCACACTTAATAGATGTACAGATACAATCACACTAAGAAGATGTCCACAGACGATCACACTCAGAAGATGTTCAGATACAATCACACACAGAAGATGTTCAGATACGATCACACTTAGAAGATGTTCAGATACAATCACACTTAGAAGATGTTCAGATACAATCACACTTAGAAGATGTTCAGATACAATCACACTTAGAAGATGTTCAGATACAATCACACACAGAAGATGTCCAGAGACAATCACACTTAGAAGATGTCCAGATACAATCACATACAGAAGATGTTCAGAGACAATCACACACAGAAGATGTCCAGAGACAATCACACACAGATGATGTCCAGAGACAATCACACTTAGAAGATGTACAGATACAATCACACTAAGAAGATGTCCACAGACGATCACACTCAGAAGATGTTCAGATACAATCACACTTAGAAGATGTCCAGAGACAATCACACTTAGAAGATGTCCAGATACAATCACACACAGAAGATGTTCAGAGACAATCACACACATAAGATTTCCAGAGACAATCACACTTAGAAGATGTCCAGATACAATCACACACAGAAGATGTTCAGAGACAATCACACACAGAAGATGTCCAGAGACAATCACACTTAGAAGATGTCCAGATACAATCACACACAGAAGATGTCCAGAGACAATCACACACAGATGATGTCCAGAGACAATCACACTTAATAGATGTACAGATACAATCACACTAAGAAGATGTCCACAGACGATCACACTCAGAAGATGTTCAGATACAATCACACACAGAAGATGTTCAGATACGATCACACACAGAAGATGTTCAGAGACAATCACACACAGAAGATGTTCAGATACAATCACACTTAGAAGATGTTCAGATACAATCACACTTAGAAGATGTTCAGATACAATCACACACAGAAGATGTTCAGATATAATCACACACAGAAGATGTTCAGATACAATCACACTTAGAAGATGTCCAGAGACAATCACACTTAGAAGATGTCCAGATACAATCACACACAGAAGATGTTCAGAGACAATCACACACATAAGATTTCCAGAGACAATCACACTTAGAAGATGTCCAGATACAATCACACACAGAAGATGTTCAGGGACAATCACACACAGAAGATGTCCAGAGACAATCACACACAGAAGATGTCCAGATACAATCACACACAGAAGATGTCCAGAGACAATCACACACAGATGATGTCCAGAGACAATCACACTTAATAGATGTACAGATACAATCACACTAAGAAGATGTCCACAGACGATCACACTCAGAAGATGCTCAGATACAATCACACACAGAAGATGTTCAGATACGATCACACTTAGAAGATGTTCAGATACAATCACACTTAGAAGATGTTCAGATACGATCACACTTAGAAGATGTCCAGATACAATCACACTTAGAAGATGTCCAGATACGATCACACTTAGATGATGTCCAGATACGATCACACTTAGAAGATATTGAGGAACAATCACAAGAATTATCACTCGGCTGACGTCGAAGGAAAGAAACGGGGGAGGGTGGGGAGAGAGGTGTCAAACATAGAACAAGCTAGCGTATAACGATTTAGGGAAGCTCCATTCTATGGGGTCAGACTTTGGGCATTGTGTACCAAGCAAGGGTGAGTAATTAAAAAAAAAATAGTTCCCTGCAAGAAGTACCACAAGACGTGTTGGCCACTGGTTGTTGGATCCCGACCACGCACGCACGCACGCACAAACAAACAAACAAATGAACAAACGAGCGAACGAACGAAAGAACAAACGAGCGAACGAACAAACAAACGAGCGAACGAACGAGCGAGCGTTGCTTTCATTGCCTCATTGGTCTGCGTTCTCAAGGTTTCGCGAGGTCGGATGCTTTTTCATATTGTTTTCTATTTGAGAACTTGATAAGTGATTCCTTCAGTTATATCTTCTCACCTCGTGATCCACACATACCCATCTTCTCTTCCTGTTTATGTATTGCACGCTTGGATGAGAACACACGAACGTAATCCAAAATGTTTGGCTTTCTTCGTCTATACAAACAGAAGCAGGAATTCTCTAAAGGTAAAGGTAAAGTACGAGACTTGAACCGGCGTCTTAGCACGCGAGTATATACCCATATGTGCTCGGCCGCCTATCCAGAAATGTTCGGATATTTCTGTATAGTGTCGCCCCAAGCATCGAAACTCAGATGCGAAGCGACATTCCTCACCTTCCCAGGATAATATACCCTGGTACCCATTTCTGCCAACGGCTGGGTCGACCGTGGGGGTATTTTTTTTTTTATTCCAACCACGAGTACAATTCACACTGCTCCCAGCGAGAATTGAACACGGGTTGTCCGAACGTCGGTAGTCTAGTCGGGTGGTTTTCCCAACTAGGCTACCGAGGCCCCCAAAGGAATTCTCTGATCTTAGGTAATAATTGACTCACGCTGTCTTTTCTAGCAGCTTCTTTTCATGATTGATTCTGTTTATTGGTATCTTCTTCTTTTCTTTTCTTTTCGTTCGCCAGCTTTTACCTCTGACGAAGTACCTAGAGACTAGGAACTGAATTTTGCGTGTTAATCCATTTTTCCCTGTCAAGTGTGTGCGCAGGAGTCCCTTGCCGCACAGGCAGATAACTCCGACTTCGGAGGTACTCATATTTTTTTCCGTCGATGAGTAATTGACGTTTCAAGCCGGGCCTTGCTGCTGAGACCAGGGGTGGTTGCCGCAGACATAAATTATAAATAAAATTCCCAACCGGTATAGCCGGGATTTGAACCCACAACCTCTCTGTCTCGAGGCCGACATGTTATTAGTCAAGAAATTACAATTATCTGCCTTGACAGCGCTGATTGAATGACGTCACTCATGAGATTGGTTATTGTGTGCTGATTGACAGTTTCGGCACGGGAATTAACAAGTCCAATGTATATAGAGAGGTCTCATCTCTTATCATTATCATCATCATCATCATGTGCCATACCGGTTGGCGTAGGCGATCATGTCCTTCCACAATCTTTTATCTACAGTGCATCGTATCAGTTCTCATCTCTTATCCCTTGTGTTATTTATTTATCACATTTTTACTTAGACTTAAACGTTACATTTTCTAATGTGCCACTTTCTTAGTTTGGTCTCCACAGGAGCGCCAGTAGCATAGTCATAACGTGCTGGCTTTGCGATACGAGCTGGCCCTGTGGACCAGGGTTCAAACACATCATGGGTCTCGCAGAGTTGGGATAAAAGTAGTGACAACAAGAACAAGATGTGGTCGCCGTTATCTCTAAATGCTGTGATCTTGTGCGGTGATTTTGTATATTTTACCCTTCGCCCGGACTGCGCTTCGGTACACTTTTAGAATGTAACAGCCCCAGGACAGTTATTTATTTATTTATTTTCAGAAGTAATATGTTAAAAGACACAACAGCCTACTAAAAGTAATCCTGGAGGGGAAAATACAAGGTAAAAGAGACAGAGGCAGACCAAGACTAACATGGACGAGTAACATCAAAAGATGGACAAATCAGCCTATGACAACCTGCAGCATCAAAGCAAGAGACAGGGCAGAATGGCGCTCCATGGTAGCCAACCTTCGTTGTGGAGATGGCACTCGATGATGATAAATTTAAAACAAGTTATCACCAGCTTACATGTCCGTGTTTCGTTCTGTGACACAGATAATGTAGCAGTTATTGCAGGCCTTCAGACCTCGTCTACCACGACTTGTCTAATTTGATGCAATATTAATGTATTCTTTTATATAGAAATCGAGAAATAAGTATTTATTTAATTACGTCACAAATACATTATCTGTCCTCGAGGATGAAGTTACATAGCATCCAACACTTCGTGTTTCAATACTTTTGCGTGGCCTTTTAGTTTCAGCTGCAAAACACATCTGTTTGATTTTTACAAGTATCGTTTACATATACTCCCTTACCCCCATGTAATAACAACAATAGTGATAATAATAATAGTAATAATAATAGTAATAATAATAATAATAGTAATAAGAATTCACAACGAATGCAAAATAAAGAATCAAGTCATAAATGTTATTTTTCCTGTCTTTATTGGTGGTACTCGTCACAGTTCTCTGCTTCGATGGCATCAGTTCGAGTGGGCGTCACTATCGAGTTTGCCAATTTTTTTTTTTTTTGAAATAGATGTTGCCAGATTTAGAAAATGAAGTGAAAATGTTTGTTGACCAAACGTTGATTTTAGACGTGGAGGACGGCAGGTTAGCTTGTACATCGCTTATTTCTGATGGATGACAATAACAGTAGTTTAAACCAAAGAAAAGCCAATACTGCTAATGTAGTTTTAGGGCAAGTCAGGAGGTCCTGCGTTTGCAAACGACAGCGAAGTTATGAGATAATCAGCCTGATTTGTGTTTGCTGGAGTATGCACGAGGTGTTGGATGACCTTGATCTTTAGTCCATTGGGCCTACTTATCTCAGAGCGACGATCATCCAGTAGACGATTCTGGGAATTTTGAGGAATGCCTGAGGTTGAACGAAGAGCCGGGAGAGAGGGGGATGCTGAGGAGAAAAGAGAGACCGAGGGAAGTAGGTGAAAGACGGGTACAATGAACTTACTTTCAAAACATGTTAACTTGTCACGAGATTTATGATATACGTGTGGCCAATCAGCCAGAGCTAAATGGTCGACTAGAGTACGTTTGTTGCAGAGAGACTGGCAGACTTCACGAGACTTCCTCCACACTGTTCTTCGTGGTCTAACTTGTGACTGTTAACATCATCAACCTGAGATTAGTACCTCTTAGAATCAACAGTCTGTGCATTTTTTGCGGCTGCAAAACGTGGGTAATTCGTCAGTGGGCATGAGCATCAATAAACAATAAAAGCCTATGGATAAATGGATGCGTGTAGTTGTTATCTTGTAGATAAGTGGATGCTTCAGGTCTGCAGCCATTGTCAAATATACGATTGAAATCATAAAGCATTGGCAAGTAGATGACTGACATTGGTAGCAATTATCACATTTATGAATGAGGTCAGTGTCGTTTACCAAATACACGACTGATGTCAGTAGTCATTTCCAATTTCATTAACTTTTGCCAAGTGGATGACTGAGTTCAGAAATCATTACATATTATGTATCCATTACTAAGCTGATATCTGAGGGAAGTAGCCATTGCCAAGTGAATGATTAGAGAAGCAGCTACTGTTAAGTTATTGACTGACGCTTATGTTTCTCTCACGCAATCTGGATCTTCCGGGATGTTGAGGGGATGAAGAGGAGGAATGGCCTCGATTTTTTCTAGAAGGTCTTGCATGCGATTAAAGTCCAGTGGGGACTT
The DNA here is from genome assembly GCA_032433765.1 of Megaustenia siamemsis. Taxonomy (NCBI): domain Eukaryota; kingdom Metazoa; phylum Mollusca; class Gastropoda; order Stylommatophora; family Ariophantidae; genus Megaustenia; species Megaustenia siamemsis. The sequence continues at coordinate 31,259,878 of JAVIAB010000050.1, forward strand.
TTGCGAGCTCACTGTCTTCCCTCTGCTGTACAGGATAAAGGTCGGAAGTCTGTGAATCTCTTCCCGCTTGCAAAGTGACTTTTCCTTACTGCAGTCCACAGCTGCATAGGCAGAATGTGGTCGCTTGTTGATTTTGGCAGCTCGTATGATATGAGCTCGCTGGCGCTCACTTTCCGGACATTCCGGGTGGTAAAACATGACCATAGCTGCTTCTTTGTCAGTAAGATAGTTGTAGAAGTTACACTCGATCAGGCCTGACACGTTCGGTGACCGGATGAATCTGTCTTCCTCAACTGGGGTAATCCTTTTCTTGCCCATAGTTAGGTTGCGATGACAAGAAGAAACTGTTGCTCTCTCTGCTTTTGTCCAGCTGCTAACTCTCTCCCTCTCTCGTCTTGCGGAAAATGATTGCTATGGTTATGTATTAACTGAAATCCAATGTCTAATAGCAGATATTTTAATTTTAAATTTGGAGAATTTACTGCATGTCCACCATGGTTGACGAGACCACACAAGTGATGACGATGTCCGGTAATTTTGTGACGTACTGGAGGCAGTTTGAGCTGTTTGCTTTGAGAGTGTAAAATAAGGGTAAAGAAAACACTAGAAAATACCACAAGATGACGTTAAGTTGCAGTTGTTGTAATGGCAGACGTAGATACAGATTCCATGGTGTTTCTAGATTTATATTACTGCAATCTTCTCTTGAGGACAAAAATCATTTAAATGGATGTTACATGTGGCTGCTGTTGTTATCATATTCCATTCAATTGTCATTTCAAGCCGTAGACCGCACACAGGGCAGACATGTTAGACTCTTGTGTCCGACGATCTTTGTTATCAAGTGTCAGACCGTGCACAGGATCCGCAGTGTATCTCGCCACACATCCTTGTTCTGGTTAAGCCGTTCAATCTCGGCAAGGAAGCTGATGTCTGCAGGTGTTGCCTCTCGTATCAGTGGGTTTTTTTTAGTACTTCTTTCGGTACTCCTCTTTTTTTTCTTTTACTCTCCCATTTGAGGGCTTGTTTTGAGATTATTGTGTTGTCTCTTCTCATCACATGGCCAACATATGACCACCTTCCTCTCTTGTTATCTCTTCTCATCACATGGCCAACATATGACCACCTTCTTCTCTTGTTATCTCTTCTCATCACATGACCAACATATGACCACCCTCTTCTCTTGTTATCTCTTCTCATCACATGACCACCTTCCTCTCTTGTTATCTCTTCTCATCACATGACCAACATATGACCACCTTCTTCTCTTGTTATCTCTTCTCATCACATGACCACCTTCCTCTCTTGTTATCTCTTCTCATCACATGACCACCTTCCTCTCTTGTTATCTCTTCTCATCACATGACCAACATATGACCACCTTCTTCTCTTGTTATCTCTTCTCATCACATGACCAACATATGACCACCTTCTTCTCTTGTTATCTCTTCTCATCACATGACCAACATATGACCACCTTCTTCTCTTGTTATCTCTTCTCATCACATGGCCAACATATGACCACCTTCTTCCCTTATTACTTCTTCTCATCACATGGCCAACATATGACCACATTCTTCTCTTGTTATCTCTTCTCATCACATGACCAACATATGACCACCCTCTTCTCTTGTTGTCTCTTCTCATCACATGACCAACATATGACCACCTTCTTCTCTTGTTATCTCTTCTCATCACATGGCCAACATATGACCACCTTCTTCCCTTGTTATCTCTTCTCATCACATGACCAACATATGATCACATTCTTCTCTTGTTATCTCTTCTCATCACATGGCCAACATATGACCACCTTCTTCTCTTGTTATCTCTTCTCATCACATGACCAACATATGACCACCTTCTTCTCTTGTTATCTCTTCTCATCACATGACCAACATATGATCACATTCTTCTCTTGTTATCTCTTCTTATCACATGGCCAACATATGACCACCTTCTTCTCTTGTTATCTCTTCTCATCACATGACCAACATATGACCACCTTCTTCTCTTGTTATCTCTTCTCATCAAATGGCCAACATATGACCACCTTCTTCTCTTGTTATCTCTTCTCATCACATGACCAACATATGACCACCCTCTTCTCTTGTTGTCTCTTCTCATCACATGACCAACATATGACCACCTTCTTCTCTTGTTATCTCTTCTCATCACATGACCAACATATGACCACATTCTTCCCTTGATTATAGAGAAGATTGCGAAGATAATAGTTTCAACGTGGGTACCATCCGTTCATGCTTCGCCCCTAATGCTGAACCTCACTTGGTCCCTGAAGTAAAGTGTAGGCCACAACCGCTGTTATCGTGATGCCTGATTGTAGTTTTCTAGTTGTCTCTGGTGGCAATTGCTGTCGTAATTCAATGCTCGTAAGTTCGCTGCATGACGTGTACCAACAAGACAAAGACACGAATGAGGTAACTAAGCGCTCTAACTTATTAGCTAATTAATTAACTAATTAACCATTTCATTCGTTCATTTTTTGGGGGCAACACCTGAATGGAAAGGACCATATATATTTATTCTTCTTCTTCTATCCTTCCTCCATTGCCGTTGGCGTCGAGGGGAGATACAATCTGCGATTTTTTGCTCTTCTGTAGGCCTCTTCTGGTGTTATCCATCCTAGTGACTCTAATATTCCCTTTATCCATCTCTTTCTCGGTCTTCCTCTTAATCTGGCGTTTTCGTAGCGTTTGTTTATGGCTCTTTGGTTAGTTCTTTTTGTCTTGTTATGTGGCCGATCCAATTTATCTGTTGTTTCTCTATGTATTCGATGGCTGGTTCATTTTCGAGTTTCTTCCTCAGGTCGGTGTTTCTTACTCTGTCCCTTAAGCTGTTTCCTGTCATTCTTCTGACACATTTCATTTCGGTGGTCGTTATCTTTCTTATTGTTATTGTTGACCATGGATTTCGGGCCTTTAAAAATATCGGCTGGCATCTTAGTTTCCTGCTTGTTAGAATTTTCTATCTTTGGTGTAAAAGTTAATAGATGTCCCTGGTGTCGTGTGCAGTGGCGGGAAACTGCTGGCTTTGTTGTAAGGAAACAATGAGAGGCAACGAGGACGTGTGGGAAGTATATCAAGAGAACCCTCTAAAGTAGATGGCAGATAGAAGAGAAAACACGTAGAACACAATTAGACAGACGGGGCATAACCGATAGGAGAAAACATTAGCAGCTGCAGTAGATGACCGTGCTACGTAGTTCGTGAACGTGGACCAGAATTCTCGCGGATTTTCTCGAGATTCTCAAAGGGGATATCCGAACACCTATAGATTAGTCCTTAGTGAACAGGACTACAAAGGACAAGAGGTAGGGTTTGATCTCAACCGACGGCTTCCGGGTTCATCTAGCCTTAAATGGGTACTGGATTTTTTTCTGGGAAAGTAAAGCGGCACGGGCGTAATACCGACCACATTACCCCAAAAATCATGTGCTGAAGTTCTGTAAAATTTATGGTCACTAACACCATATTCCCTCTACGCCACCTGGCGTGACGGGGGTACTTTACTTTACTATAGATTCGTCCGGTGTGTAGTGATGATGATCTTAACAACAATGTCATATGTAGTGTAGTTGAAGGTCGGACAGAAGTGAGATCAAACAGAACACAACTTGAAGTAAACCTACTCGAGGCTAGGAAAATAGAGAGACAATAGGGAAAGTCCCGGAAATAGAGAGACAATAGGGAAAGTCCCGGAAATAGAGAGACAATAGGGAAAGTCCCAGAAATAGAGAGACAATAGAGAAAGTCCCGGAAATAGACTTTAGAGACAGGTTCATTGGCCAATATTCGTTGTTGATAAATTAACGACAAAAACCGTAGGTTGTATTTGTAGGTACAATTACATATTGTCAGCACTGCTGGATGACATTTGTAGGTACAGTTACATATTGTCAGCACTGCTGGATGTCATTTGTAGGTACAGTTACATATTGTCAGCACTGCTGGATGACATTTGTAGGTACAGTTACATATTGTCAGCACTGCTGGATGACATTTGTAGGTACAGTTACATATTGTCAGCACTGCTGAATGACATTTGTAGGTACAGTTACATATTGTCAGCACTGCTGGATGACATTTGTAGGTACAGTTACATATTGTCAGCACTGCTGGATGTCATTTGTAGGTACAGTTACATATTGTCAGCACTGCTGGATGACATTTGTAGGTACAGTTACATATTGTCAGCACTGCTGGATGTCATTTGTAGGTACAGTTACATATTGTCAGCACCACTGAATGTCATTTGTAGGTACAGTTACATATTGTCAGCACCATTGGATGTCATGTATAGCTACATATTGTCAGCACCACTGAATGTCATTTGTAGGTACAGCTACATATTGTCAGCACCATTGGATGTCATGTATAGCTACATATTGTCAGCACCACTGGATGTCATTTGTATGTATAGCTACATATTGTCAACACCACTGGATGTCATTTGTATGTACAGCTACATATTGTCAGCACCACTGGATGACATGTATAGCTACATATTGTCAGCACCTCTAGAAGACAACCAGAGACAAGATTAAATTATTTATTTTTTCGTCTTCTTTCTTTCCTCTTTTAAATGTTAACGCCGAAGGGAGATGTAATCTGCAGTGTTTAACTCTACCTTTGGCCTCTGCTGTGTTTCCTAGTGTTTCTAACATTTCATCAATCCATCATATTTGTGGTCGGCCTCTGAGTCAAGAATTCTTGTCACGTTTATTAAAGGCTCGTTGTGTTGTGGTCTTTCTCTCTTATCACGTGGCCAAATCATTTTATCTGTTGTTTCTTTATGTATTATATGACGGGAATTATTTCTAGCTTTTTCCTCAGTTCTTCATTTCTGATCATATCTCTCAGGTTGTTTCCTGTCATTCGTCTGACACATTTCATCTCGGTAATGGTTATTGTTCTTGAGTAAGAATACAGTTCTGGCAATGAAAGCACAACGTTGGGATGAAAATTGTGTTGTAGAACAGGGATGGCCAATTTCTTTCAAATGGCGGGCCACTTTTTTATTATTTTTTTTTTTTTTGTGGCGGGCCACACACATAACAACATCAATACAAATAAACTTGGCATTTGTTTTAAGGTAATATTTTTGTTATTTATCGGCATTATTTGCTTACATAAATCATTTTATTGCAACAGAGTTAAAAATGCCTAGTTGATTTATAAAAAAATGAATAAAATTTGCTATTTATATTGTTTAACAAACATGTAACAGTTCTTATGAAAATTAAAAGTTGTGCTGTGTCTGATATGTCAGTAGATTCATCCAAAGCCAGAGAAAAGTAAGCGGAATCTGTAACGACACTCTTTAATTTACTAGATATGTGAGAACTTATTTCCTCAACCCTTCTAGTGACTGTCTGTTTTGATAGTGGAACGCTCTCAAAATGACTGGCAATTTTTTCTTTTCCAAATGCACGCGCCATGTTAATAGAACAACGTTTTACGAAGTCATCGTCACATAATGATTTTTTAAATTTTATTTCGCGATCTCTGCGTTTACAACAAACGATGCCATTAAGGAACTTGTTTGTTTTGTTGTTAATGTAGTAAAAACAGAATTCTGAGCACTAGCCTTTTTCTTCAAATCGCACACAAGTATAGAACGTATTGTATCAATGTAGTCCTTGTATTTAGCGGCGTGATGCTGTGTGTAATGCCGTATAAGATTATACTCTTTATTTACAGACAACACTTGCAAACACACAAGGCACTGCGGTTTGCTATCTTTATTGTTGATAAATAAAAAATCATGTTCCCATTTCTCATGAAAAAATCTGATTTTTTTCATTTAATTGACGTTTATTGCTCATATTATACCACGACCGAAGCAGACAATGAAAACACAGATTACAACAAAAGCACTGTTTCCTGTTAAAATGGAACTGTTCACTGTAACTGACTGTAACTCGACAAAATCAGAATGATCAGATCGGATATATAATTTTGACTGATGAAAAGAGTTTTGGAGAGAAAGAAACTGAAAAAAATAATTGTGAGGTGAATGTGTTGGGGTGGAGGAGGTGGGTGACTGACAGTATTTCTTGGCGGAAACTGTTTGAACTCGCCGAACCGAGAGTCGGCTCTAGAACCATTCGTTGGCTTCTTCCTTTGTTTAAGTCGGTCGCAGGATGATCAAAAGGAAAAAAAGGATGGGCCGGGAATGACGGGAAGTCGACGTTAAACTAACTACTAGAGTGTTCCAAGTTTTAAACATAGGTCTACTAGGGAATATTTGAGTTAGCTTTCTCCACGGTAGAAGTTAATGTAACAAATTTTTAATAAATTTTACCCAGGACATTTTGCTCAATGCAACCTGATTTTATTTTTTTATCCGCCGCGGGCCACAAAAAGGACGTCGCGGCCGCGGGCACCTAACTGGCCATCCCTGTTGTAGAATGTTAGTTTTTCTTCCTCCGGGTGTTATTTTCTTGTTGTAAAGAAGTAGTGATAGTTGTCTGATGAGTTGACAAACTTTTTTCTTTTCTGCACCCTGAGTCTGTCAAAATATATGTTAATTGTTATGCTTAATAAACTTATTTTCATCTGACCTATGATAATTATGTAGTGTACATTGTACAGGGTGTTAGACAAGGTTATGTGCGGTCACCAGATTTATTTAATATGTAAAGTGAGCTTATTTTAAGATCGATAAGGGACATGCCTGGAATAACAGTTGGAGGTTATAATATATATAACCTCAGACATGCTGATGATACAGTCTTAATCGCTAAGAGTGAAAATGAGTTACAAGAAATGCTAGACATTATAGTGAAGGAAAGCAAAAATAAAGGACTCATCCTCAATAGCAAAAAACAGAAGTAATGGTAACAACAAAGAAAAAGGCATCAGCGCAAAGCACAATAAATACAAGTGGAACGATTTTAAAACAGGTAAATGAATTTAAATATCTCGGAACATTGTTAACCTCAGATGGTAGATTGAGTTATTTGCGGGTCATCATCACTGCACTCCGAACATGTCCATAGATGGTAGATGTACAACAGAAGTGAGATGCTGAAAGGTTCAGGCAAAAGCAGCTTTCCAAAAAATGATGAAGATACTGTGCAATCCATTTTTGACAATAGAAACAAGAAAAAGAGTTCTTAAATGTTATGTAGAGCCAGTCTTAACATATGAATGTGAATCATGGACAATAGGACAACAGACAAGAAAATCACTGGAGGCTGTAGAATTGTGGTTTTACAGAAGAATGTTGAGAATACCATAGACAGCTAAGAAGAGTACTGAAAACGTTATAAAGAGGCAAAAGCAAAAAGATAGCTTATTTCCAATATTAGGAAGAAACAATCACCATTTTTTGGCCATGTAATGAGAAGGGAAAAGCTAGGATATATTGTAACAACTGGGAAAATTGAGGGACGTAGAGATAGAGGGAAGCAAAGAGAAAAGATATCAGACAGCTTAAGAGAATGGCTTGGTAGAAGGTCAACAACAGAAAGGATAAATAGCTGTCAAAATCGAAAGTTGTGGAGAGATACGATCACCTACGCCAGCAGGCCCGGTACTTGATGGCGACATTGAACTGCAGTATACTTCGATAATATACAGCGGTGCCAGTAATGGATTATTGAACAGCGAGATGTTATGGTTACAGACTTTAACTACACACGACGAACTCGTTTTGACCATATCTTTTTCATATTCTTCTTAGAAGATCATGTTGCACTGTAATTAGCACTCTAAGACCACGTGCATCCGTTTTCGGCATGAATTAGTACGGAACTACCTTCACAACCGTTGCTTTGTTTAGATTATATAACGATAGGGTTTGCGTCTCGATCCACCCCCTAGCACAAGATGAGACCGACACACTTTATCTTTGACTAGCCCAGCAGAGGCCGCCGAATGGAGAGTAATGTAATGGACTGTTGGAGTATAATCTTTGTTCGTTGTTTCTATTTTTTTTTAAATCTCGTTAATAAAGGGACATCATCCCATCTAGTTCTATCTATTTTTCGTTCGCCTGCAATGTTGTTTCCTGTCTTTTGTAATTCTTGCAGTGGCCCATATAGTTTTGTCGGTAGTGTTGTATCTATGGGCCAATGGATTTTCCTCAGTCTACTACATTGTGTTACCGGGACCTCATTATGAGGGAGGTAAAGAATAGTGACACTGTGACCTTCCAGGCACGTCGTAAGAGGCGACTAAGGAGGTTGATCGATGGCTTGACAAGCTGTCATTGTAAAAAGTATTGTTTTTGAAACAGCGCCATAGATTTTAGAGCAGTGATCTCTGCAATATGTGTCATTTTGGCACGCAAGGTTGCTGTTTTTGAGATTGTGGTTCTGCCATATGTGCCGTCTTCGGCTCGAAAGGAGAATAGATAGACTACATTCAGTGCAGTCTTGAAGTATGTGTTCAGCAGTCTGGGGCGCCTGTCCACATGTACAAGTAGTTGAGGTGCCAATCTTGAATTTTGAATACATGTGACTATGGAGTCGATTGTGTCCTGTTCTGAGGCGTATAATGATAACTTGTTCATATCTATTCTTATTCATATTATGAAAGGCATCCTGATTTGGGGCTTGTGGTCCTCTGATTGATTTGATTATCTGTTTCTTATGATGGTATGTAACCGGTGTATCTAGTTGTGTGCCTGTTGAACCTTCCTTTGCCAACTGATCTGCTTTCTCATTTCCTGGTATTCCACAGTGAGATGGGATGCACTGCAGGGCAACCCTGTAGTGCTTGCAGAGTTCAGTCAATAATGTCTGCAGATGTGGTAAAGAAGATATTTAAAAAGCCGCTACCGCCCGTTCTACAATCGTTGATCAGGTAACAAGAATGAGCTTAACCACGCCTAGAGTTGAGGTGGCATGGTGGCAGTGCCCACACTGTTCAGCATTGACACAATTTTGATTATCACAAACTGTCAGACACAACCATTATCACAAACTGTCAGACACAACCATTATCACAAACTGTCAAACACAATCATTATCACAAACAGTCAGACACAACCATTATCACAAACCGTCAGACACAATCATTATCACAAACCGTCAGACACAATCATTATCACAAACAGTCAGACACAACCATTATCACAAATTAACAGACACAACCATTATCACAAACTGTCAGACACAACCATTATCACAAACTGTCAGACACAATCATTATCACAAATTAACAGACACAACCATTATCACAAACTGTCAGACACAACCATTATCACAAACTGTCAGACACAATCATTATCACAAATTAACAGACACAACCATTATCACAAACAGTCAGACACAACCATTATCACAAACTGTCAGACACAATCATTATCACAAATTAACAGACACAACCATTATCACAAACTGTCAGACACAATCATTATCACAAACTGTCAGACACAACCATTATCACAAACTGTCAGACACAATCATTATCACAAACTGTCAGACACAATCATTATCACAAACTGTCAGACAACCAGTGCAAGAAGAATTATTTTCCATGAGCTGACACTTAGCTCATTTCTCTCTTCCACCCTCTCCCCTTCCCCAATTAAACACACCCACAATCACATAGATTATCAAGTTGTATTGAAAAATAATTTATTTTATTTTTAAACAGACACAAACACACACAGTCATAGACAGAAACCCTTTGCAAGTAAATATGAACAATTCATACATAGACCCAAGCAAATATCTATACACTGCTGCACATAGAAGTCTTTGTGTTATGGGACACAAGCAATTAAAAAAAAAGTAAAGAGTCTCCGTGATGCCAAGTGGCGTATAGGGAATATGGTGCTAGTGACCATAAATTTTACAGACCTTCGGCACATGATTTTTGGGGTAATGTGATTTGTATTACGCTCGTACTGCTTTACTTTCCCAGAAAAAAATCTGGTACCATTTAAGGCTGGGTGAACCCGGAAGCCATCAGTTGGGAATGAACCCTACCTCTTGTCCTTTGTAGTCCTGTTCATTAACCACTGAGCTACCGCGGCTCCCGGAGCACAAGCAATGAAATGACTCATTTCCGCAGATAATAAGGGAATGCCTGAAACAACAGCTTTCATATTTCCACTCATTCCTTTCCCCCAGATCTCAGAAGCAACTTCCCGTTTAGTTTAGTCGATGGATCATCCTCTTATGCGTAGAATGTTTCCACAGTAAATGCTCAGATCTCCTCCCTAATATGTGCTTCAGTGCGTGGATACTGACTAATCCAGCAGTGTGGAGACTGATGACTCCAGTTGTGAGGAGACTGACTCCTCCATCTGTGTAGAGACTGACTCCAGCTGTGTGGATACTGACTCATACAGCTGTGTGGAGACTGACTCCAGCTGTGTGGATACTGACTCATCCAGCTGTGAGGAGACTGACTCCTCTAGCTGTGTGGATACTGACTCATCCAGCTGTGAGGAGACTGACTCCTCTAGCTGTGTGGATACTGACTCATCCAGCTGTGAGGAGACTGACTCCTCTAGCTGTGTGGATACTGACTCATCCAGCTGTGAGGAGACTGACTCCTCTAGCTGTGTGTTGATTTAAGCTGCGTGTTTATTCACAGGCAACCTCAAGAGAGCTGAATTCAGTGGAACTTGTGTCTTACAGCAAAGATGCGTTACCAAGGGCTTTTCTACCTTACATATTCCGGCTTGTTGCAGGAGCTACTGAGTTAAGTGCTCTGTGCACACCGTGAGCTGTGTGTTTCATCCGTTTTGATATTCCAAATGTTTACGATGAATGACGATATCATATGACAAGGAACAGTTGGCTGTGTTCACTTTCTGTGCGGTTTCGCCTTATGTCTTTTGGCATGTGTTTGTCTCATAGCAGACTGCTATGATGGGGATAGCTACCTATCTTTGTTTTGGAGATGAGTTAGTGATTCGGATGATTTCGCTGGCACGGGCGGTTGAGCCATTATGGATTTTAATTTGTTTGCAGTGATACCGGGGCATTCCATAACCATATCCAACTTCATCAACAATTTTTTAGTAATGGGTTCATCTTCCCTCCTCTTTGTTCACTTATTAGTAGAATGCATTGCAATATGTTTAATACCTTGTGGTTCTGTGTATCTAACTTTAACATGCATTTGTGACTGCTTCCCTAGCTTTTCTGGACTTCCCTGCAAGGCAGCAAATGTTTTGAAGTCAGAGCTGTCTCTTTCAGGAAGGAAGTTAAGACTAGGTAGCCATTCCTACCAAGGATGACATTTGAATAAACTGGTGTTCAGACCAGAGTGTCCAAAATCAACCAACTTTTAAGCATTAGGCAACAACATGTCTCACCAAGAGAATAACAATTGGGAAGGCAAGCTAGTACCAAAAATGCCATGCTGGATTTGGATGTACTGGGCTGAACGGCACAGATATCACAGCATGCTGTAAACCACAATACAATGCAGCTACGCCCATTTTATGCCCTTTTAAGGGCGGGCAATAAAGAGGAGTAATAATCAGGTGAATACATGAGCACTAGAAAATAAACAATGATCTACTAAAATATCACAAACACAACAATTAATTTAACTAAAAAATGCATGCTTTTGTGAGCTATCACAAATTAGAACCATCCCCACATAAAATCAATTTTATGAAGGAGAGAAACTTAGTAGAATCAAAGCACATGAATCCATAAATCCTCCAAAATTACTAGAATTATTGTAAAATGTCATTCTAAGATGTTTAAAAAAAAAAAGCGGCATATTTTGAGGTACAAAACCTGAAATATTTTCCAGAATTGAAAAAAGTGAAAGATTAAAACAAAAAAAAAAATTTTTTTTATCCACTCAGAAAGTAGAGATTGATGGACTTCCCATGTGATGTCCAACTTTCATTATATCTGTGCAGAATGATATAGAAAAAATATAATACTTGTATAAATGAAATATATAAAAAAAGAAATGATGTGCATCTTCAAATGGGACTTGTGACACAAAAGAAGAGAATAAAATAAAGTTTTTCCTTACTGGCTGAACTGCCAAGATCATGTTCTTCTTCTTCTTCCTTCCTTCCTTATTTGCTTTTCAGCGTCAAGGAAAGACATAATTTGTGGTCTTTTGCTCTTCTGTTCGCCTCTGCTGCTGTTATGTTTCCTAGTATTTCTAATATTCTGTCAATCCATCTTTTTCATGGTCGGTCCTTAGGTCTGGTGTTCTCACAACGTTTATTGAAGGCTTGCTGTGTTATGTTCTGATCTTTCTGCCTTGTCACATGACCAAACCATTTTATCTGTTGTTTCCTTATATATTTTATGACGGGGATTATTCCGAACTTTTTTCTCAGTTCTTCATTTCTGATTTTATCTCTCAGACTGTTTCCTGCCATTCGTCTAACACATTTCATCTCAGTAGAGGTTATTTTTCTGATTGCTTTTGCATCTAGGGTCCAGGACTGGCATTAGTAGCACAACGTTGGGATGAAGATTGTTTTGTAGAGTGACAGTTTTGCCACAAGTGTTATTTCCTTGTTGAACAATAGTGGTGGTAACTGTCCAATGATTTGACAAGCTTTGTAGCATTTTGAGTCTATTTCTGCTGTTTGTGAATTGTCGTTTGTCATTAGAATTCCTAGGTATTTAAATTCTTCTACTTGTTTCAGTTATCTGCAATGTATAATTTTGTCGATGTTCTGTTTCTCTTTTGCAATATTCATGACTTCTGTTTTGTTGATGTTCATTCTCATGTTGTATTTTGTGCCTGTGCTATTAAGTCTATTTAAGTGTTTTTGCGGGTCTTCTATTTTTCTATGTAATAGGAAAACGTTTGATCATCTTCAACACCATGTTGAATCGCAAAAGAAACTCTACTTAGAGGAAGGTATACAACAAAGCTGTGCTTTATTGTGCACGTTCCTTCTCATCAACATCAATGGCTACTAGGCAAGGCACTTAGACTTAAAACAAAAGTCCTGCATGCTGATGATCCAGTAATATTGGAATGTTGAAAGTGCAGTAAAATGACTAAATGGAGACACAAGAAATACACAAGACCACTATCAAACGTGGAAACTGAAGGTAAATGATGAAAAGATATTTACACAAAAAAGATACCATCTTAACAATCAGTCACAAAGTTTCCAGTCAAAATGTCAGTTTGAGAGCTGACAATGGGACAAAAATCCAGCGAGTAACAACTTATAAATTTCAGAGTTATGCTTGGATGACAACTCAGACTCAATATAACATTTAAAAAAAAAACTTTTTGAAATGAAACAACTGAAGTGGTTTGGTGACACATCGTTGAGATCAGGCAAGTGCACCATCTGACCTTATTTTTGTGTGTGTGACCAATGTAACAGTTATACCATTGATCTTTTCCCATGCCATGCCACTCAGCATCTTTTGCCTTTGGTCTCCATCTGTCTCTTTGGCCTTTTTCTTTCCTGTTTTTACTAAATATTCCAACCTATCTCTTCTCCATACATGCAGATCTTGCAGCTTGCTATCAACTATGACAACATGCAACCACGCTAATTGAATGTCCTGTTAAATGTCAAGATGGTGTTGAGAAGAGATTGGGCTAACACTGAAGAAGATGGATAGACAATATTTCAGACAGGAAAGAAAACTGTTACTCCCCAACAATACTTCATGGCATATGTGCATGAAATAAGTTAAAGTAGGTGGATTAACATATCATCATCATGTGCCATCCTGGTTGGCATAGACGATCATGTCCTTCCACAATCTTCTATCTACCGTGCAACATATCAGTTCTGTTGTTGACTGTTTTCCATGCCATGACACCAAACTATCCAGTATTTTCTCTCTTTGTTGTCTGCGATCAGTCTTTCCCTGTATTTTGCCAGTTGTAATCAAGTATTCCAACTTTCCTCTTCTCATGATGTGCCCAAAAAATGTTGAATGTTTAACATATAGAAATTTAAATGAAAAGATTAAAACAAGAAATTTAAAGATAAAAAAAAAATAACCTTGAATGATTGATGTGACACTGGTCAAATAATTTGTTGTAGACCTGGCCAACGCACAGACATGAAAGAAGTGACTTATGACAGTTTCTGATTTCTTTACACAAGAAGTTTTTTGGGAGATGGTAACATTGAGCTAACTGCTGCCTTTCTCTTGGGACCATTAATGGGAATGCCTATAGGGGAACAAAGCAAGAGAAAGAACTTGAATGACTGATGAAAAAAGTTTCATAGAACAAAACAAAACTAGACCATCAATACTAAAACACCAGGTCACACTACGGCATATACAGTCACCAGTCTTGGCTTCAATCTCAAAGCAAAAGTTTGAAAAGAGGGCAAGAATACTAAACTAAAGTGTGAAAATTATCACAAGAACAATGAAAAAAAAAAAATATTTGAAGATTAAAAAATATCTACAAAAACATACAGAAGAAATCTAATTATTGGAAGGCAGGTAGAAACATTTAATTCCCTTCAAAATCCCTTTTTTGAAATAACCTGATTAGATTTTTAAAGGAATGGTTTTGCTCTAAAATATATAAAAAGGAATCTAAATCTGTGATAGCTAAAGTTGTACAGAAAAAATTAGAACTTCAAAGCCATGTTGTACAAACCTGGAAGGTCACTGACGTGTTACTGTATAATGCCCACCTCACAACTAGTGGGTACCCAATTCAAACCACATTTGGAGCAATCAGATTTTTATCCCAGTGATTCTCATAGTTGGTGAAATTGATGACTGTCACAGATGCATAGTAATAATACATGGGTCTGTTACAAGTTTAGTAGGTAAAGCAATATGCCTGTGTGACATTTCAACAAGAAATGTAAAATTCCTACCACTTTAAAAAAATAATTAATCAGCTTTTTGAAATAACCCTGGATGTCCTTGCCAGTGAGTTTGTTCACAGCAATCTTCTGTGTTTGTTCACAGCATTGAAATTTTCTGTGTTTGTTCACAGCATTGAAATCTTCTGTATTATTAGGAACAAGAATGGAATGCTATGAAATTGAATATAGTGGCGATAATACTAAATCTAAAGACGAAGACAGTACACATCACTCTGGCGATAAGACAATTCTTTAAATTAATATTGTAACAGGAACACATTTTTAATAACAGTTGATAAATATAATCCATAGACTTGTGCATGTGTATATATATATATATCTATTGTCCTTTCGAGCCGAAGACGGCACATAGGGCAGAACCACAATCTCAAAAACAGAAACCTTGTGTGCCAAAATGGCACATATTGCAGAGATCACTGCTTCTAAGATCTATGGCTCTGTTTCCATAACAATACTTTTTTACAATGACAGCTTGTCAAGCCATCAATCAACCTCTTTCTTAGTCGCGCCTCTTATGACATGTCTGGAAGGTCACAGTGTCACTATTCTTTACTTCCCTCATAATGAGGCCCTGGTTACACGCGGGATATATATATATATATATATGGAGAGATGGCTGCAAAGCTAATAACAAGGCTGCAGATGAAATAACATCCAAGATGCTAAAAGCAAGCGATAACCAAAACTCATGCAGAAAATGTTCAATACAGAGTGGAAAGCAGAACAGGCACCTACACAGGACATATTTGTCATGTCCAAGTAAACTTTAAGGATATGGTGTGAGATACATATTTTATAAGCAAGACCTAGAATTGCCATCAGTCTATATTATCATGTTACTGTTATGACAACAATAACACAAGTACAAAATGTTAAGTACACCAGACATTCAGATGTCTGTATTATATAATTTTCTTGTTTTATGGGATAGTTTCTACTAAACCTTTTTCTCTAGAAATAGAAAAGTCCTGCAAGAAAAACTACAGGAATGATCTCACCAGCTAAGAAGAGTGCATTAAAGACTCCATAATATAGTCCAAACTATAAGGAATTAAAAAGTAGTTTCAGATACAAGTTAAATTGATCACAAGCATTTGTAACACACGAAGAAGAATATAATTTGTGGAGTTAAGGTGAACTTATACTAATACAACTATCCTATGTGTTAGCTACGTGAATTTGTCTTAATATGTTACATATTTTTTAACATGATGAAATTAGCTTGCCTTTTCAATATCAGACCAAACAGACTTCTGGTTCCAAGATGGTTAAATAGAGTTTGTGTTCCTTTGACCACCACATGATTTGCATCAGAGGCTAATCAATTTTAGCTCTCAAATGTAGATCACAGTGCTAAAGTCAACAGGAGGTACCACTTTAAAGATTCTGCTCCAGTGCTATAGAGTTCATGCATCTGGCTGCAATCTTTTAAGTGAATCAGGCGGTTGAATGTATCAGTTGTTGTCACATTATGCATACTACGTCATGTCTTTGAAAGTTGTTCTATACTACAGGAATTGTTCTGCAGCTGATAACTTTCAGCTCTCTCATGTAGACAACTGTGCTAAGTCAACTGATGGTTCCAATTTAAGGATTCTGTGCCAGTGTTATGGTATTTGTGTACCAGGTTGTGGTCTTTTCAGTGAATCAAACATTGTGGGTACATCCATCATTGTCAAATGTGTGTACTACATCATGGTGTTGGACAATGTGGCCAAGTGATGGACAGATTGTATAACCATAATACTCTAAAAGGAGTAGGGCAAAATGAAGATTTTTGTGTTTGTAAATCTGCAGCCATGGTGTGACTGCTGAATCTTCAAGTCAACAGAGAAGTTGCTTAAATTCAAGAGAGATACAGGGAGAACAACGGAAGACTTGTCAACCACCAGTTTTAATCTTTGATCATTTCACGCTGTAGAACTTGCTAAGGAGATTGAGCCCTTATGGACAGTCGTTCAATGTGGGAATGAAGATAATTCAAAGACTAACATGGGATCAAACCATCTTTTACCGCACTCGGAATCTGGCAATCAGGCACAGATGGTCTGAAGGCAATGTAGTATTAGGCATTGACCCATACTTGGCCACTTCTTTATTTGTTAAAAGGCTATACCTGGCCAGAAGCTCCAATGGTTCTCTATATGTATGAGCTTCTTTGTGGACATCGACAGTGTTTTTCATCCTGTCTGTCTGACTATCCTCACGATACAGACTTGTATTGTTGTCCTGGGTGTCCATAGCTGGATCCACCTGCTGCTTAGCCCTGGATGTGGAGTAGAAGATGTAATCAACAGTACAAGAGCAGCAGTTGTGGCAGCTGCTAATTTCCTTCTTTTGAGCCTGACCTGGCAAGTCTACATAATGTTTGTACACAGAATGAAAGTTCATGCTGTGGAAGAATTGTCCTGAGTTCACTTTGTGATTCTGGATGGCTCCACCAGCTGCTCTCTGTCTTTTATTCAGAACCTTAATGTACTGACAAGTCTCACTTATGGACAAGCTTAAAGGCAGAAGCACCTTGCCAACTGTCCTGTTTGTGCCCGACATCTGACCCTCTTCCTGGCCACACACCAACCTGGACACCAGCTGGTCATACTTGAGGTAGCCTGTGGTGATGAACTTGTAAAGATCACTGAAGGGTTCAGAGTTAAAATCACCACACAAAATGATAGGACAGTAATGGTGTCTAGAATGTGGTTCACCTTTCCCCACTGGAGCTTCAGGGGTGTCCTCTCCACTAGTACTTTCCTCAAAGTTGCTGCTGCTGCTGCTGAAATTAAGAGTACAGTCACTGGCAGATGTGGAAGGTTTAGTGTCTGGGACATCACTTAGTTGATAGGCATGCTTGTCTATCTCAGCCAAGAACAGGACCAGCTGTGCCAACTTAACATCTCCCCGCCTGGGATTGAACAGCAAGTGGGTTGTAGCCACACACATCTGCTTTACACTGCCTCCATAAACCTCCTTTCGAGGCTGCAGCAGAAGTATAATCCCAACGTTGCAACGATCCAGGACACCTCCCTTCATGAACTCCACAGGAACAAACCTTAGCTGTTTAAACTTGGTGGTCTTGAAGAGAATAGCACAGCCATCAGGTTTGTCTCCCTCTTGTTTTTTTTTGTAGACACCACTGTAACCTGTAAGTAAAGGGTAACAAATATATAACAAAGACATGTCTGCACATATGTAATAACATATATATATATATAAGTGGGGCATCTGCACATAGATGGTAAAATATGAGGGACAAATTAATTTATAGGTGACATACATAAGTAAGTGGGATATACACACATGAGACAACAAATATAAAAGAGATACATGTGCACAAAAGTAATAACATTTACAAGTGGACACACCTACACATATGTAATATAACATATATAAATGGGAAACACACGCAAATAAGTGATAACTTATATAAGAAGAGCACAACTGCATATAAGTGATACACCTACACATAGGTGATAAAATATAAAATGGGGACCACTTACATATAGAAAGAAAAGTAAGACCCACATTCATGTCAAGCGATGGTGCATAGAGAATATGGTGTTAGTGCTCAATTATTTTTTTTTAGACATTCAAACTTTTTATCTTTGGATAATGTGGCCAATATTACACCAGTGCTGTCTTTCTTTCCCAGAAAATCTGCACATATGTAACAACATATATAGGAGGGATACATACACAAAGTAGTGATAACATACATAAGTGGGTGACACCTGCAGGTATGTGAAAGTACATTTTCAGGGATAGACAAAAATGTGCACAGATGATACAATAAATCATGCACATGTAATAATACATATACCAAAAAGAATCTTCCTTCTTTTCTCTTCCTTCTGCGCTCCCTCTTGTACCCATTCAGGTGTCGAGGGAGATACAAAGTTCTGGTTCTCGCCCTTTTGGCGGCTTCAGTCATTGTCAATTGATGTTGCTGTAATGTTTCTTTGATGTTGTCTGTCCATGTAACTCTGGGTCTGCCTCTCACTCTTCTTCTTTCTCCTCTTTTAATATATGCTTTGTATGGTAAGGAATCACACAGCATTCTTTCTAGATGGGCAAACCAGTTTATTTGTTATTTCTATATGTAGCTTAGGACTGGCCCAATGCCTACTCTTTCTTTTATAATATTTACCTAAGCCTGCTGTGTTCAGTGTTCCTATTTTGCTGTTCACTCTTAGCTCTGATCTTTTGTATCTCACTTGGAGACCTGGCTTGTTGTGAATTGATGAGTGTTCGCCTATCACCATTGTTGTAATAATCTCCTTATTGGAAATTATGTAGCATTGATGACAAAAAAATGAGCCGAATAATTCCCCTATCTGCTTACTGTGTCACAGAATCATCTTTAAAACACATTGAAAGTGATGGAATATTCCCCTGTTAGAATCATATTTTTATCTTGCCAAACATCCCTATTCTGGAGCCAATAGTGGGGTGTGATAAACACTCCAAGGTATGGTAACAGCTTTACAAGGAAGGAACACAACACAATACTGACGTTTCGGCCTGTGGCCTTCTTCAGAATACAAGGACAACAAACGGTGAAGCACAATTGTCTATAACTACATGTTAGATGATCAAGTGGAGGGAGAGGAAAGTAGGATGTTAAAATAAGAAAGGAGAGAGATGTGAATGCTACATGAGGATAGGTAGGATGAGCGTCGAGATATATAAGTAAGAGTTTGAGACTACAGAGTAGAACTAAAATAGTAAAAAACTAAAATATGTATCATAAAAAGTATATGAAAATGACTTAGCTCGAACAACAAGTCTGTCCTCCATTATGGAATACATCAGAATGACTTAGTGCGTTCAGGCTATATCCGGAAAGCAACACGTGATGGAAACACGCGAGGTATAGATAGACAAAGGACCTGGGTTGTGGGATAACAACTATAAGGGTGGGGGGAAGAGTACGGGATTGGAGTGGCAGCCAGACTGCTGTGTAAACAATGGTTGATGGTCAGAGGAAAAATAGGTAAATAATGGTTGATGGTCAGAGGAAAAATAGTGTAATTGTCCCTATACTGGACAAATTCCTCAATCTCAGGGAGGGAACTTATGTACAAGGGTGAAATAATGTAGAAGGGGACACTGATAATTGTTCAAGGGCCAAGGAGCTGCTTGACCCCCTGTGAACCCACCTTTAACCTTGAACATGTAACACATCAAACTTGAACTCTGTAGACTCTCTGGATACAATGTAACACCTTTCGTGTAACACCTTTATGCACCGATAACAGGTAAGTGCACATTCTGGTTACTGTGAACGTTCTGATTCTGCCCTGTGATCTGCTTGTACTGGCAGCTAGGGTTCTGCCCCCCGTGTCAGCCCTTGACTGAGTTTGCTGGACTGGACTCGTGATTCTGTAGCTCATGACTGCTGTTTTGATAATGTCTTCTCTGACTTCGGAGGACCAGATCTTGTAAGCCCACCACAGGTTTCGTTTGTCGCTAGGCCACATACATACACAATACTGATGAGATTCAACTAGTCAAATGAACTCCAATTTTAAAAGTAAAACAACTCTGGTTTATTCATGAATCGTCACTCACGAACAGTTTAAACTTCAGCCAACACTCTGTTTCTCAGCTGCTCAACCTCTACAAAATAAATGTCAGACTCGAGGCTTACATGTGCCCAGATTCCTTTCATTCTCTACTGTCAATTTGAAGACACTTAAATCTGGCTGAATCAACTCATAACGCTACTTGACTGACTTGTCTTTAGATTTAATCTAGAGACGCTGATCTAATCTTGAATAGTTCTTAACTCACGCGTTTCCAGTGTCGATTATTAGTTTCACAAACTCACTGGAAAACTTTAAACACTAACACCTTGGAGGTTTTAATGATTTCCTCCTGAAACAAATGGCGCTCAGTTCTAACTACTTGAACCTACACTAATAAAAATGGATGTAGGAGAGTTCTCACAGAACTTCCTGATGATACCAAGTGAATTCGGAGTTTGAAAGTTAGAAAATTGTTAATTTATATTTATTGTTTTTTTTCTTCAAATTTCTGTCACATAATGTCCACTGCTGGTACTTTCTGCAGTCAACCAAAATGATATAGTGCAGAACAAGCTAGATCTATGTTTTAAACCTTGTTATTGATGAATTCAGAAATAGAGTATTCATACTATTTAGACTCGGACAATAATTTTGTTGTTCTTGTGATAATGGGTCGTTATATTAGTAATAATCATGCTAAAAAAACCAAGATGATCTGGTTTAGGTTTAGCTAGTGGATGCCTCTATTCCAGCACCATCAGTGCCTCAGAGGAATCGAGTGGTAGTGATTCTGATACGAAACTGGTACTTTAGGGCATATCACACAAAATAAGTCCAGTTGTGTAAATAAAAATAATAAACTTGACTTGTAAATAATATTATTAATATATAAATAATATATTTGTCATATTTTTCATTCTGAGATCATTTACAAAAATGTACATAATTTCGTTATTTGTGGACATAAATTAATCAAATAAACTGTATTTTGGGGAATTTGGATTATGTTGTGTAATATTTCAAAACAAATGGATAGCAATACTTCTAACCATGGAAAAAGTTAAGTGAATTACATTATTTTGAATTTAAAATTATCTACCTTGAATATTTTATATTTTAAAAAATATTTTATTCCTTTAAATAATCACATATCATAAATATATTGCTATTTTTATTTTCTGTATCCATTTCCCTTTCCAGTGATGTATAACACATGCCACATTTATCTAAATTATTGTGTGAAGTAGTCAAAGGAAAATGGTATATGGTGAAATTCTTTGAAACAGGAAAATTAATCTGGTCCAAACCTAAAAATAATGTTTCCTGTTCTGGTCCTGAAAGAGTTAATCCTCTTTATGCCTTTTAACACATATGGCAATCACTAGAGATTGACAGTGTTGACTGTCTTGAGTCAACCTTTCAAACCCACCTTAGGTGAAGCCGATTTCTTTAAATTCTTTATCAACCATTCTTCTCCATATCTCACTTGGTCTTCCTTTTGTTCTCTTGCTATCAGGATTGCTACATTTATTTTTATTTTGTATTTTGAAAATGTTTTGAGACAACTATTACTTCAAGTTTCTTGTAATTTACTCTAAAGTCCTTTACTCTGACTTTATTTTCTTATTTTTTTCTGCATCTCTTTGGTACAAGCAGCCACAATATTTATCACAACAGTTATGTATGTAATATGGAGGTAAAGACACCATCCAGTAACTAAGCTGAGAGTGAGCAGTGACTCACAGCTGGTCAAGACCCCCCCCCCCCAGGTGCTTCTTAAAGCAGACTATCCAGTCTGTCCAGGTGAGTAGGGACAGAAGAGGAAAGGCAACCAGATACTACAAAATGTCATGTTGAAGTCAGATGTGTTAGACCAAGGGGCACAAATATCACAGTCTGGCAAGCCAACCACAGCACAACAAATCTACAGCCACTTAACATCCTTTAAAGGACAGATTATGAAGCAAACTATTCATTCCCTTTGTAATCATCAGGTGACTAAATAAATAAAGTAGAAACAAATATTTTCAATACAACCCCATTATTTATCATAAAAGGTCCACATGTTATATCATTTCCTAATCAGACTTGTAGCTCCAGAAGAAATTGTTTACAAGCTCAGAACACAAGGATAAACATATGACAGACCTTTCTCAGCCAGCATATCTTTGATGTCCTGGATCCAGTGATCTTCCTGAACTTCCTGAAGACAGATAATCTGACAGGGAAAGAGTTAACTTAATTGTCAATCAGACAGTCCCGTCAACAATCACATGAGTTGTAGGCAACTAATTATATTGATATTTTTATTTATTTACATATATATTTTTCTCTCTCTTTACTGGTCTACAGTTATACTGCTCTCTCTCTCTTTACTTGTCTACATTTATACTGCTCTCTCTCTTTACTTGTCTACATTTATATTGCTCTCTCTCTCTTTACTTGTCTACATTTATATTGCTCTCTCTCTCTTTACTTGTCTACATTTATATTGCTCTCTCTCTCTCTTTACTTGTCTACATTTATATTGCTCTCTCTCTCTCTTTACTTGTCTACATTTATATTGCTCTCTCTCTTTACTTGTCTACATTTATACTGCTCTCTCTCTCTCTTTACTTGTCTACATTTATATTGCTCTCTCTCTCTCTTTACTTGTCTACATTTATATTGCTCTCTCTCTCTCTTTACTTGTTTACATTTATATTGCTCTCTCTCTCTCTTTACTTGTCTACATTTATACTGCTCTCTCTCTCTCTTTACTTGTCTACATTTATACTGCTCTCTCTCTCTCTTTACTTGTCTACATTTATACTGCTCTCTCTCTCTCTTTACTTGTCTACATTTATACTGCTCTCTCTCTCTTTAATTGTCTACATTCATACTACTGTCTCTCTCTTTACTTGTCTACATTCATACTACTGTCTCTCTCTTTACTTGTCTACATTCATACTACTGTCTCTCTCTTTACTTGTCTACATTCATACTACTGTCTCTCTCTTTACTTGTCTACATTCATACTACTGTCTCTCTCTTTACTTGTCTACATTCATACTACTGTCTCTCTCTTTACTTGTCTACATTTATACTACTCTCTCTCTCTTTACTTGTCTATATTTATACTACTCTCTCTCGCTTTACTTGTCTACATTTATACTACTCTCTCTCTCTTTACTTGTCTATATTTATACTACTCTCTCTCTCTTTACTTGTCTACATTTATACTACTCTCTCTCTTTACTTGTCTATATTTATACTACTCTCTCTCTCTTTACTTGTCTATATTTATACTACTCTCTCTCTCTTTACTTGTCTATATTTATACTACTCTCTCTCTCTTTACTTGTCTATATTTATACTACTCTCTCTCTCTTTACTTGTCTATATTTATACTACTCTCTCTCTCTTTACTTGTCTACATTTATACTGCTCTCTCTCTTTACTTGTCTACATTTATACTGTTCTTTCTCTTATGTATATTTATGCTGCTCTCTCTCTCTCTTTACCTGCCTACACTTAAGCTGCTCCTCTCTTATCTACACACACATACTCTGTACTCTCTCTCTCATCTTACTTGTTGACATAAACGCTATTCTCATTCTCTCTCATAAATGCTGTTCATTCTCTCTCATTGTGCATGCAAACTGTCTCCACTAGGCATTCACCAAACTCATGTGACCTACATCAGCATTATGAGCGATAATCTGAGTGAGGAGGGCTGGTCCACGATTGGCCCACTCTAAATCAGATTCCTTGCAATTGTTGTAGAGGAACATGTGTCGAACAAGCAACTCCTGGGAGAGGATGTTGTAGGACATAACTGTGAACTCCATGTTTCCAGCTTCAGAGTTTGACTGCTGGACATTTTGCCAACATCTGGGTGTTCCTGTCAACTCTGCTGACACAAAATGACAAAATTCTTTAAATAACTACATCAACATTACAAAAACTACCTAGACTAATTAATTGGAATGACAAAACTGCTCTAAATCACTATCTATCTACTGTCCTCTCATGCCGAGGACACCACATCGGGCAGAGATTCTAGACTTACTATGTCTGACATTCTTTGTTATCAAGCATCAGATCTTGCATAGGACCCACATTGTATATGGTTTTGCTTTGGCTTCTCGTGGCTAGGCACTGTGCCAAGGAGTACGGGTTCGATCCTAGTTCGGACTGTATATTGTTCTTTGTTTTTTTTTTCTGTTGTTTATTTGTCATTTTTTTCCGAATGTTGTAAACATACCTCCTATGATTCATCTACATTGTATATGGTTTTGCTTTGGCTTCTCGTGGCAAGACTCTGTGCCAAGGAGTACGGGT
The DNA here is from genome assembly GCA_032433765.1 of Megaustenia siamemsis. NCBI lineage: Eukaryota > Metazoa > Mollusca > Gastropoda > Stylommatophora > Ariophantidae > Megaustenia > Megaustenia siamemsis. The sequence goes on from JAVIAB010000050.1 coordinate 31,284,525, forward strand.
TCGATCCTGCTTCGGACTGTATATTGTTCTTTGTTTTTTTTCTGTTGCTTATTATGACTTTGTCATCTCGCCCTTAAAAGGACATTAAGTGGGAGTGTATGTGTGTGTGGTTGTAGTTTACAGTAGAGCTGTGATATTTACACCTTTAGACCCAACACATCCAACATCAGTAAGGTATTTTTAGTTTTTTTTCCTTTCAATCCCTACTCACATGGCCAGACTAGACTTGTCTTGTGTTACCAAAAACAGGTGAATGATTCTGGTTCCCCGATCATGGTGTAAGCTATCAGCTATGAGATGCTAACAACTTTCAGCTTTTTGCTACCTGGCACCTCTGCCCCCACACTGACAATATAGTCAGTGACCAAAACACTGTGTGGTATCTTACAGAGTAATAATAAAATCCTTTAACTCTGCACAGACCATAACCATCCTTTACAGTTACCTTGAATCTGATTACCTATATATATCTCTACTATTACTACCCTCTGCTCTTTTGTCTTTCCTTTGGCTATCCCGAACAAGCTGCAGTTAAACAAATGAAAGAAAAGTAAGACAATTTTATGTTCAGAAATAGAAGCTCTTTGTGCTCAACACCACACACTTTGTGATTTAGTAACCCTTCGTCTGCCTTATAAGTATGTTAAGTGAGCATTGTTGTGCTGTAGTTTACACCATACTATTATGACATTCCCACCTTTCAGCCCAACTCATGTGACTTCAGTATAGCATATTTTAGTGCTATGTTGTTCTCCCTATCAATTCCTACTTATTTGGCCAAAGAGAGAATTGAAAAAAAAATATAGAAAAAATGGTATGGTGAAAGCTTTACATGATTGATAGACGACACAAATTTGAACAATGTTTCGGCTCAATAGGCCTTCAGCAGGAACAAACAAACAACATACACAGATTTGTAAGTAAATAAAACTAATCCTACATAGCTAACTAGTAATGAAACATCCAAAACAAAATAATCAAAACTGGTTAAAGAAAAATTTCATCCCTGTGTCGTGGACTGTGGCTGGAAAGAGAAAGAGAATCCGCAATGTTGTACGCTGTAATTACCCTGCTGGTCAAAGAGTCACACCGTGTAAGGGTTCCAAAATTCTCTCTCTTTCTCGTTCTGGCCACGGTCCACGACACATGGAAGAAATTTTTCTTTAACCAGTTTTGATTATTTTGTTTTGGATGTTTCATTACTAGTTAGCTATGTAGGATTAGTTTTATTTACTTACACATCTGTGTGTGTTGTTTGTTTGTTCCTGCTGAAGGCCTATTGAGCCGAAACGCCGTTCAAATTTGTGTCGTCTATCAATCCCATAAAGCTTTTACCATACTATTTAAAAAATTTTTTTTTTCAATTCTCCCTCACATTTAGCTTTACTGCAGCTTTGCATTTTTATGCATTCATTTGCATTTCTTTGCCGTAACTCCTTATTTGGCCAAACTGGTCAGTTTGTTTCCAGAGCCACCGTGGAGGAAAGGGGAAGAAATAGGATCTTCATCAGCTGTTGTTTACGTATCCTGATGCATGTGGACAGCTATTTGTCACTTACTGCCCAGTGGTTGTGGAGTCTTCAGAACATGTGTAAATTGACAGCTATTTGTTGCTAATTGAGTCAGTTTATTTTTAATACCAGGAAAGATATATTTTTTGTACTTACAAAAGTTTATTTTCTAATCTTGAAAGAAAAATCTGTTCTTCTTACATGAAACATTTATTTTCTTACATGGGCACATATGTTTTTATCAATTTCTAAGATGAACAAATCTGATTTGTGGAGAACATTATTTTTCTTTAAAAGTCTGCTTTGAAAAAGAATGTTTAACTGAAAACTTGTTTTGTTTTGACACGTTTTTCTAAGCTGGACAACTCTGCTTCTCTTAAGTGAACAATATTATTTACTTACCTGGGCAAGTCTGAACACCAGAAATGATGTTACTCTCTGCTGATGATGATTGACTACAGTACTCCCTGGATATCTGACCATTACAATTGCCAAAAGTTGGACCAGGTATGGTCTGAAAGAATGTCTTCTGGACTCTGTAGGCAGACCATACCTGGGGTTTCAGAGGCCATGAAATGGTTGGCTGCAAAAGTGGAACTCTAATCATCTGTGAGTGAGGCTGAGCTGCTGTTGTGGTGGAGGGCACAGAACTGTGTGAGCTGTTAGTTGTGTGACAATCAGTTTGCAACTTTGAATTACCTCCAGGTTCAGCACTGGTTGTGTGATAGTTTGCATGCACATCTGAGACTATTTCAGCGTAGGTTGGATAAGAGTTAGCTTGCAAAATTAAGTTATATTTCTGGGGGGTAATATGAAAACTAGCTTGCAACTTTGTGCTAGGCTCAGCTTTGGTTGTGCTGCAGTTAGCTTGTAATGCACTATGTCCAGGAGCAATAATGTCATGATTAGCCGGTAACGTTGTACCAGTCTGATCTATGCTGCTTACTGGTACAAATGATGTAATAAATTTTGCAGATTGAAAATGAGACAAATTCGATGACTGACTATTTTGAGTGACAGGTATCCCAGTTAATGGCTTTACTGCTGAAGTTGCAGAGGTTCCAGGTGCTAAAGCAGTAGTGACTAGCTCAGAAGGCTTGCTTTTGGCAGAAGAAGTTTTGCCTGTAAATTTTCTCAACCAGAAGGAGTTCTTCTGTAGGTTTAGTCCATGCGTTTTAGCAGTCTCAGATTTCTGGCTTTTAGTTTTGGAGTCACTCATTCTCTTAACTTTTTTGGGAAGAGGTGTTTCATTTGTATCCATAGTAATGGTGGCTAGGAAAGCTTGATGCTGTAATGTCAGTCTGAAAAAGCATATGTGGACAGATTGCTGTGTACAACCATTTAAAGTTGATTGTGAAAACCTGCAATAGATAATACACTCCTTAATAAAATACCAATTATCAAAATAAAAGTATCTTCACAAAGTATACAGCAATAACAAATCGATCATTTGATTCAGGAAAGAAACAATGTTTGTTTATATATGATGTCCAACACATACTAACATAATATTCATACTATACTTATTGCCACTATACAATAGGCCTATCACAAACCTTTCCAAGAATGATTTGAGGATGGCTGTATTCATCATCAGTAATAGAACACAGTGGGTATCATTGTTTAAAACACTTCTTGTATGCATCAGTAATAACAACTATATTTGTTAATGATGTACATATTTACTGTTTTATTATTCTGTTTACTGGGAGGGGACCAAAAGCCCCTTATGATAATTTACTGCCAATGATACAGCTTTATTTCATTTCTTTTCTTGCATATTTGAAATGGTCTTCACACATCTCATATGTGCATTTCTTTGTCCTTATCCAAATTTAATTAGTACAGTATAAATAGGGGCAGTGGACAACAGACAAGAAAACCAATTGAGGCTATGTAATTGTTGTTTAAAAGAAGAATGCTGAGAATAACATGAACACTGCATTACGATACCTATCTTTAGCTGATGTGTTTTCAATATCAAAGTAAAAATTACTACTGCTTAAATGCAACATTCATCATCATCATCATGTGCCATAACGGTTGAGGTAGGCGATCATGTCCTTCCACAATCTTCTATTCACAGTGCATCTTATCAGTTCTGTTGTTGACTGTTTTCCATGCAACGACACCAAGCTATCCAGTATTTTCTCTCTTTGTCATCCGCGATCTCTCTTTCCTTTTATTTTGCCAGTTGTAACCAAGTATTCCAACTTTCCTCTTCTCATGTGCCTGAAAAATGTTTGTTATTTCTTTCTAGGAGATCCCTTTATTGTATTGGCGTCTTTGAGAATGTCCTCATTGGTCACTAACAATACAACATTTGGTTATTTGGTTATGGAAGGCCCATTAGGTGCCCTAAAAATATTTTTTTCTCTGACTTTTGGCACACTGCTACGTGTTCATACTAGGCAAGATACAGGGACTCAGAATTCCTGGCTCAGGTTATGACCTGAGTTTGATCTCATGGACTGGACGTGTTACAATGTCAATCAGTATGGTCGTCATAAGTAGTTGGCTACTTCATTGCATTATTCGCTGCGTTTCAATAATTACAAAGGGTTGTTTTGATGTCAGCAACAACCAAGGAAATTTCCCTGAAAAAAAAGACAAATTTCTTGAAAATTGCCTATTTTTTTCCACATTATATGAGATTGTATCTCATGAAATGGGGAAAAAAATCCTACTTCAATAGAAACAAATCCAACCTGCAGGGATCACCGGAAGTATTAATTAGGAATTTATATGAAGGGGGGAAATGTTTGACCACAGCAAACTGTCCAATTTTGAAGAATTTGTGTTTAATGCGGTAATTTTTATGATGGTATTATAACCTAGGGTTAAATGACTGCCACTGATTTGGTATTAATTTGAAAATGATTGTAATATATAAAGGCTTATGTCATCTGTTGCAGAGCGCCATTGGATTTATAATTATTGACAATAAATATGATTTTCTTGAGTTAAATGGCATAGATATTTAGATTCATCATGCATTTCTACATAAATGTAGGTTATTTCAAAGTAATCTGACCGATTAGCTGCTACTAGCAATCAAATGAAATGGCCATCTTCAATATCTTTAATTATTGTGCTAGTTGATTTACCTATATCATATGCCTGTAGACACTAATTGACAAGACCTGGTTAAAACCAATATGTTTTATTGTTTTGTCTTAGAAGTGCACTGTAAGTGTTATCCAATCTATTATTTTAATAATAAACATCTTATATCATTATTAAAAAAATAACTAAAAAATTCATAACCTTTTTTTTATAATTGACACACAAACATGAATATGAGGTATTCTTAGAGAATTCTAGAATTAAGGGCCATCTATCTAGCTACCATCTTTACATTCAATTACATATTACAATCTTTACATTAAAAAAATTATTTTGAAATTGTTACCAAAATGATTTTGAAGACGTCAGAAGGTGAGCAGCAGTTTTGAGAAGGAACTACTATACTATAACCAGGATTTATAGGAATGACCGGAATGTTGTGTGTGTCTGGTCTCTTGCATTACCTCATCCTGTTTTTCTGTGATTGACTGGTTACTTGAAATACAATTATTATTATACATACTCACAATTATTATTTATTACACTATATCACTATACTATACTTCTGTCAGTAGATTTTGCTTCTTACCTCCTTGTGACTGTCCACAGTGATATTTTCTGGCTGAAACTGAAACCTCGGGGGGCAGTTGTTTGCATTCAGTTTCAGTATAACTAAACTAAATATAAATTATTATTAATAATTAATTAAATTGATTTTTTTGTCACACAACTTCTAGTACTAGTTTTAGTAGACTTTTCTCTTACTTGGACTGACTGTTTACTTTTACTAACTGTTACTAGTCACTTCACTCACTCAACAAACAATCGTCACTGTTTTGAATTTTCCAATGAAAATCGATAAACTACAAGATAGCTCGTTTGAATCAATACTATCAAATATCGTATGTGAACTGACATTATATCGCATCAAATCTCCCTAAATTACGACAAAAAACATAACCCTAAACAATAAAAACTGAACAAATTTCTTACACATGTCAACCCCTTTAACTCAACGGTCATGTTTGTGGTGAGTAAGGGAAAGCACTGCCGCGTAGAGTGCGTTTATCCATTAATTTCAGTACACAAATTATGGTCCATAATATTGACCAGAGTTCAAACTAAAGAACAATTAAAGTAAAATTAATATACTTACTCTAGACCAGGGATGGCCAATTAGGTGCCCGCGACGTCCTTTTTGTGGCTCGCGGCGGATAAAAAATCAAATCAGGTTGCATTGAGCAAAATGTCCTGGGTAAAATTGATTAAAATTTGTTACATTAACTTCTACCGTGGAGAAAGCTAACTCAAATATTCCCTAGTAGACCTATGTTTAAATCTCGGAACACTCTAGTAGTTAGTTTAACGTCGACTTCCCGTCATTCCCGGCCCATCCTTTTTTTTTTCCATTTGATCATCCTGCGACCGACTTAAACAAAGAAGAAGCCAACGAATGGTTCTAGAGCCGACTCTCGGTTCGGCGAGTTCAAACAGTTTCCGCCAAGAAATACTGTCAGTCACCCACCTCCTCCACCCCAACACATTCACCTCACAATTATTTTACTTTCAGTTTCTTTCTCTCCAAACCTCTTTTCATCAGTCAAAATTATATATCCGATCTGATCATTCTGATTTTGTCGAGTTACAGTGAACAGTTCCATTTTAACAGGAAACAGTGCTATTGTTGTAATCTGTGTTTTCATTGTCTGTTGCTTCGGTCGTGGTATAATATGAACAATAAACGTCAATTAAATGAAAAAAAAAATCAGATTTTTTCATGAGAAATGGGAACATGATTTTTATTTATCTACAATAAGGATAGCAAACCACAGTGCCTTGTGTGTTTGCAAGTGTTGTCTGTAAATAAAGAGTATAATCAGCATTACACAGCATGTACACAATAACGATCACGGAACAACAGCTGGATGAGAGGGGAAGAACTTTGACTTTTTCTGATGACATTCTGGTATATCGACAAGGAAGAGACAGACTGGAAATTGCCTCCACACTTTAAAACGAACTCGATAGCACCTCCTCCTGGTGTGGAGTATCAGGTGCCTTGGTTAATCCTAATAAAGCATCAGTTGCAAGGTTCTCACTTAATAATCATATCGTTAACGCGAAAACACCGGTGGTACGCATGGGAGCTGATGATGTGACTAGGGGCAGGTTGATGACGTACATAGGAATCAAAGTTTAATCGCAGCCTGTGTTTTCGGGACCACGTCTACCATGTGATAACAAAATCCCGCAAAGGATTAGCCGCCTTGAAGGTCATGGCAGCAGCCAACATCGAGCAGAGGCTATTTATCCTTCTGTTCCAGGGACTAGTCCTCGCAGCAATCGAGTACGCTATAGCATTTCTTACTGTCAGTACGACTCAAATTGACAGGCTGGAGAAAATACAGAGTGAAACTATGCTCATTATATTGGGGTGTGCGAGGGACAACTTATGTATAGCAATGATGTATCTTTTGAATTTCCAACCAATGGATGTCAGGATAAAGATCTGGAGGGTACGAGCATGTCTGAAGATAAATGCAGATAAAGAACATCCATTGCATCATGAGCTCAACACAGGGAAAGGTGACAGGCTAAACAGAGGCAAATCATGGGTGGGCCGAGCAGAAGATATTATCAAACAAGTCAGTGGACTCATCAATATCAACACTTGTTAGGAGTGGATACCGGCGCCTACGTCAATCAGCAGCACATTCTCGTGTATTGTCACACTCGACAGGAAATGTAGGGAGTAGAACTCAATAATGATCAATTCAGAGGTCAACGGTCTCATCTGGGACAACACCGATGAGAAAGATGCAGTTATCTATACATACGGATCCGTAATACGACACCAAACAAGTGCACGGGCATTTACAGCACACTCGGCAGGCAGATAGTCAAAGAAGACAGTGGTGCATACGCTATGACCACGAGTAGCATGACGATGGTGGTGATGGCAATGACCAGGGCATCAATCTGGTTAGAGCTATAAGACTACACCCACGCATGCATACTAAATGATTCGATGAGCATGATAAGAAAAATTGAGGCGGACTCTGTACGCATGCAATGGGTAGAGTCATTGGAGAAGTCAAAAATATGCAGGGTCACCTTAGTCTATGTCCCTGGAAATGCGGGAGTACGGGGAAATGAAAGAGCGAACAGGTTAGCTAGCTGTGCTGTCGTGAAGACGGTCAACCAATGAATCGGGCGGGCGTCATCAATACCCTCCGAGATGTGGGAAATGCACAGGACTTCGACACCATGAGTCCACGTCGCTCCTTCGGATGAAAGAGATGGGAGTTAAGATGGACACAGGCAGAAACGACAAACTTAGTGGGTGTTTAGAAGACTTAACAACCAGCAGAGAACTGGAGTCGTCAGTCGTTGGACACAGCGAGACTTGCTGAGTAGGGGATCTGAAAACCTATGGACATGTTCAAAGTGCAATAATGATGACCCGTTAATAACTTATAACTCTATACAACTGTAAAAAGATGAATTACACTTTTCGGCGGAAAAAAAAACATTGTTCGGGAATAACAAACAACACAAGTTCAGAACACGAATGTGGAAAATAAAACTAATGATACGATGTTTGTTTATAATGTTGTTGATTGGTCATTTGGTATTTCATCTCAGCATAGAAGACTCGTTATCATTGCCATTTGGTGTTTCATCTCAGCATAGAAAGCTGGTTACACGAAGTGAAAGTGCCATTTTAAAATTACTCACCTTGGTTGTATACACAACCGCCTAGTCCAGGGATGGCCGAATGTCGGCCCGCGGGCCAAATAAGGCCCGCTAGATTATTTTTCTTGGCTCCTGCGGTTTCAACGGAAACTGCTAAATAAATTTCTACCTATAAATAGAAACCAAAGTTCTAGTCGATAAAAAAAAAGAGACTGTTTATAGTTATCGCTGCAACGTTGCTTTTTTTGTCAGTGTCACGTGAAGGCGTCAGATCTTTGGTTCGACATTTATCGGTTGTACTTGGAGGCTCTCTTTCATTTCGCGGAAAGGGTTAATGAGGTTGGGATGGAAGGGGGTGTGGTGGGGACTTCGGTCCTAAATACTGGCTTTGAACTCAAAAACATTTCAACGTTCGGCTTCATCCCTTCGATGTGCTTCAATACAGTCTGTAATTTGACTGTTGTGTCACAATCTTTCACTTTGATTACAAATGACACTAGCGGCAAAATGGGCACTGTACAATATAATCGTCATCCCAACGTTGTGCTACCAATGCCAGTTCTGGACCCTAAATGCAAGAACAATAAGAAAATAACCTCTACAAAGATGAAATGTGTTAGACGAATGGCAGGAAACAGTCTGAGATATAAGATCAGAAATGAAGAACTGAGAAAAAAAAGTTAGGAATAACCCCCGCCATAGAATATATAAAGAAACAACAGATAAAATTGTTCGGACACGTGACAAGGCAGAAAGAAACAAAATACAACAAAACGAGCCCTCAATAAGCGTGGTGAGAACACCAGACCCAAGGGTCGACCACAAAAAAAGATGGATCGATGGATTATTAGAAGCACTAGAAAACATAGCAGCAGCAGAAGCGAACAGAAGAGCAAAAGACCGCACAAGAAAAAGAAGATAATACATGTAGATGGTGGACATGTTTTGTGCAGTTCAAAGTGGTTAGGAGCGTTTGGTGGCTTTGACAAAAATGTCTGCAGTGCGTAACCGATAACTGCAGGACTTTTATTTGTACAAATACTGAAGCAAAACCAAATTGACGGACCTACATTGGCGTTACCTACTAAAGGGAGGTCAAAAAGTAATGCACACCAATTTTTTTCTCGGCTAATAATAAAGATAGGAATATGAAATTTTGCACACTTGGAATATGACATGTTCCAATTATGTGCACCAATTGCACAGCATTCGGATAAATATTACGCAATCTATGAACCGTTAAAATGGAGCTTGTCAACAATGTCCGTTACAAACAGCGAATTGTCATAGAATTTCTGGTTGTGGAAAAAGAAACTGTGGCAAACATTCATAAACGACTGTGTGCAGTGTACAAATGTTCTGCAGTCGATAGGAGCACAGTTAGTCGCTGGGTTCAGAGAATTAAAGCTGCAGAAAGTGTACGAGTGGAGCTGCATGATTTACCGCGTTCTGGACGTGTTGCCTCGGCTACCAGCACAGACATGTTAAACCGGGCTGATGCCATTATTCGTAAGGATAGGCGTATCACTAGTCAGCAATTGGCATTGCAGCTTACAGTCAGCAAGGGAAGTGCAATCGCAATTTTTAAAACTCTCGGATATTCAAAGATTTGCGCTCGATGGGTTCCTCGGTGCCTAACAAATGATCACAGAGTTCAAAGGAAAACATTCTGTTCTGAATTGTTGGAGCGTTTTCGGTGTTGAAGGAGAAATGTTTTTGTCAAAAATTGTTACCGGTGACGAAACGTGGGCACATTATTATGAGCCTGAAACAAAAATGCAGTCAATGGAATGGCATCATCCGCAGTCACCAAAAGAAAAAAATTCAAAACATCTCCATCAGCCGGAAAGGTGATGATCACTGTCTTCTGGGACATTGATTGTGTGATTCTTGTTGATGTAATGACAAGAGGTGAGACAATCAACTCGACAGCTTACATCAATACACTGACAAAACTCAAAAATCGGTTCCACAGAGTTCGGCCTAATAAGCCATCTGCAGATTTGTTGCTTCAACATGGCAATGCACGCCCTCACACAAGTCTGGTAACACGGGAAGCAATCAACAAATTTGGTTGGACTGTACTGCCCCATCCTCCTTACAGCCCTGATCTGGCTCCCTCAGATTTCCATCTGTTTGGACCACTCAAAAAATTCCTGCGTGGGACACACTTTGACAATAATGAGGGTGTGATCCGTGCAGTTAGAAAATGGCTACGCGAGCAATACAAAACTTGGTACAAACGAGGCATTCATGACTAGTTTCGCGTTGGCGTAAGGCAATACGCTTGGACGGAGATTATGTTGACAAATAGGTAGTGTCAAGGGGATGTTCAGCTACAATCTGTGAAAATTTCCCACATTTTGCCCGAATAGTTTCCGAGAAAAAATTGGTGTGGCATTACTTTTTGACCTCCCTACGTACATTGACGCACCTACATTGACGTACCTACATTGCATAATTCATCAAGAGGTCCTTTGGGAAAAGTCCATAATCCTAAAAGAAACAATGGCTACAGCGGTGAACATTAAAAAAAAATTGATCACAGAAAGACCAATCTCTCTAATTCACAGGAAGTATCTATCATTTTTGAAGGAAATAGATTCTAGCTACGGTGTTCACCTACTTCAAACTGAAGTAGGAAATGGCTTAGTCGTGGGACATTTTTAACAAGATTTTTAACACTGAAGGGTGACATTTTTTACTCATTGCAAGACAACTTACCATGCCCAATCGATCTACAACATAAACTCGAAGACATTAATTTTGTTCATAACTTGCCATATCTCACAGATTTTTCAAATGATGGACTATGTTGTTTGTTTTAAAAGGAACTGAATCTATTTAAACTTTCATTACAAACATTGATCGTTTACATTGTCCTGGTTGTAAGCAGTTGTTGTCAGAGATGATAGAAAGTGCTAACTTCAGTAGGTATACAGCAGCAGTGGAGAAACGATATATGGAGAAACAATATATGGAGAAACGATATATGGAGAAACGATATGTGGAGAAATGATATACGGAGAAACGATATATGGAGAAACAATATGTGGAGAAACAATATGTGGAGAAACGATATATGGAGAAACAATATGTTGAGAAACAATATATGGAGAAACGATATATGGAGAAACGATATATGGAGAAACGATATACGGAGAAACGATATATGGAGAAACAATATGTGGAGAAACGATATATGGAGAAACGATATATGGAGAAACAATATGTGGAGAAACGATATATGGAGAAACAATATATGGAGAAACAATATGTGGAGAAACGATATATGGAGAAACAATATATGGAGAAACAATATGTGGAGAAACGATATATGGAGAAACAATATATGGAGAAACAATATGTGGAGAAACGATATATGGAGAAACAATATATGGAGAAACAATATATGGAGAAACGATATGTGGAGAAACGATATATGGTGAAACGATATATGGAGAAACAATATGTGGAGAAACGATATATGGAGAAACGATATATGGAGAAACAATATGTGGAGAAACGATATATGGAGAAACAATATATGGAGAAACAATATGTGGAGAAACGATATATGGAGAAACGATATGTTGAGAAACAATATATGGAGAAAACGATATATGGAGAAACGATATGTGGAGAAACGATATACGGAGAAACGATATAAAAATATGGAGTGACATAACGCAATAACTCGGGTGTCGATAGAGCCTTGGCGGTTTAAAGAATTGAAGTTGGACACTACCGGATTGCCAATATTCTGAGAAACATCAAGATGGAGCTCACGTCGCCAAATCGTCTCTCTGACTGGCCTATATACATCACCCACCGACTATAGACTAGACCAGTGGTGGCCAAGTTAATTTTTATCGAATTTCAGGTTGTAGCCAAATCCAGACCAGAGGGCTAAACTTGGAGTATCATCAAAAATTGCATGATGTGATTTAGTCATATGAAATAATGCTTGCACTTTGGCGACATATTTTATCATTTGTAACAAGAAAATGGTTTTTTTTTTTAATTTTAAAATTACTTTTATTTTATTTCAGTGTGAGGATTGTGACTTGTCACAACTTTCACCAGTGATTTGAAGTCCACTTCCTTTTGTGACGTAGTGGTTCGGAGAATGTGGGATAATGTTGAATCAGTTATTCTATTCCTGGACTAGGATTTAATTAGTTTCATGGCAGAAAATGTTGTCTCGCTGAGATATGTGCTACCCAATATAGAGCACACCAGAGATGTGTGATACCAAATATAGAGCACACCAGAGATGTGTGATACCAAATATAGAGCACACCAGAGATGTGTGATACCAAATATAGAGCACACCAGAGATGTGTGATACCAAATATAGAGCACACCAGAGATGTGTGATACCAAATATAGAGCACACCAGAGATGTGTGATACCAAATATAGAGCACACCAGAGATGTGTGATACCAAATATAGAGCACACCAGAGATATGTGCCACCAAATATAGAGCACACCAGAGATGTGTGATACCAAATATAGAGCACACCAGAGATATGTGATACCAAATATAGAGAACACCAGAGATGCGTGATACCAAATATAGAGCACACCAGAGATATGTGCTACCCAATATAGAGCACACCAGAGATGTGTGCTACTAAATATAGAGCACACCAGAGATGTGTGATACCAAATATAGAGCACACCAGAGATATGTGCTACCAAATATAGAGCACACCAGAGATGTGTGATACCAAATATAGAGCACACCAGAGATATGTGCTACCAAATATAGAGCACACCAGAGATGTGTGATACCAAATATAGAGCACACCAGAGATATGTGATACCAAATATAGAGAACACCAGAGATGTGTGATACCAAATATAGAGCACACCAGAGATGTGTGATACCAAATATAGAGCACACCAGAGATGTGTGCTACCAAATATAGAGCACACCAGAGATATGTGCTACCAAATATAGAGCACACCAGAGATATGTGCTACCAAATATAGAGCACACCAGAGATATGTGCTACCAAATATAGAGCACACCAGAGATGTGTGCTACCAAATATAGAGCACACAGAGATATGTGCTACCAAATATAGAGCACACCAGACATATGTGCTATCAAATATATAGAGCACACCAGAGATATGTGCTACCAAATATAGAGCACACCAGAGATATGTGCTACCAAATATAGAGCACACCAGAGATATGTGCTACCAAATATAGAGCACGCCAGAGATATGTGCTACCAAATATAGAGCACGCCAGAGATATGTGCTACCAAATATAGAGCACACCAGAGATATGTGCTACCAAATATAAATAAAATAAATCGTTTCTCCACATATTGTTTCTCCATATATTGTGTTGCCATATATTGTTTCTCCATATATCGTGTCTCCATATATGTTTCTCCATATATCGTGTCCCCATATATTGTTTCTCCATATATCGTGTCTCCATATATTGTTTCTCCATATATCGTGTCTCCATATTTTGTTTCTCCACATTTCGTATCTGAACATATCGTTTCTCAACATATCGTTTCTCCATGTATCGTTTCTCTATATATCGTTTCTCCATATATCGTGTTCACATATATCGTCTCTCTATATATCGTGTCTCCATATATCGTTTTCCATATATCGTGTTTCCATATATCGTGTCTCCATTTATCGTTTCTCCATATATATTGTGTCTCCATATATCGTTTCTCCATATATCGTTTCTCCATATATCGTGTTTCCATATATCATGTCTCCATTTATCGTTTCTCCATATATCGTGCCTCCATATATCGTGTTTCCATATATCGTGTCTCCATTTATCGTTTCTCCATATATATTGTGTCTCCATATATCGTTTCTCCATATATCGTTTCTCCATATATCGTGTTTCCATATATCATGTCTCCATTTATCGTTTCTCCATATATCGTGCCTCCATATATCGTGTTTCCATATATCGTGTCTCCATTTATCGTTTCTCCATATATCGTGTTTCCATATATCGTGTCTCCATTTATCGTTTCTCCATATATATCGTGTCTCCATATATTGTTTCTCCATATATCGTGTCTCCGTATATTGTTTCTCCATATATCGTGTCTCCATATATTGTTTCTCCATATATCGTGTCTCCATATATTGTTTCTCCATATATCGTGTCTCCATATATTGTTTCTCCATATATCGTGTTTCCATATATTGTTTCTCCATATATCGTGTCTCCATATATTGTTTCTCCATATATTGTTTCTCCATATATCGTGTCTCCATATATTGTTTCTCCACATATCGTGTCTCCATATATTGTTTCTCCACATATTGTTTCTCCATATATCGTGTCTCCATATATTGTTTCTCCATATATCGTGTCTCCATATATTGTTTCTCCATATATTGTTTCTCCATATATCGTGTCTCCATATATTGTTTCTCCACATATCGTGTCTCCACATATTGTTTCTCCATATATCGTGTCTCCATATATTGTTTCTCCATATATTGTTTCTCCATTTATCGTGTCTCCATATATTGTTCCTCCATATATCGTGTCTCCATATATTGTTTCTCCATATATCGTGTCTCCATATATGTTTCTCCACATATTGTTTCTCCATATATCGTGTCTCCATATATTGTTTCTCCATATATTGTTTCTCCATATATCGTGTCTCCATATATTGTTTCTCCATATATTGTTCCTCCATATATCGTGTCTCCATATATTGTTTCTCCATATATCGTGTCTCCATATATTGTTTCTCCACATATTGTTTCTCCATATATCGTGTCTCCATATATTGTTTCTCCATATATTGTTTCTCCATATATCGTGTCTCCATATATTTTTCTCCATATATTGTTTCTCCATATATCGTGTCTCCATATATTGTTTCTCCATATATCGTGTCTCAATATATTGTTTCTCCCCATATTGTTTCTCCATATATCGTGTCTCCATATATTGTATCTCCATATATTGTTTCTCCATATATTGTATCTCCATATATCGTGTCTCCATATATTGTTTCTCCATATATTGTTTCTCCATATATTGTTTCTCCACATATTGTTTCTCCATATATCGTGTCTCCATATATTGTTTCTCCATATATTGTTTCTCCATATATCGCGTCTCCAAATATTGTTCTCCATATATTGTTTCTCCATATATTGTGTTTCTATATATATTATTTCTCCATATATCGTGTCTCAATATATTGTTTCTCCATATATTGTTTCTCCATATATCGTGTCTCCATATATTGTTTCTCCATATATTGTTTCTCCATATATCGTGTCTCCATATATTGTTTCTCCATATATCGTGTCTCCATATATTGTTTCTCCATATATCGTGTCTCCATATATTGTTTCTCCACATATTGTTTCTCCATATATCGTGTCTCCATATATTGTTTCTCCATATATTGTTTCTCCATATATCGTGTCTCCATATATTGTTTCTCCATATATCGTGTCTCCATATATTGTTTCTCCATATATCGTGTCTCCATATATTGTTTCTCCACATATTGTTTCTCCATATATCGTGTCTCCATATATTGTTTCTCCATATATTGTTTCTCCATATATCGTGTCTCCATATATTGTTTCTCCATATATCGTGTCTCCATATATTGTTTCTCCATATATCGTGTCTCAATATATGTTTCTCCACATATTGTTTCTCCATATATCGTGTCTCCATATATTTTTTCTCCATATATTGTGTCTCCATATATTGTTTCTCCATATATTGTTTCTCCATATATCGTGTCTCCATATATTGTTTCTCCATATATTGTTTCTCCATATATTGTTTCTCCATATATCGCGTCTCCATATATTGTTCTCCATATGTTGTTTCTCCATATATTGTTTCTCCATATATCGTGTCTCCATATATTGTTTCTCCATATATTGTTTCTCCATATATTGTTTCTCCATATATCGTGTCTCCATATATTGTTTCTCCATATATCGTGTCTCCATATATTGTTTCATATCGTTTGCAGGGAATCATAGGAGGAAAAGTTATGTTCTACAGCACTCAGAAAAAAAATGACAAATAAACAACAGAAAAAAAACAAAGAACAATATATGGTCCGAAGCAGGATCGAACCCGTACTCTTTTGTTCATTATTTTTTTCTGTTGTTTATTTGTCATTTTTTCGGAGTGCTGTATTACATACCTCTTCCTCCTATGATTCCCTGAATTATCGCCTCGGAAGTTTCTTTGTTCACCTCTGTGTAAGCTTCCTGTGTCTTGGCTTTATTACTTCTCGTTTTGCTTTCATTTATGTCTGCTTTCTTGTACTTTCTTTCTTTAATTATGTCAAGGGTCTCTGCTGTCATCCATGCCTTATTCTGGCGTTCTCTTTTCCTAGTGTTTCTTCGCATGTCTCTTTCCATATATCTTTACCTGTTTCCAGTGATCTTCTATATTTATTGTATTTTCTAGTTGTTGGAGGACTTGGTATTTGTTTGTTATTGTGACTGCGAATTTATCTTTAATTCCTTGTTCTTTAAGAAACCCTACATTGAAATACTTTCTACCCTTATTCGTTGTAGTATACATTTTAGTTTAATTTTAAGTTTGGCTATCAGAAGATGATGATCAGAAGCTACATCTGCCCTCTATATACTTTTACATCCTGTAAGGATGACTTAAACTTATTATTAATACATATGTGATCAATTTGATTATCCGTTCTATGATCTGGTGACACCCATGTAGCTTTGTGTATTCTTTTATGTTGGAATATCGTTCCTCCTAGACTCACTTGATTAAGGGCGCAGAAATTCACAAATATCTCTCCATTCTCGTTGATATCTCCAAGTCCATGTTTTCCCATAATCTCTTCGAAGCCTCTGTTGTCTGATCCTACTTTAACATTTAGGTCTCCCATCAAGATTATGATATCCTTGGCTCGTCTTGCATTCATCTGACATTCAGCTGTCTATAGAAATCATCTTTAACTGAATCATCCTTATCGTTGGTTGGTGCATAGCATTGTATAATGTGTAATTTTATTTTGTTTTTTTGTTTGTTTTAAATGTTGCTCTCATTAGTCTCGGTCCTACTGCTTCCCATTCTATTAGTGTCTTCTGTGCATTCCTTGATAGCATTATAGCTACCCCTTCACTATGTTCTGCTCCAGGTTCCTGGTGTCCTGATGATAATATCATCTCTCCTGTATTTAGTTTTAGTTTACCCGTTCCTAGCTATCTTGTTTCGCACATTCCATAATATCTATCTTGTAGTTTGTCATTTCTGCTGCTACCTGTGCAGCTTTTTCTTGTTTGTTTAGAGTACGAACATTCCAGGTGCCAGATATATGTAAGATTGTACATCTAATAGAGGTATTTCTCCTAGTTTTATTTGGTTATTGCCAACTATATTAATTCTCATAATGTTGGTCTTATCTCTATTAATCTTCAGTCCTAGCTGTTGTGATCTCTCATCAAGTATGCTCATTTTATCCTGCATCTGTTGATGGTTGTGTGATAGGAGAACTATGTCATCAGCAAAGTCTATATAATCATCAAGTTGTTTGGTCAGTGACCACTGTATTCCATTTCTGTTGTCTTAAGTTATTTTCATAATCCAATCTATGGCCAGTAGAAAGAGAAATGGAGACAGAAGGCATCCCTGCCTTACTCCTGTTCTTATTTCAAATGCTTCTGTAATCTGTCCTTCATGCACCACACTACATTTCATTCCTTCATACGAGTACATTGTTTTTATCAGGTTAATAAACGTTATGAGGATTCCGTAATGACTCAGCAACTTCCAGAGCATTCTTCTGTCTAAACTATCAAATGCCTTTTCGTAATCTATGAATCCAATATAAAGTGGGGATTTGAGTTCTAAACTTTGTTCAACTATTATACGTAGAGTAGTTATTTGATCAGCACATGATCTGTTCTTCCTAAAACCTACTTGTTCATCGCTCAAATCTTTCTCTATGGCCTCTTTTAGTCTGTCCAGAATGATTCTGCTTAATATTTTTCATGGCACTGATAGTAGCATAATTCCCCTATAATTAGTGCGATATCTTTGTCATAGAGATAGGTAAATGCAAAAGTGTCTGTACAATAACACAGTTAGCTTTTGCATATTGATGAATTTACACTTTAAACTCTTCATGATTAAAAAAAAAAAAATCAAAGTAGTCACTTTACAACAGCTTAAAAATTATCATATGTAAAGAAATATACATTAATAGTAAATATTTTGTCAAAGTATTCCCTGGACCTGGGAGCCGCGATAGCTCAGTGGTTAGTGAACTGGACTACCACGGACAAGGGGTAGGTTCGATCCTACCGACGGCTTCGGGTTCACCAGCCTTAAATGGGTACCGGATTTTTTTTCTGGGAAAGTAAAGCAGCACGGGCGTAATACCGACCACATTACCCCAAAAATCATGTGCTGAAGGTCTGTAAAATATAGGGTCACTAACACCATATTTCCCTATACGCCACTTGGCGTGACGGGGGGTACTTTACTTTACTTACGCCCTGGACCTATTTAACAAGAAATCGGAAATGACAATTTTTTTTCAGTCTTTCAAAATCACGTTCAATAAGTGCGAGTAAGTGCTAAGATTGTGTGGATATCTACCACCACCACCACCATCATTATTATTACCATCATCATCACCATCATCATCATTTTCATCATTATCATCATCATAATCATAAACATCATCATCATCACCATCATCATCATAATCATCATCATCATCATCATCAAAATAATAATAATAATAATCATCATCATCATTATCATCATCATCATCATCACCATCATCATCATGATGATAATCATCATCATCACCATCATCACCATCATCAAAATAATAATAATAATCATCATCATCATCATTATCATCATCACCATCAGCAGGTTGCAAGTCCTTTGTCATTTATAGAAAGTTCAAGCCCTCAAAGATGATTTGAAACCATCTTATTTTGGTATGCCCCTATCTCATTTTCATGTAACCATTCCTTCTATTATTGTTCTTTTCAGCCCACTGTGTCCTTTAAAGTTGCAGTAGTATTTTAATTTCCCATGTAAGATGATGTTAATAAGCCAGTTCTTTCCAACATATTTTAATGTATTCATTGCTATTTTTCACTACCCAAGGTATCATAAGGATTCTTATGGTGCATTTTGTTTTGAATGAATTAATTCTCTTCATTGCTTTACGCGAAACTTCGAGCTGTTGGAAAGACATTCAGCTATTAGTTTTACTTATACTGCCTTGTTGGTATCATGCCATATGTTCTTCATGAGATTTAATTTTTGTGTTGCTATTGCTAGTCTTCTGTAAGATCCGTATGAGCATAGCAATCACATTTAATGAGTCGAAGGGCAGGGGCTCCTGGGCTGTTTGATCAATAAGTAACCATACAAGTATCCAAGGAACTCTCTGCTGTAGTAGAGTGTCTGCTCAAGCTAGGTGCTCAAAGACTAACCAGCGTGTGGTCAATGAGGGACTACTATTTCCGTGGTTGGACACCAAGAAAGCACACCTTGAATAGGCTAGAAAATAAAAATGGCATTGACTTAATGAAATACAAACCAAAATGTCAGTATTAAGCTCTCACTAATTACCGCGACAACGAATTTTTTGTGGAAAGTGAATAATCAAAGAGCGTCTGTTGTTGTGAACATGTGCGCGTGTTCAGGTACAATTAGCGCCAGGTTGATCAAATCTTCTTAAGTCTATTTAAAGCAGGAACTCAGCACGAGGCCACAATAACGAGACGTCACTATTCCTTGTTTGTCTCACGTGGACAAGTTATTTTAAAAGTAACAGCGGAAGTTGGTTCACGTGACAATCAAACCAGACAGGAAACAAAAGCCAATCTCAGATCATCGGACCAAGTCGAGTCACGAGCTTGGCGCATATTGGCAGAGGAGCGCTCGTATTTATATTCTGGCTTACCTCACTGCACAGACAACGGCCCGAGAGGGGCATGACAAATGTGAATCCCGGCGTCGAGAAACAGCATCGTTATCCCCGCTCACAGCAGCGTCTTTTTGAACCATGATAAACATATTTATCTTCTTAAGTCTTGTGTAATTTTTCTCGTCAATATTTGTGCATCTTCTTGATTGTGTCTTATTTTCACTCGCCTGCATTGCGACCAAGAGCACTCGCAGTGTCTCATGAGAGTCTAAAATCATGTTTGGTCACCGCATCGTCAACAATCACGAGGCTGGTGGCTTCCTTAAGAAGATTTCTACCTTCTATTGTGTGTGTCGTGGTTCGCTTCTTTCTCGCCCACTTTTCCCAGGAGTGATTGCTATCCGCTGGCAATGGCCGGGCATGTTAAGATGTTGCATTTGATAACGGAGTTCTCTGCCGTCTGATGTCGATTTGATGAGGCCGCCATTGTTGTTTTGCCGGCTAGTATTTGCACAAAAACTACAGCGTAGTGGCTATTGTTTGTGATGTTTGGACGTTTGTTGTTTGTGATGTGTGTGCACTTGTTGTCACCACTCAAAATGACACTAAGTCTACCATGCTGCAGTTGTTGTCCTTGATGTGTGTGGAGTTGCTCCTCTTTGTCTACCTCTTGTTTGCAAATTGTGCAAATCTGTCCTTTGTGTTCTTTGTGCGCTGGTAACATGCTGCATGTTGCTGCTATCAAAATCGCCATTAAAGTCTTCATTACACTAATCATTGTTGTCTTTTTTCCACTACAAACATTTCTGAGTTTCTTTCTCTTAATATTTTTTTTTATTACGTTATGTTATGAGTTGGGGAAAAGTGCTGCATGCAAGAGGGAGCCCTAGCCTTATCGTCTCTAACAATTGTAGCTGAATGGGTTCACTCTCTGCACTGCAGGGCATTACATTTTTTGCTATGAGAAATAAACCCGAAAGAAATTGGGACATATACTGTCTATGGGTAAATGTTCAGAATCTGTAACGGGATAATTGTTTACCGTACCCAAGAATTGTATAATAGAGTTTCTTTTTGCCTAGAAAAGTTTACTGGAACGTTATCATTCAGTCAGATAAAACAAGAAAATCGTGATATACATGACATGCGAAGCTTTAATGTAGTTACTGTTGTCAGATTAATATTTACATTCATAAAGAAAACTGTGCAAGTAAACTACATACGTAACCCAGTGGCCGCCATCTCACATTAGCGAAAATCTGTGGGCAGACGGTACAGTTCTGCCACCATGTGACCTACAGAGAGTCCAAAAACACGGTACGCAACAAATGTCACTCGGAGTGGGAAAGTAGACTAAATATTAGTAACCACGATGCACCATCTGCAGAGATTCCAGTAGACCATCATCTTTCGTCTGAGAGCCCATCACTGTAAACTCCTAAGTCAGTCATCTCTATCGTCTCAAAGTGTCGCACACAAACGAATGCCCATGTGGAAGTAGTACCCAGTGTGTATCCTCCATCTGTGTCCATCCCACAAGGAACTACAGTCACCGAATATGGCCAGAGGGTGCTGAACTGAGACAGAGACTATTGGGCAGCCGTCAAGGCTTGGAAATAACCGTCAGCTTCATCTTGGAAACTGGACACCCTGACCTTACGAGCTAAAGACTAAACAGAAAGCGCCGTCTACCAGGACAAGGTGGGTGTAACGGTTGCAACTGTTGTATCAGTAAATAAAAAAAAATACCCGCCCCTATATGTCCAATGACGGGGCAATCAATGCGGTATGAGCCACATTCAGGCTTTATCCCCCTGAAGATGGACACCCCTGGGGAAAAAAAACCACTGCTGCCAAGCAGTTACCATTGGAGAAGGAGACCAGGCAAATAAATGCATGTAGATGCATAAATATGCGAAGATGGAGTAAAGCCATCCTGCTGAGAGCCTATGGAGTCGAAATGTTCAAATTTGTGTCGTCCCATCAATTACATAAAGCTTTAACCATGTCTTTCGGAGAAGGCAAGGCAATGGGAGAAGGCAAGGCAATGGGAGAAGGAAAGCTAATGGGAGAAGGCAAGGCAATGGGAGAAGGCAAGGCAATGGGAGAAGGAAAGCTAATGGTAGAAGGCAAGGCAATGGGAGAAGGCCTAGACAGATACCACAGGTAGGGTGTGCTCAACCTGTCCTGGTCGGCATCTACACTACGATAAACCAACCCATACGACAAACCAACCCCTACGACAGACCAACCCCTACGACAAACCAACCTCTATGACAAACCAACCCATACGACAAACCAACACCTACGACAAACCAACTCATACGACAAACCAACTCCTATGACAAACCAACTCCTACGACAAACCAACTCCTACGACAAACCAAATCTGACGACAAACCAAATCTGACGACAAACCAACCCCTACGACAAACCAACTCCTTCGACAAACTAACCCCTACGACAAACCAACCCCTACGACAAACCAACCCCTACGACAATCTAACCCCTACGACAAACCAACCCCTACGATAAACCAACCCCTACGACAAACCAAATCTGACGACAAACCAAATCTGACGACAAACCAACCCCTACGACAAACTAACCCCTACGATAAACCAACTCCTATGACAAACCAACTCATACGATAAACCAACTCTGACGACAAACCAACTCCTACGACAAATCAACCTCTACGACAAACCAACCCCTACGACAAACCAACTCCTATGACAAACCAACTCATACGACAAACCAACTCATATGACAAACCAACCTCTAAGACAAACCAACTCCGACGACAAACCAACCCCTAAGACAAACCAACTCCGACGACAAACCAACTCCTACGACAAATCAACCCTACGACAAACCAACTCCTACGACAAACCAACTCCTACGACAAATCAACCCCTACGACAAACCAACTCCGACGACAAACCAACTCCTACGACAAACCAACTCCTACGACAAACCAACTCCTACGTCAAACCAGGACCCAGACTGCTGAAGACGGAATGTGTCAGTCACGGTGAAGGTTCAGGGGGGAAGTCAGGACACATACACAAATGCGAGTACCGACCCTGCGACCACTGCGTGTCCTGACGTCCATCATGGTACAGTACAAAGAGCCAAGTCAGCATGATCAAAGGACTCAAACATTGGCAAATAAGTAGTTTATTATATTTATAAAAATAATATTGTTATATGTATCAAATGAACATTAAATATGTGTAGTAAGTCAGTTATGAGGTTCAGCAAATGTGTCGACAATAAATATGTGTAGTAAGTTAGTTATGAGGTTCAGCAAATGTGTCCACAATAAATATGTGTAGTAAGTCAGTTATGAGGTTCAGCAAATGTGTCCACAATAAATATGTGTAGTAAGTTAGTTATGAGGTTCAGCAAATGTGTCCACAATAAATATGTGTAGTAAGTCAGTTATGAGGTTCAGCAAATGTGTCCACAATAAATATGTGTAGTAAGTCAGTTATGAGGTTCAGCAAATGTGTCCACAATAAATATGTGTAGTAAGTCAGTTATGAGGTTCAGCAAATGTGTCCACAATAAATATGTGTAGTAAGTCAGTTATGAGGTTCAGCAAATGTGTCCACAATAAATATGTGTAGTAAGTCAGTTATGAGGTTCAGCAAATGTGTCCACAATAAATATGTGTAGTAAGTTAGTTATGAGGTTCAGCAAATGTGTCCACAAAAAAGCACCAAAATAAAAGCGTTTAAAAAATAACAATAATCCATCCAATAAGAGTTTCCCAAATGGACTCGACACATTGGTCACTTCATATTGACTAGTTCGTTCCTTGTTCTTCGAGTCGTTTGATATAACAGGCCTTTCAGGAATCAGAGAATTGGCTGAAGGTAAGGACTGAAACACACACGCGTAGGTATGATCCAACCAGCGTGATGAAATCAGTGTCAACACGGTCTTCATTTCTAGGGAATCTCTTGCTGCTTAAGAAATATGTTCATCTGTGAGAAACTGCTCTTACAGCCACAACATTAAAAAAATGTTCACTATTTTAATCCCTATATTCAAATAAAGGAAAGTGGATACATACAGGACGATAAATATACATTTATATACCCAGGAAACACAAAAGAACATCAAAGAGGAGTAGGCATTCTAATAAAACGAGAACTTCAAAAATATATAAATACTCAATTGACATATAATGATAGGAATATACTAATAAAAATGAAGGCAAAACCATTCGACATAGCAATAATACATACATACGCACCTACTCAAGACTATACAGACGAACAAATAGAGGCATACTATGAAGATCTAAACACAGTTATGAAGCAAGTGAAATCATCAGACATCTTGATTATAATGGGTGATATGAACGCTAAAGTAGGAAAAGGTAAATATAAGACCATAATAGGAAATCATGGTCTAGGAAAAAGAAATAACAGAGGAGAAAGATTAATACAATTTTGCGAAGAAAACAGACTGATAATATGCAACACCTTCTTTGAGCAAGAGAAAAGGAAAGTATACACATGGAAAAGCCCTGGAGACAAGAAGAGAAATCAAATAGATTACATAATGATAAAAGACAGATTCAGGAACAGCGTCAAGAAAGCCAAAACCTACCCAGGAGCAGATATAAATTCAGACCACAATCCTGTAATGATAAAAATGAAAATCAAATTAAAGAGAAACAAACAAAAAACTAATGCAGCAACACCAATAGATATAACAGCGTTAAACCAGAAAGATGTACAAGAAACTTATACTGTACAAGTAAAGAACACATTTCAGAAGCTACTAGAAGAGGGGATTGAGCAGTACAGAAGAGAAAATCCTGAGGAAAAAGTCACAACAAAATGGCAATGCATAAAAAACAGCATGCAAGAATCCTGCAACACCTTGCCCAAATAGAAAAGTAACAAAAATCAAAAATGGATAACAGACAAAATATTAGAAAAAATGGAAGAAAGCAGACAAGCGAAAAACACTGCCAGATACAAGGATATTGACAATGAAATACGGAGAATGTGCAAAAAGGTAAAAGAAGACTGGCTCAACCAAAGATGTCTAGAAGTCGAGACTATGGAAAGTAAACAAAACCTAAGAGAGATGCACACAGAAATAAAGAGAATGACGAATAAAGACAAAAAAGCTGCAGGAATCGGATGTATAGCAAACAAAGAGGGAAGAATACTATCAGACAACAAAGATATAATAGACAGATGGCAAGAATATATAACATAATTATTTCATGACGAAAGGGACATAAAGCCAGACATAAAATGTACATACAACTATAAAATCCTGAAATCCGAAGTAGAAAAAGCCATAAAAACAATGAAAAAGGGAAAAGAAGCAGGGCCTGACAATATACAGATAGAGATGATACAGGCTCTAGAAGAGTTTGGCGTCGAAGTGATCACAGACATATGCAATGACATATACCATACAGGATACATACCAAACGATCTAAAAACATCCACTTTCATTGCATTGCCTAAAAAGAATGGTGCAGTTGAATGCAGTGACTTCAGAACAATAAGCCTAATGAGCCAGGTAACAACAATTTTACTAAAAGTTATACAGGGAAGGATTCAGAATAAAATCAATACTGAATTAGAGGAGCAACAATTTGGATTCAAGAAAAACAGTGGGACAAAAGAAGCCATATTCAGCATGAGAACATTGATTGAAAAGTACACAGAAGTAAACAAACCAATATATGCCTGCTTTATAGACTACACCAAAGCTTTCGATAGAATACACCATAACCAACTTATAGACTGCCTAAAGGATATAAATCTAGACGACGCAGACATACGACTAATATGTAATTTGTACTGGGAGCAAACAGCAATAATAAGATATAACAAGGAGAACTCTACACCCATGGACATAAAAAGAGGAGTAAGACAAGGATGCATCCTGTCACCAAGCTTGTTCAATCTATACACTGAGCAAATCTTTAAAAACATCTCAGAGATACCAGGCCTAAACATTAATGAAAAGATAATCAATAACCTGAGATATGCTGATGATACTGTTCTACTAGCAGAAAATCCTAAAGACCAACAACAATTGCTTAATGTGATAAACACAACAAGCAAAAAATATGGACTAGAAATGAATATCAAAAAGACTAAAACTATGATCATAAACAAAGAAAATTCTCAAGACCTACAATTAAATATCACAGTTGAGGGAACACATCTGGAGACAGTCCAGAGTTACAACTACCTAGGACATACTATAACCAATGATGGAAAATACAAAACTGAAATAAACAAAAGAATAGGTATGGCAAAAAGTAATTTTAATGCCATGAAAAATATACTAACAACAAAGCAAATATCAGCAGGGCTGAAACTAAGAATGGCAAAATGTTACATCTTCTCAATATTCCTGTATGGTGCAGAAACATGGACATTAGACAAGAAAACAGAACAGAAAATTGAAGCCTTTGAAATGTGGATTTATAGAAGAATAGGTAGAATTAGATGGAAACAAAAGATAACAAACGATGAAATATTAAAACAACTAAAAATAAAAAGAGAACTGCTGAACACAATTAAGACAAGACAAATTAAATTTTTGGGGCATGTTAAAAGACACAACAGCCTACTAAAAGTAATATTGAAAGGAAAAGTACAAGGCAAAAGAGGCAGAGGCAGACCAAGACTAACATGGACGAGTAACATCAAAAGATGGACAAGTCAATCTATGTCAGCCTGCACCATCAAAGCAAGAAACAGAGTAGAATGGCGATCCGTGGTAGCCAACCTTCGTTGCGGAGAGGGCACACGATGATGATGATGATGATGATGATGATATTCAAATAGCTCAATTGAGATTGCATAGATTAGCATATTTGAAAATGAAGCACAATAGTTCTCTAGGCCGAAACGTTAGTATTTTGTGTTCCTTTTTTGTAAAGCTGTCACCATACCTTGTAGAAGTGTATGTTACACCCCACTACTTGCTCCTCACTACCAGCTTTACTGCAGCACTGCATTTATTTGCCCGTTCCCCAGTTCTCTTTAAAATCGAAGATCAAAAGGATATTGCACTCATTCCATCGCGATGGGCATCCATGGAGTGTCTGTCACTACAAACAGTATCTTATCTTTATTACAAATCTGACATTTATACCAAATGGCGATTATAATTACAATTCCGTTCCAGTGCGTCCCGGCTGGACAAGCCCTAGTGTAAAGAAGAGCCCGTCACGCCAAGAGGTATATAGGGAATATGGTGATAGTGGCCATAATTTTGACAGACCTTCGGCTCTGAATTTTTGGGGTAATGTGGTTGGTATTACGCCCGTGTCGCTTTACTTTCCCAGAAAAAAAAATGCCCGTACCCATGAAATGCTACAAGCTACAGTATTATCCCAATATTGTTTCCCAAAACAGAAGAGTAATGGGCTACACAGACTACTTCGAAGTTAAATCAGGAGTATGACAAGAGTTCGTACTACTCACCCCCTCGCCTCCCCTTTGTTTATTACATACATGGACATATACAAGTTAACCTATCTGAGAACGATCAGGCACGAATACATGGAAAAATAGAATACTTACACAAGCATTTAAATAGACTCAACAGCACAGGCACAAAATACAACATGAAAATCAACATCAACAAAACAGAATTCATAATATCGCTTAAAAGAGAAACATAACATCAACATAACTATAAACGGCATACAACTAAAACAAGTGGAGGAATTTAAATACTTAGGAAGTTTAGTGACACACGACAATTCACAAACAGCAGAAATAGACTCAAGATGCAACAAAGCTTGTCAAATCATTGGACAGCTACCACCACTATTGCCCAACAGGGAAATAACTTTAGAAGCAAAACGGGCACTCTACAATACAATCTCCATTCCGATGTTGTGCTACCAATGCCAGTCCATGACCTAGATGCAAGAACAATAAGAACAATAACCACTACCGAAATAGAATGTATTAAACGAATGACAGGAAACAGCCTGAGATATAAGATCAGAAATAAAGAACCGAGAAAAGAGCTAGGGATAATCCCCGCCTTATATAAAGAAACAACAGATAAAATGGTTTGGCCACATAATAAGGCAAACATCAAAACACAACACAACGAGTCAACATTGCTAGATCACGAGACTCAAAGGTCTACCTCTAAAAAGTTGGACTGATGGAATATTAAAAACATCTGGATTCATAACAACATGAAAGACCAATAGAAGAGCAAAGATCATAAATTGTTTCTCCCTTCGACGCTTAAAGGCAAATGTTGAAGGAAAGAAGAAGAAGAAGTTCCCCACAGATTTACTCCAAAGTTTGTATATGAGATTTGTTTTTATTCTTATCCAAAAATGTGTATTATTGAAATGTGATCTCACTAGAATTTGTTCCTAGATTCAGGAACATGGCTGCGGTTGATGTGAAAAGAAAATAAATAACCTCTCCACGACATCTGGCGTATATGTTAGGGCCCATATTTGTTATGATCATCGGCACATTTCAGAAACGATGTTATAAGAGAAAGCGATGCTATCTATCTATCTATCTATCTATCTATCTATCTATCTATCTATCTATCTATCTATCTATCTATCTATCTATCTATCTATCTATCTATCTATCTATCTATCTATCTATCTATCTATCTATCTATCTATCTATCTATCTATCTATCTATCTATCTATCTATCTATCTATCTATCTATCTATCTATCTATCTATCTATCTATCTATCTATCTATCTATCTATCTATCTATCTATCTATCTATCTATCTATCTATCTATCTATCTATCTATCTATCTATCTATCTATCTATCTATCTATCTATCTATCTATCTATCTATCTATCTATCTATCTATCCTATCCATCCATCCATCCATCCATCCATCCATCCATCCATCCATCTATCTATCTATTGACCTTTCGAGCCGTAGCCGGCCCATAGGTCGTAGGCTAAGATACTCCTTCTCTTATCTGAATTTTTGTTCTAGCAGTTTTCAATTCTTTGAAAGATATTGTATCAAATCTTGCCATTTGTCTCTGTTCTGTGCAAGCAGCTCTATCTCATTGAGAGAGCCGATTCCTGCTGCTCTTGCTTCTCTTTTCAATGTTCTTCTCAGTGTCTCTCTTGGTATTTCTCTTTTCCTCTTACCTGTTGTTTCCCACATGAGGGCTTGCTTTGCTATTCGGTTATTATCTCTTCTCATCACATATCCAACAATGACATATAAAGGCAACAAATTAAATTATTTGCCCGGCTAGTGGGAATGTCCCGTGATGTCATATTATGCAAGATATACACAACCAGCGATCAAGGCCACAGACATCGAATAGCCCCAGACTACCCTGGAGTGACAACATCCGGTAAACTCTACAACAGCATCAAGTGCCAATTACTGGGGCTGTCAGAAGAAAATAATCAGAACGTTGAAACCACGTGACTCGCAGTAACAAGAGATAGTAGAGAGGGGTTTTTTTTTGGGGGGGGGAGTGGAATGGGAAGCTTATTTTTGGATATATGCTGATCTGGTATATATTATCAGATTGTCTTTTCCAGAAAAAAAATTATACCACGTACCCATTTAGTGTTGGATGAATTCAGAAATTGGTTGATTCGGCAGAGAGAAATGCCCAAAGTTATTGTTATTGTTATGGAAGGCACCGGTATCCTTCCAAACGAATTAAAATCCATAATTGCTCAACCGCCCGTGCCAGTGGAATCATCTGAACTACTAACTCATCTCCCAAACAAAGAAAGGTAGCTGTAGACCCCATTATAGCAGTCTCAGCATATGCCAAAAGACATAAGACGAAACCGCACAGAAAGTGAACACAGCCAACTGTTCCTTGTCATACGATATCATCATTCATCGTAAACAATCGGAATATCGAAACACGATCACAACGGATGAAACACACAGCTCACGGTGTGCACAGAGCACTTAACTCAGTGGCTCATGCAACAAGCCCAAAGTAAGAGAAACAACGACAGAGAAAGAGATACGATAGGGTGAAACATTTTCTTTTAATTAAAGAACAATTATTTAGAGACAGTTATGACAATTAATTGGGAGATGTAACGATAATAATGAGTTTATAGAGGCAGGAAGAGGATAGAGAAGAAGAGAGAGACTTGGAGAGAGAGACTTGGAGAGAGAGAGAGAGAAACTTGTTTACTGGCAGTAAAGCAAAATGTACACAGAAAGTAACGTAGTGAATAGATAACTCTTGATAATGCTGACGTTAATAATGTTTGATTGACGGATGAACTAGTTACCGTTCCTGAGACATGAGGCTTTTGTGAAGAAGTTATGATGTTAAACAGAGCCGAATAAGGTAAAAAGGCAGGTTTTATTTTATAATAGATCCAGGACAGGTCGACGATTATATCTGGCTGTGACAGGGGAAATATTGTGTGATCAACATTTGATTGACAGTGGAGTGGCGTGTGCCTGTAGTGGAGGTAAACGAACAAGATGGAGGGTAATTAGACGAGGCTTGTCAGTATCGATATTAGTTAGGCCTAGTTTCGTGTGGGCGATTTAAGAAGTCTGTCTGTGTAACTGCAGGTCTGTCTTTTAGTCACGATGTCTGTCTCGCTGTATATCAAATTGTCTGTACTTCTTCTTCTTCTACCTTTTTAGCTCCCAGTGGAGCATAGGTCTTCAACAAACACTTTCCAAGCCGTTCTGTTTTTTGCCATTCTTTTAAGATCATTCCATGTCTTCCCCATCATCTTCATCTCTGCTTCTATCTGTCTTCTCCAAGAATTCCTTGGTTTTACTCTTTGCCTTTTCCCCTGGGGATTCCAAAAAAGGCTTGTTGTGTAATACTCTCAGTTGGCTTCCGTAGTGTGTGTCCTTTCCAGCGCCATCGTCTTCGCTGTATCTATTTATCCACTGGTGTTTGACTGGTACATTTCCATAATTCTATGTTAGTGATTTTGTCCTGCCATCTCCATCCTTTTATTCTGCGTAAGCATCCATTAATGAAAGTCTGTATCTTCGTGATTGTCATTTTTGTTGTTCTCCATGTTTCACAGCCATATAATAGGACTGACTTAACATTTGCGTTGAAAATTTTTATTTTTGTATTTAACCTAATTTCTTTGGATTTCCATATGTTTCCCAGTGCAATGAAAGTTCCTCTTGCTTTTGATATCATTATGTTGGTATCATTTTCTGTTCCTCCCTATTTATCTATATTACTGCCCAGATATATGTAAGATTGTGCATCTAATAGAGGTATTTCTCCTAGTTTTATTTGGTTATTGCCAACTGTATTAATTCTCATAATGTTGGTCTTATCTCTATTAATCTTCAGTCCTAGCTGTTGTGATCTCTCCTCAAGTATGCTCATTTTATCCTGCATATGTTGATGGCTGTGTGATAGGAGAGCTATGTCATCAGCAATGTCTAAATCATCAAGTTGTTTGGTCATTGACCACTGGATTCCATTTCTGTTGTTTTGAGTTATTTTCATAATCCAGTCTATGGCCAGTAGAAAGAGAAATGGAGACAGAAGGCATCCCTGCCTTACTCCTGTTCTTATTTCAAATGTTTCTGTAAGCTGTCCTTCATGCACCACACTACATTTCGTTCCTCCATACATTGTTTTTATCAGGTTAATAAACTTTATGGGGATTCCGTAATGACTCAGCAACTTCCAAAGCATTCTTCTGTTTAAACTATCAAATGCCTTTTCGTAATCTATGAATCCAATATAAAGTGGGGATTTGAGTTCTAAACTTTGCTCAACTATTATACGTAGAGTAGTTATTTGATCAGCACATGATCTGTTCTTCCTAAAACCTGCTTGTTCATCTCTCAAATGTTCCTCTATGGCCTCTTTAAGTCTCTCCAGAATGATTCTGCTTAATATTTTTCCTGGCACTGATAGTAGCATAATTCCCCTATAATTTGTGCACTCCAGTAAACTTCCTTTCTTTGGTAGTTTGATCATATAACCTTCTTTCCAGTCTTTAGGTATTTCTTCCCTCTACCAAAATCTAATAGATTATATAGCATCTTGGTAGAGGTGTTAATATCTGCTTTGATGGCTTCCGAAGGAATTTCATCTGGTCCTGTGGCTTTACCATTTTTTAATAGATTGATGGCTTTCATTATTTCTTCTTTGCTTGGTTTTCCACAGTTAACGTGTAACTCTTCTTCTGGTGGTAGTATATCTGGAGGATTATTTGAACCGGGTCTATTCAAAAGTTCTTCAAAGTGCTCTTTCCATCTCTCCATTTGTTCCCTTGTATTACTAAGCAGATTTCATTTCTTATCTTTAATAAAGGCATTGATCTGTTTGTATTTCCCACTTAATTTCTTTGTGCTGTTGTACAGTTCTTTCAAATTCCCTTTATTTGCTGCTTCTTCTGCCTCTTTAGCTAGTTCATCTATATATTTCCTCTTATCCCATTTAATGCATCTTCTCACTTCTTTGTTCACCTCTGTGTAAGCTTCATGTGTCTTGGCTTTATTACTTCTCGTTTTGCTTTTATTTATGTCTGCTTTCTTGTCCTTTCTTTCTTTAATTTTGTCCAGGGTCTCTGCTGTCATCCATGCCTTATTCTGGCGTTCTCTTTTCCCTAGTGTTTCTTCGCATGTCTCTTTCCATTTATCTTTTACCTGTTTCCAATGATCTTCAATATTTATTGTATTTTCTAGTTGTTGTAAGACTTGGTATTTGTTTGATATTGTCTCTGTACTTAATGCTCTGTTATTTTGTGCTGTCTAAATAATTCGCTCTGTTTTAAATTCTATTCAACGTTCTCTATTTCTTTTTCCATCTTGTCTGTACTACTTTCTCTATTTGTTTCTTCATCTTGTCTGTACAACGTTCTCTATTTGTTTCTCCATCTTGTCTGTACAACTTTCTCTATTTGTTTCTTCATCTTGTCTGTACAACGTTCTCTATTTGTTTCTCCATGTTGTCTGTACAACTTTCTCTATTTGTTTCTCCATCTTGTCTGTACAACTTTCTCTATTTGTTTCTTCATCTTGTCTGTACAACGTTCTCTATTTGTTTCTCCGTGTTGTCTGTACAACTTTCTCTATTTGTTTCTCCATCTTGTCTGTACAACTTTCTCTATTTGTTTCTTCATCTTGTCTGTACAACGTTCTCTATTTGTTTCTCCATCTTGTCTGTACAACTTTCTCTATTTGTTTCTTCATCTTGTCTGTACAACGTTCTCTATTTGTTTCTCCATGTTGTCTGTACAACTTTCTCTATTTGTTTCGCCATGTTGTCTGTACAACGATCTCTATTTGTTTCTCCATGTTGTCTGTACAACGTTCTCTATTTGTTTTTCCAAGTTGTCTGTACAACGTTCTCTATTTGTTTTTCCAAGTTGTCTGTACAACGTTCTCTATTTGTTTCTCCATGTTGTCTGTACAACTTTCTCTATTTGTTCTTCCAAGTTGTCTGTACAACTTTCTCTATTTGTTCTTCCAAGTTGTCTGTACAACGTTCTCTATTTGTTCTTCCAAGTTGTCTGTACAACTTTCTCTATTTGTTCTTCCAAGTTGTCTGTACAACTTTCTCTATTTGTTCTTCCAAGTTGTCTGTACAACTTTCTCTATTTGTTTCGCCATGTTGTCTGTACAACGATCTCTATTTGTTTCTCCATGTTGTCTGTACAACTTTCTCTATTTGTTTCGCCATGTTGTCTGTACAACGTTCTCTATTTGTTTCGCCATGTTGTCTGTACAACTTTCTCTATTTGTTTTTCCGTGTAATCTTTACACATGTTCCCCCATTTTCTATGCTATGTCGTTGAAGAGACAAAAGTCATTGATAGTGTTTTTTCTTTGTATTTGATTTCTCCCTTGCCATATTAGACATTTCCAAGATTCTATCTCTCGGTGTGTCCTCGCTAACATTTCCAATATTCTATCTCTCGGTGTGTTCTCGCTAACATTTCCAAGATTCTATCTCTCGGTGTGTCCTCGCTAACATTTCCAAGATTCTATCTCTCGGTGTGTCCTCGCTAACATTTCCAATATTCTATCTCTCGGTGTGTCCTCGCTAACATTTCCAATATTCTATCTCTCGGTGTGTCCTCGCTAACATTTCCAAGATTCTTTCTCTCGGTGTGTCCTCGCTAAAATTTCCAAGATTCTATCTCTCGGTGTGTTCTCGCTAACATTTCCAAGATTCTATCTCTGGGTGTGTCCTCGCTAACATTTCCAAGATTCTATCTCTCGGTGTGTCCTCGCTAACATTTCCAAGATTCTATCTCTGGGTGTGTCCTCGCTAACATTTCCAAGTTTCTATCTCTGGGTGTGTCCTCGCTAACATTTCCAAGATTCTATTTCTCGGTGTGTCCTCGCTAACATTTCCAAGATTCTATCTCTGGGTGTGTCCTCGCTAACATTTCCAAGATTCTATCTCTGGGTGTGTCCTCGCTAACATTTCCAAGATTCTATCTCTGGGTGTGTCCTCGCTAACATTTCCAAGATTCTATCTCTCGGTGTGTCCTCGCTAACATTTGCAAGATTCTATCTCTGGGTGTGTCCTCGCTAACATTTCCCAAGTTAGTTAACATTTCTTCGGATTGTTGTCGGATTGTTGTCCGAGGCCTTTGTAGTCTAGTCGGGTGGTTTTCCCAACTAGGCTACCGAGTCCTTTGTAGTCCAGTTCACTAACCACTGAGCTATCGTGGCTCCCTTGATTATAAAAAAAGAAGAAGAAAAAGCTGGAGAATAAAAGTCATCATCATCATTGAGTGCCGTCTCCGCAGCGAAGGTTGGCTACCATGGAGCGCCATTCTGCTCTATCTCTAGCTTTGATGGTGCAGGTTGTCATCGGTTGATTTGTCCATCTTTTGATGTTACTCGTCCATGTTAATCTTGGTCTGCCTCTGCCTCTTTTACCTTGTATTTTCCCCTCCAGGATCACTTTCAGTAGACTGTTGTGTCTTTTAACATGGCCCAAGAATCGCATTTGTCTTGTTCTAATTGTGTTCAGAAGTTCTCTTTTCATTTTTAGTCGTTTTAAGACTTCATCGTTTGTTTTCTTTTCCTTCCATCCAATTCTACCTATTCTTCTATATATCCACATTTCAAAGGCTTCAATTTTCTGTTCTGTTTTCTTGTCTAATGTCCATGTTTCGGCACCATATAGAAATATTGAAAAGATGTAACATTTTGCTATTCTTAGTTTTAGCTCTGGTGTTATTTGTTTTGATGTTAGTATGTCCTTCATGACATTAAAATTACTTTTTGCCATTCCTATTCTTTTGTTTATTTCAGTTGTACATTTTCCATCACTGGTTATAGTATGTCCAAGGTAGTTATAGTTCTGAACTGTCTCCAGGTCTATTCCTTCAATTTTGATATTCACTTGTGGGTTTTGAGTATTTTCTTTGTTTATGATCATAGTTTTAGTCTTTTTGATATTCATATCTAGTCCATATTTTTTGCTTGTCGTGTTTATTTCATTAAGTAATTGTTGTAGGTCTTTAGGATTTTCTGCTAGTAGTACAGTATCGTCAGCATATCTTAGGTTATTGATTATCTTTCCATTAATTTGTAGGCCTGGCATCTCTATGATGTTTTAAAGATTTGCTCAGTGTATAGATTGAACAAGTACAAGAGAGAATAAAAGTACCGATTTTAATTCATGTCACGCTTTTGAGATCAACACAGATTAAATTGTGTCTAGCCCTATCGGCTATGGTGAAATGTAAGCATAAAAATGCTGAAGAATAACTGGCGACTGGAAATAGACCGTTAAAATAATATAAATAATAGTAAAACAGTATAATTCCCATCATTATTGCAGTCTTCGTCGTTAGCATCAACTATAGCTGATAGCTGGTAGGCCCGTTTTGTTCATTCAATTGGTTTCACTGCAGTCGGGAATTCCCCTTATCCATGTCGACTACCGTGCAGACCTATTCAAAAGTATAGGCGACGATTTCAAATGACTTTCATCGAATAGAGAGAGCACTGTCATTTCCTCACTTCAGTATCCTCTAAAAAAGGAAGAGATATATAACGCACAAAGCAACCACGTGATTTACACGACCACGCTAGTCTCTGCAAAAACATGGTGACATGCACGCCATTTTTCATTGTTGGTTTTTCGTTATCAAGGTCGCCCATGCAGCCGACGTGGTTCGCACTGGCGTTCCACCTTGCTAAAAGTACACATAACTAGCATTCAAATTATAAAAACGCTGAAATACTCATTTGTACTAATCAAGTGAGTGCCTCGGTAGGTTATACTAGTTGTCGTCTTGAAGGATGTGTGACGCGGTCTTCTGGCATGATTGTTCACGCGTCTGTGCTCTCGATCTTCTGGCATGATTGTTCACGCGCCTGTGCTCTCGATCTTCTGCCATGATTGTTCACGCGCCTGTGCTCTCGA
This sequence comes from Megaustenia siamemsis, assembly GCA_032433765.1. Lineage (NCBI taxonomy): Eukaryota > Metazoa > Mollusca > Gastropoda > Stylommatophora > Ariophantidae > Megaustenia > Megaustenia siamemsis. The sequence continues at coordinate 31,321,111 of JAVIAB010000050.1, forward strand.
TCTTCTGACATGATTGTTCACGCGTCTGTGCTCTCGATCTTCTGGCATGATTGTTCACGCGCCTGTGCTCTCGATCTTCTGCCATGATTGTTCACGCGCCTGTGCTCTCGATCTTCTGCCATGATTGTTCACGCGCCTGTGCTCTCGATCTTCTGCCATGATTGTTCACGCGTCTGTGCTCTCGATCTTCTGCCATGATTGTTCACGCGCCTGTGCTCTCGATCTTCTGGCATGATTGTTCACGCGCCTGTGCTCTCGATCTTCTGGCATGATTGTTCACGCGTCTGTGCTCTCGATCTTCTGGCATGATTGTTCACGCGCCTGTGCTCTCGATCTTCTGCCATGATTGTTCACGCGCCTGTGCTCTCGATCTTCTGCCATGATTGTTCACGCGCCTGTGCTCTCGATCTTCTGGCATGATTGTTCACGCGTCTGTGCTCTCGATCTTCTGGCATGATTGTTCACGCGCCTGTGCTCTCGATCTTCTGCCATGATTGTTCACGCGTCTGTGCTCTCGATCTTCTGGCATGATTGTTCACGCGCCTGTGCTCTCAATCTTCTGGCATGATTGTTCACGCGTCTGTGCTCTCGATCTTCTGGCATGATTGTTCACGCGCCTGTGCTCTCGACCTTCTGCCATGATTGTTCATGCGCCTGTGCTCTCGATCTTCTGCCATGATTGTTCACGCGCCTGTGCTCTCGATCTTCTGCCATGATTGTTCACGCGCCTGTGCTCTCGATCTTCTGGCATGATTGTTCACGCGTCTGTGCTCTCGATCTTCTGGCATGATTGTTCACGCGCCTGTGCTCTCGATCTTCTGGCATGATTGTTCACGCGTCTGTGCTCTCGATCTTCTGCCATGATTGTTCACGCGCCTGTGCTCTCGACCTTGCACTTCATGTTCAACGCGATTAGAGATTTTTCTGGGAAGTAAAGGCGGCATGGCGTGGTACCGACCACATCAAACAAAAACGTGCCGTGGACATAGAAAAATATGGTCACTAACACCATATTCCCATGCGCCTAGCAAGGCTTGAATGGAACCTTTACTTTGTTAGAAAACATTAAGGAAAAACATAACATTAAATGTATTGGCTATTTCTAAAGAGCAAAAATCTCTACAAAGCAAAGGGGTTTTTGCACGCCTATGGGAATACGATGTTAGTGCCCATATTTTCAAAGACTAAGGAAACGATTTTTAAACAGGTGATATGGTCAGTGTTACGCCAGGCCGATCTGCTTCCTGAGAAAAATCCAGTCCCCATTTTTTTTTTTTTTTTGGCGTTCGCCAGCTTTGACCTCTGACGAAGTCCCTAGAGTCTAGGAACTGAATTTTGCGTGGTAATCTGTTTTTCCCTGACAGCCGTGTGCACATGTGTCCCTCGCCGCACAGGCAGATAACTCCGTCTTCGAAGGTACTCATATTTTTTTCCGTCCGTGTGTAATTGACTCTTCAGGGGTGGTTGCCGGAAGAGAGAAATCATAAATAGAAATCCCAGCCGGCGCAGCCAGGATTTGAACCCACAACCTCTCTGTCTCGAGGTCGGCGTCTCGCCTCGAGACCAACCAGTCCCCATTTAAGACTGATGAAACATAGGGACTTTCGATTGCCATCGAACCAGACCCATTGTCGTTAGTAGTCCAGTTCACTAACCACTGAGCTTTCGCGGCTCCTTTGACCTCGTTCTATTTCTCTAAAAATAGCTGTCATGTGAGATCCCAATTTTCTGTGGGTTTGTTGAGAAGCCGCAGACCTTTCACAACATCTTCTTACAGCTCGACGCCCACAGTCAGGGGACTCTAATAACACTTTAATATCAGAGAGTGCCGGCTTCTGAAAACAACCACGCGACCACTTCTGTTACAACCGGAAACCACAATTTGTCCTGGCTGTCGCCATACTAACCACGTGGTGTCAGTTACACAAAAGAGACATGATAGCTGAAGGGCTTCAGGTAACGTCCATCAATCCGACCCTGATGTTAGCGGCAACGACAATGAAGATAATGGCGTGATAAGGAATCAACAGCAGAAATAATGAGTACCTAAGAGGACTAAAGTTGTGAAGGGACAGGAATAATCTACGCCTGCAGACATATCACTTGATGATGATGAGAGCTGAGATTGAAATTAACTACTTCCGGTTTCAATCCACTTTAAATCTTTACGGTATTCCCCTTCTCTCATTTCTCCGTCCACACGTTTCCACATCTTCACTCCACATATTCTCTCATTTCTCCGTCCACACCGCTTCCACATCTTCACTCCACATATTCTCTCATTTCTCCGTCCACGCCGCTTCCACATCTTCACTCCACATATTCTCTCATTTCTCCGTCCACGCCGCTTCCACATCTTCACTCCACATATTCTCTCATTTCTCCGCCCACACCGTTTCCACATCTTCACTCCACATACTCTCTCATTTCTCCGTCCACACCGCTTCCACATCTTCACTCCACATACTCTCTCATTTCTCCGTCCACACCGTTTCCACATCTTCACTCCACATACTCTCTCATTTCTCCGTCCACACCGTTTCCACATCTTCACTCCACATACTCTCTCATTTCTCCGTCCACACCGTTTCCACATCTACACTCCACATACTCTCTCATTTTCGCTCTCCACAAAATCCCTACAATGTATAAAGCCACACCCCCCCCCACCTCCACCTGAATTCCACATTCGGCACCGACATTTTTAGTTTACCCTTTCCACTTTCTTGCAACGCCACTCATCCACCCTGTCTCATACTTCTCTCCCTCCACTTCCTCTCTTCCACACTTCTCTACATCACCCTTCTCATACATTCTCATTCTCCTTCCATTGTTCTCTCCATCCTTTGCTTTCCACTAGCCCATCCATTTATTCCCTCCACCTCCTCCCTATCCACACACTCCACACAGAAACTCTCCCCATTCCATCTCGCAAAAACCCACAGAAAACTCTTCCTCTCTGTCCTTACACCCAGTCCCTCTTCAACAATTCCTAAACTTTATCCCACCACATTTACGCATCATTTTCCACCACACGCTCTCTCCACCATTTCTCACCACACATTTCCCCCACCATTTCCCACCATACACTCTCTCCACCATTTTCCACCACACATTTCCCCCACTATTTCCCACCACATATTTGCTTCACCATTTTCCACCACACATTATCTCCACCATTGCCTACCACACACTCGCTCCACCCTTTCCCCCACCATTTCCCAACACACATTTGCTTCACCATTTTCCACCACACATTCCCTCCACCATTGCCCACCACACACTCGCTCCACCCTCTCCCACCACACACTCGCTCCACCCTTTCCCACCACACACTCGCTCCACCCTTTCCCACCACACACTCGCTCCACCCTTTCCCACCACACACTCGCTCCACCCTTTCCCACCACACACTCGCTCCACCCTGTTCCAACACTCACTCGCTACCCTATTTCCCACCACGTCTTCGCACTATTTCCCACCATACATCCACTTCACCCTTTCCCACCACACCTTTACTCCATCCTTTCCCACCACACTATTTTCCATCACACATTCTTTCCACACTTTCCCACCAAACCTTCCCTCCACCCTTTCCCACCAAACCTTCCCTCCACCCTTTCCCACCACATCTTCGCCAAACCTTTTGTGTAACAGCTTTTTTTGCGCTTTTTGCTCTTTCTTTTTACACACTATTTCTGCTCTCTCTCTCCTATCTCTGTCATCACTTTCACTCTCCTCCTGTCTTGCTTCACACCAACGCACCACAGGGTTGCCATGCAGTGGATCCCATCTCACTGTGGAATACCAGGAAATGAGAAAGCAGATCAGTTGGCAAAGGGAGGTTCAACAGGCACACAACTAGATGCACCGGTTACATACCATCATAAGAAACAGATAATCAAATCAATCAGAGGACCACAAGCCCCAAATCAGGATGCCTTACATAATATGAATAAGAATAGATATGAACAAGTTATCATTATACGCATCAGAACAGGATACAATCGACTCCATAGTCACATGTATACAAAATTCAAGATCGGCACCTCAGCTACTTGTACATCTAAACAGGCGCCCCAGACTGCTGAACACATACTTCAAAACTGCACTGAATATAGTAGACTGTGGAATATCCATTGGCCCATAGATACAACACTACAGACAAAACTATATGGGCCACTGGAAGAATTACAAAATACTGTAACATTTATACAGGAAACGACATTGCAGATATAGACAATACTTCGGGCGAACGAAAGATAGATAGACTTCACACCAACCAGTTCTCCAATAAACGATGACGCACACGGCCTTCAGCCCTCGCCATTACCGCTCGTCATTTCTATAATTGCACAGCCTTCGCGACTGAGACAGCCCTCACGAGGAGCAGGTGTGGGCATGGCTCCTTATTAATGAGGCGGAGGCTCTAACTCTGGGGAGGGCTGTCTCTTCCTTTATGATAGACAAAATGAGAAATAGAATGAAGGAAGGAGTAAATTAAAAATGTAATGAGGGAAAGAACGAAAATTAATGAAGCAGAAATAGTAGGTAAAGGAGAAAGTGAAAATAGAATTACTAAACACAATTCAAACAAGACAAATGAGGTCTCTGGGGCATGTTAAAGACACAGCAGAATACTAAAAGTAATCTTTTAAGGAAAATACAAAGTAAAAGAGGCAGACCAAGACTAACATGGACGAGTAACATCAAAAGAATGGCATAGGCATCTTATGATAACCTGCACCATCAAAGCGAGAGACAGAGCGGAATGGCGCTCAATGGTAGCCAACCTTCGATGCCGAGACGGCACTCAATGATGATGATGGTGAAAGGAGAAATATATTTGAATGAAAAAAGATAAGGAGTGGGAGTGAAGGAGGAACATTGAGAGAGCGAGAATGAATGAAAGTTAGAGACGCGTGTGAGGAGTGAAGGAACATCGAGAGAGCGAGAATGAATACAAGTTAGAGACGCGTGTGAGGAGTGAAGGAACATCGAGAGAGCGAGAATGAATACAAGTTAGAGACGCGTGTGAGGAGTGAAGGAACATCAAGAGAGCGAGAATGAATGAAAGTTAGAGACGCGTGTGAGGAGTGAAGGAACATCGAGAGAGCGAGAATGAATGAAAGTTAGAGACGCGTGTGAGGAGTGAAGGAACATTGAGAGAGCGAGAATGAATGAAAGTTAGAGACGCGTGTGAGGAGTGAAGGAACATCGAGAGAGCGAGAATGAATGAAAGTTAGAGACGCGTGTGAGGAGTGAAGGAACATCGAGAGAGCGAGAATGAATGAAAGTTAGAGACGCGTGTGAGGAGTGAAGGAACATGCATATATTGTGAGGAAATTGTATGGGAGAGCAGGGATAAAAAGTGTAGGAGTGGAGGCTGAAAAGGAAGGTACATGGGAAAGAAGGGATAAACGAGTTACTGCGATAGGCGACTGTAATTAATGACCAAATATATAATTAAATATGAACATAATTAAATATGAACATAATTAAATATGAACATAATTAAATATGAACATAATTAAATATGAACATAATTAAATATGAACATAATTAAATATGAACATAATTAAATAAGAAAGAACTTGCTGACAGAGAGATAGACACATGTATAGACGAACAGATATACATACCGACATATAGATAGATAAATAAATATATAGACAGACAGAGCCACAGAAGGACAGACCATGCCGACATATAGATAGATAGATAGATAGATAGATAGATAGATAGATAGATAGATAGATAGATAGATAGATAGATAGATAGATAGATAGATAGATAGATAGATAGATAGATAGATAGATAGATAGATAGATAGATAGATAGATAGATAGATAGATAGATAGATAGATAGATAGATAGATAGATAGATAGATAGATAGATAGATAGATAGATTGATAGATAGATCATCATCATCAAGTACCGGGCCTACTGGCGTAGGTGATCATGTCTCTCCACAACTTTCGATCTCGGCAGCTATTTATCATTTCTGTTGTTGACCTTCTGCCTGGCCATTCTCTTAAGCTGTCTGTTATTTTTTCTCTTTGCTTCCCTCTATCTCTTCGTCCCTCAAATATTCCAGTTGTTACAATATATTCCAGTTGTTCTCTTCTCATTACATGTCCAAAAAATGATGATTGTTTCTCTCTAATATTGGAAATTAGCTCTCTTTTTGCTTTGACCTCTCTCAGAACCTCTTCATTACTCTTCTTAGCTGTCCATGGTACTCTCAACATTCTTCTGTAAAACCACATTTCTACAGACTCCAGTGATTTTCTTGTCTGTTGTCCTATTGTCCATGATTCGCATCCATATGTTAAGACTGGCTCTACATAACATTTAAGAACTCTTTTTCTTGTTTCTATTGTCAAAAATGGATTGCATAGTATATTCCTCATTTTTTGGAAAGCTGCTTTTGCCTGAGCCATTCTGCATCTCACCTCTTTTGTACATTTTCCGTCTGAGGTTAACAAAGTTCCCAAATATTTAAATTCATTTACCTGTTTTAACATTGTTCCACTTATCTTTATTTTGCACTGAGGTGATGTCTTTTTCTTTGTTGTTACCATTACCTCTGTCTTTTTGCTATTAAGGCTGAGTCCTTTATTTTTGCTTTCTCTCACTACAATGTCCAACATTTCCTGTAACTCATTTTCACTCTTAGCAATTAAAACTGCATCATCAGCATACCTTAGATTATTTATATTATGACCTCTAATTGTTATTCCAGGCACGCCCCTTATGGATCTTAAAATAATCTCACTATAAATATTAAACAAATCTGATGACAGCACACAACCTTGTCTAACACCCTATTTTATTTGTTGAAACATTTCCAATTGGTTTCCATTCTTATGGCCGCTGTTTGTTGCCAGTCCATGTTCTTTATTATTATTAGATCTTTGCTGTCTACGTTTATGCTTTCTAAAATTTTGATTATTTCTTGGTGCTTTACTTAATTAAATGCCTTGGTATAGTCTATGAAACATAGGTATAGATCTGTTTTCACCTTTATGGCTCTTTGTACTAAAGATCGTATGATATAAATGGCATTGCTTGTTCCTTTATCTCTAACAAAACCACACTGTTCATCGCTAATTTCTGGACTGATTTTGTTTCGCACTCTTCGCACGATGATTCTTAGTAATATCTTAGTCATATGACTCATAAGGCTTACTGTGCGATGATCATCGCATTCAATCGCACCCGATTTATATTGCTGTGGCGATTCACGATTGTACAGAGAAAATACGACGGTGGTTTTCTGTTGCCTTCAGTCGGTTTGAGATAGATAGATAGATAGATAGATAGATAGATAGATAGATAGATAGATAGATAGATAGATAGATAGATAGATAGATAGATAGATAGATAGATAGATAGATAGATAGATAGATAGATCATTATCATCATCATCATCATGTGCCATACCGGTTGGCGTAGGCAATCATGTCCCTCCACAATCTTCAATCTACAGTGCATCGTATCAGTTCTGTTGTTGATTGTTTTCCATGCCATGACACGAAGCTATCCAGTATTTTCTCTCTTTGCCAGTTGTAACCAAGTATTCCAACTTTCCTCTTCTCATGATGCGCCCGAAAAAATGTTGATTGCTTCTTTCTGATGTTTTTTAAGAGCTCCCTTTTTGTATTGGCCTCTTTGAGTACTTCCTCATTGGTCTTTTTAGCTGTCCAGGGAACTTTCAACATTCTTCTGAGAAATCCTATCTCTGCGGCCTCCAATCGTCTTTTCATTTGTTTGTCTATTGTCCATGATTCGCTTCCATAGGTCAGAATTGGTTCTATATAGCACCGATGAACTCTCTTTCTCATTTATATTGACATAGATTTGTTGCATAAGATATTTTTCATTTTCTGAAATGCTATTTTGACCTGAGCTATTCTGCTTTTTATTTCTGTGGTGCATCTCCCATCTGATGTTATTATTGTGCCCAAGTATTTGAAACGTTGCACTTGTTTCAGATTTGTCTCGTTTATTTTTATGCTGCATGATGGTGATGATTGTTTCTTCGATATAACCATTACTTCTGTTTTCTTGGGGAGCTGCGATAGCTCAGTGGTTAGTGAACTGGACTACCACGGACAAGGTGTAGGGTTCGATCCCAACCGATGGCTTCCGGGTTCACCCAGCCTTAAATGGGTACCGGATTTTTTCTGGGAAAGTAAAGCAGCACGGGCGTAATACTGACCACATTACCCCAAAAATCATGTGCTGAAGGTCTGTAAAATATAGGGTCATTAACACCATATTTCCCTATACGCCACTTGGCGTGACGGGGGTACTTTACTTTACTTCTGTTTTCTTACTATTCAGACTGAGACCTTTCTTGTTGCTTTCTTTTACTATTATGTCTATAATTTCTTGTAGTTCGTTCTCTGTCTCTGCGATTAAGACTGTGTCATCCGCATATCGCAAATTATTTATGTTGTGACCGTCGACTTCAATTCCTTTTTTTGTCTACTATTGATAGATAGATAGTTAAATAGATAGATAGATAGATAGATAGATAGATAGATAGATAGATAGATAGATAGATAGATAGATAGATAGATAGATAGATAGATAGATAGATAGATAGATAGATAGATAGATAGATAGATAGATAGATAGATAGATAGATAGATAGATAGATAGATAGATAGATAGATAGATAGATAGATAGATAGATAGATAGATAGATAGATAGATAGATAGATAGATAGATAGATAGATAGATAGATAGATAGATAGATAGATAGATAGATAGACAGATAGATAGATATATATATAGATAGATAGATAGATAGATAGATAGATAGATAGATAGATAGATAGATAGATAGATAGATAGATAGATAGATAGATAGATAGATAGATAGATAGATATGGAGAGGTCTGTAGGTTGACCAAGATGTTTGCAAGTCATCCTTGAGTGAGCTCTCACTTTATAGAAAATGCTGAGAAAAGCTGACAGATGGTAGTAACGTAACGAGAAGATCTGTAAGGAGCAGCTTAAACAAAATATGTGAATAAGAAAAGAACTTCAAATTAGAGTTTAAAAAGTCGCTTGAGAAAAGAGGCAAGACTTCCGGACATAAAACTCTCTTGTTCATTGATATCTGCAGCTGGACCTGCCTTATTGACAAGATCAGCATGAGAGTGATATCTGCAGCTGGGCCTGCCTTATTGACAAGATCAGCATGAGAGTGATATCTGCAGCTGGGCCTGCCTTATTGACAAGATCAGCATGAGAGTGATATCTGCAGCTGGGCCTGCCTTATTGACAAGATCAGCATGAGAGTGATATCTGCAGCTGGGCCTGCCTTATTGACAAGATCAGCATGAGAGTGATATCTGCAGCTGGGCCTGCCTTATTGACAAGATCAGCATGAGAATGATATCTGCAGCTGGACCTGCCTTATTGACAAGATCAGCATGAGAGTGATATCTGCAGCTGGGCCTGCCTTATTGACAAGATCAGCATGAGAGTGATATCTGCAGCTGGGCCTGCCTTATTGACAAGATCAGCATGAGAGTGATATCTGCAGCTGGGCCTGCCTTATTGACAAGATCAGCATGAGAGTGATATCTGCAGCTGGGCCTGCCTTATTGACAAGATCAGCATGAGAGTGATATCTGCAGCTGGGCCTGCCTTATTGACAAGATCAGCATGAGAGTGATATCTGCAGCTGGACCTGCCTTATTGACAAGATCAGCATGAGAGTGATATCTGCAGCTGGGCCTGCCTTATTGACAAGATCAGCATGAGAGTGATATCTGCAGCTGGGCCTGCCTTATTGACAAGATCAGCATGAGAGTTAGCATGTGACTACCGAGGCCCCCACGCTGAGTGTAGAAAAGATTCGAGCCACTGTTACCTGCCACGCATCTTGTAAGAGGCGACTAAGGAGGCTTGGAATCGTCGCCTGCGCAGTCAGGTAGAAAATGCACGGAGCGACATTGTAGACAAAATCTATTAACGCATTTTGGGAAATGCTGGGACAAGCAATGGAGCGGAAATGGGGAAGTCCTAGATGCAATAAACTGGTCCCACGGATAATATAGAATAGAACATAAGAGCATAAGTTAAATCTGCTTAGCAAAACATGGCCGAACATTTACCGTTGAAGGTCGACACCTGCCTGTTTCCAATCGTTTACGAAGTGGTTGACGGCCATACGATGATAAATAGATAGACGGATTGATGGGCATATGTTGGACAAGTGATGAGAAGTAATAATTACCGAATAATAAAACAAGCCCTCACGTGGGGAAACTACAGGTAGGAGGAAAAGAGGCAGACCCAGAGAGACACTGAGAACATTGATCAGAGAGGCAAAGACAGCAAGAATCGGCTCCCTCAATGAGATCGAGATGCTTGCACAAACAGAGACAAATGGCGAGATTTAATTAAAGATCATTGCAAGGATTGAGACTGCTAGAAGGAACATTTAGAATAAGAGAAAGAGTATCTGGGTCTATGTGCTATGGGCCAGACACGGCTTGAAAGGTCAAGAGATAGATAGCTGGATTGATGGATGGAAGATGTATTGAATAAGCTGCTGCAAAGGAATTACAATTTTCTCCTCTCTGTCCTGGCGTTGATAGATGGCAGGAATCACAGCTCACCTACACCATCACTATCAGCCACAGAAGACTGGCTCTCCGCGGTAGCCAAATACACATAGCATGGACCGACTTACGACCCTTGTATCTTCGTGACAGTCACGTTTGGTAGCTACGGTCAGCTGACTCCAGAGTGGCCAGCGGGGATCTCTGGTTGAGAGTCACTCAGGTCATTTTTACCGAGCCAAAACGTTCTTGTCTCGAACACGAGTCGTAGTAAGAACTAGCCAGGGGCCCTCCATTAAGCTCGGCTACTGTGGAGTGTTTTCCGGGTCATTGTGACTCCTAGAAACCGCCGGTGTTTGTTCTACCCTCGTCGTGTCCTCGGGACGTTTTTTGTTTGGCCGTCTCTCGTGGGACAAAGATTGTGTACTTAGTTAGACCACTTGAAGGGCGTATAGGGACATGGCAGTGACAAGCAGCTACCCAAGATGATAGTGCTTGTCCCGCCGTGTCCCTGGGGAGTGTTGAAAGGAGGTCACTCCTCACAAAAACTGTTTATTGGTCGATAAATGCCGTGTGACTGGATTAATTTGGCGCTGAATGACAGTGGCCAGAGTGTCTCTCTCAAATCTTCCCTCGTTTAGCCCTCGGTACTTGTGTTTCACGTTTAGCGATCACAGGATACTGTTACAGTCATCACGACTCGAGCTTTTTTGACATTAGGGGTAAGATCTGTTTCCTAGAAGAATAGCTTGTTCGCGAGAAGCTGTTGACACTGCTGATGATGGTGTTGTTGTGGTCGTGGTTATCCTTATGGTTGTGTTGCGAACGATTGTACTACAGTTGTGATGAGGGTAGTGCGAGTCATGGTTGTGTTGCGAACGATTGTACTACAGTTGTGATGAGGGTAGTACGAGTTATGGTTGTGTTGCGAACGATTGTACTACAGTTGTGATGAGGGTAGTACGAGTTATGGTTGTGTTGCGAACGATTGTACTACAGTTGTGATGAGGGTAGTACGAGTTATGGTTGACGCCAAGGCAGCGGCGGATATTCAAAGGAGACAACGGAGGCCACGCCTCCTGTAAAAAATTTTTATATCAAAATACATTTATAATCCCACTCCAGCTCAATGAGTTAAATGTCAGCGTACAACCAACCATTGTATCCAATCAGCCGTGATATAGCTCACGTAATTCGAGCCGTCACTAGTAGATAGGCTTCAATGACTTTGGAAATCAAACCATTATAAGTGTGGTTGTAGTTGAGGTGGAAATTGTGACCGTTGTTATTGTTGTAGTTGTTGAGAGTTGTAGTTATAGTTTTATGAGGGTTGTGGTCATTGTTGTTGTTGCAAGTTGTAGTTTTAGTTAGGACTGTGCTCATTGTTACTGTTGTAATTTGTTTTGCTGGGGGCTGTGGTCATTGTTACTGTTGTAATTTGTTTTGCTGGGGGCTGTGGTCATTGTTACTGTTGTAAGTTGTAGTTTTGGCGAGGACTGTGCGCATTGTTACTGTTGTTAGTTATAGTTTTGGCGAGGACTGTGCTCATTGTTACTGTTGCTAGTTATAGTTTTGGCGAGGACTGTGCGCTTTGTTACTGTTGTAATTTGTAGTTTTGGCGAGGACTGTGTTCATTGTTACTGTTGTAAGTTGTAGTTTTGGCGAGGACTGTGCGCATTGTTACTGTTGTTAGTTATAGTTTTGGCGAGGACTGTGCTCATTGTTACTGTTGCTAGTTATAGTTTTGGCGAGGACTGTGCTCATTGTTACTGTTGTTAATTGTAGTTTTGCTGGAGGCTGTGGTCATTGTTACTGTTGTAATTTGTAGTTTTGGCGAGGACTGTGTTCATTGTTACTGTTGCTAGTTATAGTTTTGGCGAGGACTGTGCGCATTGTTACTGTTGTTAGTTATAGTTTTGGCGAAGACTGTGTTCATTGTTACTGTTGCTAGTTATAGTTTTGGCGAGGACTGTTCGCATTGTTACTGTTGTTAGTTATAGTTTTGGCGAGGACTATGCTCATTGTTACTGTTGTTAGTTGTAGTTTTGGCGAGGCCTGTGTTCATTGTTACTGTTGTTAGTTGTAGTTTTGCTGGGGGGGGGCTGTGGTCATTGTTACTGTTGTTAGTTATAGTTTTGGCGAGGACTGTGCGCATTGTTACTGTTGTTAGTTGTAGTTTTGCGGCGGCTTGTGTTCATTGTTACTGTTGTTAGTTGTAGTTTTGCTGGGGGCTGTGGTCATTGTTATTGTTGTTAGTTATATTTTTGCGAGGGCTGTGTTCATTGTTGCTGTTGTAAGTTATAGTTTTGGCGAGGGCTTTGCTCATTGTTATTGCTGCAGTATTGAGCATTGTGATGTATCTGTGATAAGGTGAATGTATTTTAATGGAAGAAAAGTGAAAGTTGAAAGGCGCCAGTCCACAAGAACAGAAAGCGATCAGCGACTCATAACTGACTACTTGCGCCAAGAGAGGTGAACCAGAACTATCCAGATTATACTCCATATCTTTGCAGTGCCTCTAGAGACGCAATAACCAGTCTGGCCAAGTGTATATCGATTGAGAGGAAAAGTAACCCGGTCTTCAAAATGGTAATGCTGAAGTCGGATATGTTGGGCAGTTATCACGGCTTTGCTGCAAACTATAGCTTTTACGACAATTGAAAGTCCTTTCAAGGGCAGGTGACGAACAGGTCTATTCATTCCTTTAATCATTGGGTGAATGCGAGATAGAGAAAGACAGAAAGAAAAAAAAAGAAATAAAGAAAAAAAGAAACAGAAAGAAAGAAAAAAGAAAGAAAGAAAAAACAAAGAAGACAGAAAGAAGAAAAATAGACGCTGTGCTATGTTTGCTTGATGATACTCTAGGCTAGGCTACACCATGTAGGCTGTGAATATTGTCGGCATTTCATACTCAAGTGATGACTTAATCTATTTTGCCATCTGGTCGCTTACATCAACTGATGTATGTTTTCACATGCAGGACGAGGCCACGAGTCACTCACATATTCCCGGCCAGGCACGCACCGAGACTTATGTTTTTATGACATCCCTCGGAGTTTGAATGTTTGAACTAGGCCTGAACAAGACTCGCACTGCGCAGGACTTCAAACATCGAGAACAACACGAGTGTTTACGGTATAGACGAGTTAGCAGTATTTGTCGATGTCTGCAGAAAGCAGGTGGTCATGTTGTGAAATTCATGTTGATAGTCGGCTCTTTCGTTAATTCGCTTCAGAAAAAATAAACGAATGAATCTGCTCGACAAGAGAAGATGTGGAAGGCTTTCTAGTCGCGACAAATACTTGAAGTCGCTTGCCAGCTGATGCCACAGCTATATTTGATATTTCCAGCTGCGGTTGTAGGTTTTCATTTATCGGGTACTCGGGGCTCATAGAATGCTGCTGTTGATTGTGTCAGCTTATGTTCTGCCAAGACCGACTCGGTTCCAATAATATGCACAAAGTATGAGCTCACTTCAACTGTATCCCTCGTGTTGTCCTCGGTTGTCAAGTTAATAAACATTTCTATCTCAAATAGGAGGTCGTTGCAGCGTTTGAACTCCCCTCTCGCTCAAAAAGTACACGGTTGGAAATATATTTTTTTGTCAGTGACCCCTGATTAAAAGTAAGTGACATCGAGTGCCTAGTCCTATCAAAGACGGACGACATAATACCGGTTACAAGTTAAGTTACTTTCCTAGCAATTTCCGTTGTGTAATGAAGTACTAGTGACTTCAAGCAACAACTTCATGAGCTGGGGTGGACATTTCCCTTCTTTGGCAACTTTCTCCCCAGAAAATGGCTCCGGTACCCATTTAAAGAGCCTGTGTGGACTCCAAGAGTCTGTAGTCTCAGCTGACATTTGAACACCGGTCCACAGGTGAGTACAGTAACCACAACGCCACTAGGATCTCCAATAAATTGGTGCCTCGATTTAAATTTAGCATGTAAAATATAACAAATATAAAAAACCGGCTACATTTAAGAAAATATGATGTTTATCATCATGAGCATTCACACGTTGCGGAATTACCCATGGGATCCTCGACGATGCTGCGGAGTTAGTTCTTAGATTTTGTGTAATCCGGAGAAAGGTTAAAATATGAGACTGTCATGATGGTCCTGTGCACAAGAATTTGTCTCACCATTGTTCCCTCTCAGGTCTCTTTGATCACATTTATATCTCTCTGTACATTGGACAGCATTTGATGAGGGTCCTAATTATTTATAGAATTTGTTGCTTCCCTCCATACCCACTAGGTAATCATCTGATGCATTACTTGTCATGTAGTGTTACATAATGCCTGGGATGTGTTGTCTATGGGCGAGCCGCTAATGAAAAGTAACTTTGTTAGTCACTAACAAATGATCCATCAGCTAATATTGGTTGGACGGACGTGCGAAGTTTTTTTTTAAAAATTATCAAACCTTATCATACTTGACAGAAAGAATGAGACATAGAGGAAGGACTCATAGATTTTGTCTGAAGTTTAGTTAGCATGAGACATCAGCCAGAAGGAAAGGGTTAGTAGCATGATATTTAAATAGTTGAGTCGACAAAGTAATCGGCGATGTACAGTTAATGGACCTGGAGGTGATAATTACATCAGTCGGTAGACTGTCACCGAAAAGTACATCAGTTACTATTCGTTGTATAAGGTCATAACTTATAGGAAAGCGTATATCGTAGATGTGAGAGTAACTGAAAAGAAGACTAAGGAATTCTTGGAGAAGACAGATAGAAGCAGAGATGAAGATGATGGCGAAGACATGGAATGATCTTAAAATAATGACAAGAAACAGAACGACTTGGAAAGTGTTTGTTGAAGACCTATGCTCCACCGGGAGCTGAAAGGTAGAAGAAAGAAGAGAATACAAGATGTATCCTATCACTGTTACCTGTGATTTCACAAAATATCTCATATTTTCTCTGTTCCTCCTTTTCAAGTTGTCCTGTGACCCACAATGTGTATCCCTTCTACACTCTTCTCCGTAAAGTTCTCGTGATGGAGAAGAGTGTCTATAGTTCGCCTTTCCTCCGAGGTAGAGAACACAGTTCTCGTGATGGAGAAGAGTGTCTATAGTTCGCCTTTCCTCCGAGGTAGAGAACACAGCTCTCGCGATGGAGAAGAGTGTCTATAGTTCGCCTTTCCTCCGAGGTAGAGAACACAGCTCTCGCGATGGAGAAGAGTGTCTATAGTTCGCCTTTCCTCCGAGGTAGAGAACACAGCTCTCGTGATGGAGAAGAGTGTCTATAGTTCGCCTTTCCTCCGAGGTAGAGAACACAGCTCTCGTGATGGAGAAGAGTGTCTATAGTTCGCCTTTCCTCCGAGGTAGAGAACACAGCTCTCGCGAGGGTTGATGGCTCTCGTCTCTGTTGTGTCAACTTTTGGGGGAATTAGCAGCTTCAGCCATCGAGGTGGGGGCACATTTGTGTATGCATTAGAGCAGACGTGTGTTTGTATGTGTATGTGCGCGCGTGCTTTTATGTGTTGAGAGCGTAATATAAACAAAAAGAAATTTAGTATGTGGGAAGAAAGTGTCATACTGTTGAGTCGACACGATCCTTATGTTTACTTAGGGGAAATTACTAGTGAAGCACTGGTCACGCGCGTGTGGCTATGCAGAAATGGAATTAAATCTCTTAGATCTGGTTATGTGTGTGTGTTTTAACTTGACTTAAAGATAGACTGAGGAGTCTGCATGAATTGGAAACAGCTCACGCGCGTGCGGTTATGTAGAGATGGAAATACGTTTCTTAGATCTGTGTATGTGTGTGTGTTTTAACTGGACTTAAAGATAGACCGAGGAGTCAGCATGAATTGGAAACAGCTCACAGTTGAGGATAATGATAACAAAGTAGAGCCCAGCAGATGGGTACGAATGGGTCAATGAAAAAAAAAAAACCGATTGCACTTATTCCACATTGTAATATGAACTGTGATGTCAGTCGGTTGGTAGCAAGTAAACGTCAATTGTCAGTAGCTTTATAATAGTGTCGTGTGTTGTAGGCTCTTTTACTGAACAGCTCTTGGCAGGGTATTGAAGCTGTTTCATTCTCATCTCGTGACAAGTTGTTGAAGTTGTTCCCTTCTCATCTCGTGACAAGTTCTTGAAGTTGTTCCCTTCTCATCTCGTGACAAATTGTTAAAGTTGTTTCATTCTCATCTTGTGACAAATTGTTAAAGTTGTTTCATTCTCATCTTGTGACAAATTGTTAAAGTTGTTTCATTCTCATCTCGTGACAAATTGTTAAAGTTGTTCCATTCTCATCTTGTGACAAATTGTTAAAGTTGTTCCATTCTCATCTCGTGACAAGTTGTTGAAGTTGTTCCATTCTCATCTTGTGACAAATTGTTAAAGTTGTTCCATTCTCATCTTGTGACAAATTGTTAAAGTTGTTCCATTCTCATCTCGTGACAAGTTGTTGAAGTTGTTCCCTTCTCATCTTGTGACAAGTTGTTGAAGTTGTTCCCTTCTCATATCGTGACAAGTTGTTGAAGTTGTTCCCTTCTCATCTCGTGACAAGTTGTTGAAGTTGTTCCCTTCTCATCTCGTGACAAATTGTTGAAGTTGTTCCCTTCTCATCTCGTGACAAGTTGTTGAAGTTGTTCCCTTCTTATCTTGTGACAAGTTGTTGAAGTTGTTCCTTTCTCATCTCGTGACAAATTGTTGAAGTTGTTCCCTTCTCATATCGTGACAAGTTGTTGAAGTTGTTCCCTTCTCACCTCGTGACAAGTTGTTGAAGTTGTTCCCTTCTCATCTCGTGACAAGTTGTTAAAGTTGTTCCCTTCTCACCTCGTGACAAGTTGTTGAAGTTGTTCCCTTCTCATCTCGTGACAAGTTGTTGAAGTTGTTCCATTCTCACCTCGTGACAAGTTGTTGAAGTTGTTCCATTCTCATCTCGTGACAAGTTGATCCATTCTCGACTCGTGACAAGTTGTTGAAGTTGTTCCATTATCATCTCGTGACAAGTTGTACCATTCTCATCTCGTGACAAGTTGTTCCATTCTCATCTCGTGACAAGTTGTTCCATTCTCATCTCGTGACAAGTTGTTCCATTCTCATCTCGTGACAAGCTGTTCCATTCTCATCTCGTGACAAGTTGTACCATTCTCATCTCGTGACAAGTTGTTCCATTCTCATCTCGTGACAAGTTGTTCCATTCTCATCTTGTGACAAGTTGTTACATTCTCATCTCGTGACAAGTTGTTGAAGTAGTTCCCTTCTCATCTCGTGACAAGTTGTTGAAGTTGTTCCCTTCCCACCTCGTGACAAGTTGTTGAAGTTGTTCTCTACTCACCTTGTGACAAGTTGTTGAAGTTGTTCCCTTCCCACCTCGTGACAAGTTCATGAAGTTGTTCCCTTTCCACCTCGTGACAAGTTGTTGAAGTTGTTCCCTTCTCACCTCGTGACAAGTTGTTGAAGTTGTTCCATTCTCACCTCGTTACAAGTTGTTGAAGTTGTTCCCTTCTCGATTCGTGACTAGTTGTTGAAATTGTTCCCTTCTCATATCGTGACAAGTTGTTGAAGTTGTTCCCTTCTCACCTCGTGACAAGTTGTTCCCTTCTCATCTCGTGACAAGTCGTTGAAGTTGTTCCCTTCTCACCTCGTGACAAGTTGTTGAAGTTCTCCATTCTCGACTCGTGACAAGTTGTTGAAGTTGTTCCCTTCTCACCTTGTGACAAGTTGTTGAAGTTTTTCCCTTCTCACCTCGTGACAAGTTGTTGAAGTTGCTCCATTCTCGACTCGTGACAAGTTTTGTAAGCTGTTCGCTTCTCACCTCGTAACAAGTTGTTGAAGTTGTTCCCTTCTCACCTCGTGACAAGTTGTTGAAGTTGCTCCATTCTCACCTCGTGACAAGTTGTTGAAGTTGTTCCCTTCTCACATTGTGACAAGTTGTTGAAGTTGTTCCCTTTTCACCTTGTGACAAGTTGTTGAAGTTGTTCCCTTCTCACCTCGTGACAAGTTGTTGAAGTTCTCCATTCTCACCTCGTGACAAGTTGTTGAAGTTTTTCCCTTCTCACCTTGTGACAAGTTGTTGAAGTTGTTCCATTCTCATCTCGTGACAAGTTGTTGAAGTTGTTCCCTTCTCCCCTTGTGACAAGTTGTTGAAGTTGTTCCCTTTTCACCTTGTGACAAGTTGTTGAAGTTCTCCATTCTCACCTCGTGACAAGTTGTTGAAGTTGTTCCCTTCTCCCCTTGTGACAAGTTGTTGAAGTTGTTCCCTTCTCACCTCGTGACAAGTTGTTGAAGTTCTCCATTCTCACCTCGTGACAAGTTGTTGAAGTTGTTCCCTTCTCCCCTTGTGACAAGTTGTTGAAGTTGTTCCCTTTTCACCTTGTGACAAGTTGTTGAAGTTGTTCCCTTCTCACCTCGTGACAAGTTGTTGAAGTTCTCCATTCTCACCTCGTGACAAGTTGTTGAAGTTTTTCCCTTCTCACCTTGTGACAAGTTGTTGACGTTGTTCCATTCTCATCTCGTAACAAGTTGTTGAAGTTGTACCCTTCTCACCTTGTGACATGTTGTTGAAGTTGTTCCATTGACATCTCGTAACAAGTTGTTGAGTTGTAACCTTCTCACCTTGTGACAAATTGTTGAAGTTGTTCCATTCACATCTCGTGACAAGTTGTTGAAGTTGTTCCATTTTCACCTCGTGACAGGTTGTTGAAGTTTTTCCTTTCTTGATACATGGCAGATTGTTGAAGTTTTTCCTTTCTTGATACATGGCAGATTGTTGAAGTCGTTCTCTACTTGTTACATGGCAGATTGTTGAAGTTGTTCTCTACTTGTTACATGGCAGATTGTTGAAGTTGTTCACTTCTCGATGCATGGCAGATTTTTGAAGTCGTTCCCTTCTTGATACATGACAGATTGTTGAAGTCGTTCCCTTCTTGATACATGGCAGATTGTTGAAGTCGTTCCCTTCTTGATACATGGCAGATTGTTGAAGTCGTTCTCTACTTGTTACATGGCAGATTGTTGAAGTTGTTCTCTACTTGTTACATGGCAGATTGCTGAAGTCGTTCTCTACTTGTTACATGGCAGATTGTTGAAGTTGTTCTCTACTTGTTACATGGCAGATTGCTGAAGTCGTTCTCTACTTGTTACATGGCAGATTGTTGAAGTTGTTCTCTACTTGTTACATGGCAGATTGTTGAAGTTGTTCACTTCTCGATGCATGACAGAATGTTGAAGTTGTTCCCTTCTTGATACATGACAGATTGTTGAAGTCGTTCCCTTCTTGATACATGGCAGATTGTTGAAGTCGTTCTCTACTTGTTACATGGCAGATTGTTGAAGTTGTTCTCTACTTGTTACATGGCAGATTGTTGAAGTTGTTCTCTACTTGTTACATGGCAGATTGTTGAAGTTGTTCTCTACTTGTTACGTGGCAGATTGTTGAAGTTGTTCACTTCTCGATGCATGGCAGATTTTTGAAGTCGTTCCCTTCTTGATACATGGCAGATTGTTGAAGTTGTTCCCTCTTGATGCATGACAGATTTTGAAGTTGTTCCCCTCTTGATGCATGACAGATTGTTGAAGTCGTTCCCCTCTTGATGCATGACAGATTGTTGAAGTTGTTCCCCTCTTGATGCATGACAGATTTTTGAAGTTGTTCCCCTCTTGGTGCATGACAGATTGTTGAAGTTGTTCCCCTCTTGATACATGACAGATTGTTGAAGTTGTTCCCCTCTTGATACATGGCAGATTGTTGAAGTCGTTCCCTACTTGATACATGGCAGATTTTTGAAGTCGTTCCCTACTTGATACATGGCAGATTGTTGAAGTCGTTCCCTACTTGATACATGGCAGATTTTGAAGTCGTTCCCTTCTTGATGCATGGCAGATTTTTGAAGTCGTTCCCTTCTTGATACATGACAGATTGTTGAAGTTGTTCCCCTCTTGATACATGACAGATTGTTGAAGTTGTTCCCCTCTTGATGCATGACAGATTGTTGAAGTCGTTCCCCTCTTGATGCATGACAGATTGTTGAAGTTGTTCCCCTCTTGATACATGACAGATTGTTGAAGTCGTTCCCTACTTGATACATGACAGATTTTTGAAGTCGTTCCCTTCTTGATGCATGGCAGATTTTTGAAGTCGTTCCCTTCTTGATACATGACAGATTGTTGAAGTTGTTCCCCTCTTGATACATGACAGATTGTTGAAGTTGTTCCCCTCTTGATGCATGACAGATTGTTGAAGTCGTTCCCCTCTTGATGCATGACAGATTGTTGAAGTTGTTCCCCTCTTGATGCATGACAGATTGTTGAAGTTGTTCCCTCTTGATGCATGACAGATTGTTGAAGTTGTTCACTTCTCGATGCATGGCAGATTGTTGAAGTTGTTCCCTTCTCCGATCATGGCAAATAAATAAGCATTTCCTCCACCTGATGTTAGTAATGAACGTTTTGTTTCGTCCCCCACTTTTGAAGTGTGTTCGTCCACGCTGCTTTGAAGAGGACAGTAAGTGCTAAAGGCATAAAGTGATAGAGATATCATGCGCTTTCAATACCATATGTGGAAGGCATAAAGCATGGTAGGGAAAATATATCAAATAATGAAGAAATTTTGTGTTGATATCTAGAGATGAAAATATCATGTAGTGAAAATAATTCGAGTTTTCAGTTCTCACAAAATATATTTGATTTCTGTTATCATTTAGACGTTATCAACCTTTGGTGTGACGGTTTAGATTTCTGTTATCAATTAGACGTTATCAACCTATGGTGTGACGGTTTAGATTTCTGTTATCAATTAGACGTTATCAACCTTTGGTGTGACGGTTTAGATTTCTGTTATCATTTAGACGTTATCAACCTATGGTGTGACGGTTTAGATTTCTGTTATCATTTAGACGTTTTCAACCTATGGTGTGACGTTTAGATTTCTGTTATCATTTAGACGTTATCAACCTTTGGTGTGGCGGTTTAGATTTCTGTTATCATTTAGACGTTATCAACCTTTGGTGTGACGGTTTGGATTTCTGTTATCATTTAGACGTTATCAACCTTTGGTGTGGCGGTTTAGATTTCTGTTATCATTTAGACGTTATCAACCTATGGTGTGACGGTTTAGATTTCTGTTATCATTTAGACGTTATCAACCTATGGTGTGACGGTTTAGATTTCTGTTATCAATTAGACGTTATCAACCTATGGTGTGACGGTTTAGATTTCTGTTATCATTTAGACGTTATCAACCTATGGTGTGACGGTTTAGATTTCTGCTATCATTTAGACGTTATCAACCTATGGTGTGACGGTTTAGATTTCTGTTATCATTTAGACGTTATCAACCTATGGTGTGACGGTTTAGATTTCTGTTATCATTTAGACGTTATCAACCTTTGGTGTGACAGTTTAGATTTCTGTTATCATTTAGACGTTATCAACCTATGGTGTGACCGTTTAGATTTCTGTTATCATTTAGACGTTATCAACCTTTGGTGTGACGGTTTAGATTTTTGTTATCATTTAGACGTTATCAACCTTTGGTGTGACGGTTTAGATTTCTGTTAACATTTAGACGTTATCAACCTTTGGTGTGACGGTTTAGATTTCTGTTAACATTTAGACGTTATCAACCTTTGGTGTGACGGTTTAGATTTCTGTTATCATTTAGACGTTATCAACCTATGGTGTGACCGTTTAGATTTCTGTTATCATTTAGACGTTATCAACCTATGGTGTGACGGTTTAGATTTCTGCTATCATTTAGACGTTATCAACCTATGGTGTGACGGTTTAGATTTCTGTTATCATTTAGACGTTATCAACCTATGGTGTGACGGTTTAGATTTCTGTTATCATTTAGACGTTATCAACCTTTGGTGTGACAGTTTAGATTTCTGTTATCATTTAGACGTTATCAACCTATGGTGTGACCGTTTAGATTTCTGTTATCATTTAGACGTTATCAACCTTTGGTGTGACGGTTTAGATTTTTGTTATCATTTAGACGTTATCAACCTTTGGTGTGACGGTTTAGATTTCTGTTAACATTTAGACGTTATCAACCTTTGGTGTGACGGTTTAGATTGCTGTTATCATTTAGACGTTATCAACCTTTGGTGTGACGGTTTAGATTTCTTGAAATGAGTTTTATGCAGCGGCGGATATTCAGTGGAGACAACGTAGGCCACGACGCCTCTAATATTTTATGAGAATACATAACACATTCATATTCAGGCTCAATGGTTAAATGTCAAACCAGCCACCGTGTTTCAGGGACAGTCGTGATTATAATTCAAATAATTTTGGCCTTCACTAATTCTTTTACTTCTTCTTCTACCTTTCAGCTTCCTGTGGAGCATAGGTCTTCAACAAACAATTACCAAGTCGCTCTGATTCTTGTCATTCTTTTAAGATCATTCCATGTCTTCCCCATCATCTTCATCTCTGCTTCCATCTGTCGTCTGTAAGAACATTTTGGTTTTCTTCGTTGTCTTTTTCCTTGGGGACTACACAAAAAGGGCCTGTTGTGTAATACACTCACTTGGCTTCCGCCGTGTGTGCCCCATCCAGCGCCATTATCTTCGCTTTATATCTGTATCCACTGGTGTTTAACTGGTACTTTTCCATAATTCTATGTTAGTGATTTTGCCCTGCCATTTCATTCCTTTTATTCTGCGTAAGCATCCATTAATGAAGGTTTGTATCTTCATGATTGTCATTTTTGTTATTCTCCATGTTTCACAGCCATATAATAGGTGTTTTAAACTGATCTAACATTGGGGTTGAAAATTTTTATCTTAATATTTAACCTAATTTCTTTGGATTTCCATTTGTTTCCCAGTGCAACGAATGCTCCTCTTACTTTTGCTATCCTTATTTTGGTATCATTTCTGTTCCTCCCTCTTTGTCTATATTACTTCGCAGATATTTGTAAGATTGTATGTCTAGTAGAGGTATTTCTCCTAATTTTATTTGGTTATTGCCAACTGCATTAATTCTCATAATTTTGGTCTTATCTATTTATTTTCAGTTCCAGCTGTGTGATCTCTCATTAAGTATACTCATATTATCTTGCATCTGTTGATGATTATGTGATAAGAGTGCATCATCAATAAAATCTAAGTCATTAAGTTACCTGGTCAGTGACCAGTGATTCAATTTCTCTTGTTCTGAGTTATTTTCATAATCAAATCCATGGCCAGTAGAAAGAGAGAGCGTTCACTAAATGATAGGATTCAATTTCTATGAAGGTCAAACCTACTGCAACCGTACAACGGCATCTATCAACCTTGCAATGTGTTTGAAATCTAGATAGCCCATTTCAGCTAACGGCTTCCTAGTTGCAATGACAACTATAAAAGATGATGTTTTCTCGCGTAATCATAACGTATGATACAGACATCAGGAGACAAGCTTAACTGTTAGCTCCATAAATTATTGCGCTGCGAATCTATAGAGAACAAAAACTGAACAAAACTGTAAAAGATAATAATTTTAAGCAAAAAAAAAAGGTTTTTAAAAAATAACGTACAAGGCAAATAACTAAGATATTATGATGTAATTAGTATAGTTTAAGATATTTTATTGATAGATTTAGTATAGTTTTCATGAATGTATGCGAGAGATGATATGCAAATAGAATATGATTTAGTATAGTTTTCATGAATGTATGCGAGAGATGATATGCAAATAGAATATGATTTAGTATAGTTTTCATGAATGTATGCGAGAGATGATATGCAAATAGAATATGATTTAGTATAGTTTTCATGAATGTATGCGAGAGATGATATGCAAATAGAATATGATTTAGTATAGTTTTCATGAATGTATGCGAGAGATGATATTATTGTTTCTTTATTGGATATTCCTTATTCTCGAAGAAATGGCTCTGAGAGAAGAATGAACTTGCAGCAAGGTAGACCTGTCACACAGCCTTTACTTCTTCAACAAGAAAAAGGTTGGAGCAGAGCATTGACATCTATGTGGTAAAATCAATGCAAATGGCTCTCTGGCTGTACAACGAAGGGAGGTCTGTTTTGTTGCAATTAAAAAGAATGGAAGAGTGAGCACGTTATAGTCCAATGAGGCTAATGTAATTATACGAGTAGTTTATGTATTTTTGTAAAATATATGTAATGCTACCCCTCATTAGCTAGTCTTAACATATAGATGTGAATCACGGACAACAGGACAACAGACAAGAAAATCACTGGAGGCTTTAGAAATGTGGTTATACAGAAGAATGGAAAGCTAAGAAGAGTAATGAAAATGTTCAGAAAGAGGTGAAAGCAAAAAGAGAGCTAATTTCCAATATTAGAAAGAAACAATCGTAATTTTTTGGCAGTGTTATGAGAAGAGAACAACTGGAATATATTGTAACAATTTGACAAATTGAGGGACGAAGAGATAGAGGGAAGCAAAGAGAAAAAATACCAGACAGCTTAAGAGATTGGCTTGGCAGAAGGTCAACAACAGAAATGATAAATAGCTGTCGAGATCGAAAGTTGTGGAGAGACATGATCACCTACGCCAGAAGGTCCGGTACTTGGTAATTTCCTAGTTTGATCAGATATATTATTTCAGTTTGTAAGAGTGATGTCCCCTAAAATATGTCTGCCAAAATACAGTGGTTCTACGCATTCTTGGCGTTGGGGTCATTACGCTGGCATGTAATCATTTCGGAGTATCTGTTGATTGGGCGTTGGGTCCAGGGGTTAGGTTTAGCTTTAGTGTTAAATATTTATAAATATATTATAACGCGTGACAAAAACGACGCCACTCGGCCTAATTATGATCTTCTGATCGAAGGGTAAAAAAAATATCTATATACCCCAATATACCCCAACGCCAAGAATGCGTAGAACCACTGTATTTTGGCAGACATATTTTAGGGGACATCACTCTTCCAAACTGAAATAATATATCTGATCAAACTAGGAAATTACCCGGTACTTGATGATGATGACCCCTCATTATGTTTCGGTTTTATTTATCCGCCATTAGTTTGAGGGTATTTCCAATTCATGATTTATTGAAACCAAACTGTTTTCCTTGCAGATCAAAGAAGCCAATAGTTTTAGCATTTTAATTACGGTTTCATTTTATGTTGGCGAAATACCTCATGTTCCAGATATTGCGAAGAAGAAATACAGCAGATAACAACACGAATTCTGTTAATAAGATGCAGTGTCGTCACAAGCATGGTTAGGTGTAATAAGACAATTGTAATTTCAAATCTCGATGAACAAAAATTCGGAGACATGTCTTC
>JAVIAB010000050.1:31351929-31424429 GCA_032433765.1 Megaustenia siamemsis
AGCCAAGATTTGAACCTACAACCTCTCTATCTCGAGGCCGGCGTCTTGCCTCGAGATTAACCAGTCCCCCGAGTCAATGTTTGAATCATTGAGTCAATGTCAGAAGAGTTCTAAAACATGACAGATAGAACAAATGGTTGTTTGATGATCTAGGGATGTGTGTAAGAAAATAATGATGCTCACGTTCATCTTAGATAACTTATGGTGGGTTGAAAAAGGATCTTGAAATGGATCATAGAGATCGGATTATTTGTATGGGGGGGGGGGGGGGGGGGGTAGGGGTAGGGGTGGGCAAGACATGCATTCAACAACTGAGCTGAGAGAGGGCAGCGAGCTACAGTTGCTGAAATCACAGCTGATTATATGCGTCAGGACCGGTGAACATCTGAGTTGAGTACGGTTAGGAAATCACAGCTGACTGTATTCGTCATGGTCCGGAAACAACAGAGCTGATCAAGACCCTGCGCCACCTCACAGCGGTGCTCCTGGACCTTCCTGCTTGGCAAGCAAGTAGGGATCGAAGATGGACAGTAATCTCGTGTTTAAAAATGCCGCGCTGAAGTTCGATGTGTTGAGCTGAAGGCGCAAATATCATAGCATAGCTGCAAATCACAACACATAGCATCTGCGCTCATTTAACGTCCCTTTAAGGGCGGATGAAGAAGATGGTTCTTCGTTATTTTAGTAGCCATCAGGTGAATGCCAGAAAGAAGGATTTTATTTTTGACATTTTTCGGCATCGGCGCATCGAAAGTTGGCTACCATTGAGTGAAACTTCACTACCATTGAGCGTCACTTCACTATCATTGAGCGTCACTTCACTATCATTGAGCGTCACTTCACTACCATTGAGCGTCATTTCACTACCAGTGAGAGTCACTTCACTATCATTGAGCGTCACTTCACTACCATTGAGCGTCATTTCACTACCAGTGAGAGTCACTTCACTACCATTGAGCGGCACTGCACTACCAGTGAGAGTCACTTCACTACCATTGAGCGTCACTTCACTACCATTGAGCGTCACTTCACTACCAGTGAGAGTCACTTCACTACCATTGAGCGTCACTTCACTACCAGTGAGAGTCACTTCACTACCATTGAGCGTCACTTCACTAACATTAAGCGTCACTTCACTACCATTGTGCGTCACTTCACTAATATTGAGTGTCACTTCATTAATACTGAGCGTCACTTCACTACTATTGACCGTCACTTCACTACCATTGAGCGTCACTACACTAATACTGAGCGTCACTTCACTACCATTGAGCGTCACCTCACTACCATTGAGCGTCACTTCACTAATATTCAGCGTCACTTCACTACCATTGAGCGTCACTTCACTACCATTGAGCGTCACTTCACTACCATTGAGCGTCACTACACTAATACTGAGCGTCACTTCACTACCATTGAGCGTCACTTCACTACCATTGAGCGTCACTTCACTAATATTCAGCGTCACTTCACTAACATTGAGCGTCACTTCACTAACATTGAGCGTCACTTCACTCATATTGAGCGTCACTTCACTAACATTGAGTGTCACTTCACTAATACTGAGTGGCACTTCACTACCATTGAGCGTCACTTCAAAATCATTGAACGTCACTTCACTAACATTGAGTGTCACTTCACTAATACTGAGCGTCACTTCACTACCATTGAGCGTCACTTCACTACCATTGAGCGTCACTTCACTCTTACACTTATCATGATGGTGCACGCTGTCACGGGCCCTCCAGTCCACATCTTGGTGTCGCCACTCTTTGGTCTCGTTTACCCTGTATTTTCCCCTTTCCGGAGAACCCTTTAAAAAAAAAAAAAAATCAGTGTACCTCTTTGAAGTTTTGAAAGAGAAATGTTTTGTCTTGTTCTAATTGTGCTCAACATTTCTTGCTTTATTTACTGCCGCTTCAAAGCTTCATTATTTGTTTTCTTCTCTGAGCACCCCCGCAATCTTGACATAACATTTCTATTAAAATAATTGAGATGCCCCTGAGAAACATTTAACATTCTGGGAAACAGTGACCGTTGTGGTAAAGAAATATATAGCTAGAGAGAGAGAGAGAGAGAGAGATAGAGATAGAGATAGAGAGAGATAGAAAGAGAGAGAGAGAGATAAAGAGAGATGGAGGGAAAGATTGAGAAAGAGAGAGATATAGGAGAGATAGAGATAGAAAGAGATAGAGAGAGATAGAGAGTAAGATAGAGAGAGGCAGAGAGAAAGAGAGAGATAGAGAGAGATATAGAGTGAAAGATAGAGAGAGAGAAAGAGAGAGAGAAAGAGAGAGAGAAAGAGAGAGAGAGACTGAATATGGGAGACAGAACAAGAATTTGAGAAGATAAAACGAGAAACAACGAGAAAGAGAGTATACTGGATGATCTAAAATTGTGGAATGGAAGAAAAGAAGTGAGAAACAACTTGAGTTAAGAAAATTCGTGATTTTCTACGCCAGTCGTTATGACACATAATGTTGATATTTGTTTAGTCGTCTAATTTTGTCGACGGTCGCCTAATGTGTGTTTGATGTTAAAGAAGAAAACACATCCTGATGTAGGCGGATGTTATTTGATGAAGGATATCAGTGTGCTGGGTCGTCTGTCTTCCGTTTCCCTCTAGCAGTTGTTCAGCCGTGACAACAACTCACCTACAACTCTTGTACAAATATCATTTGGGCAGAATCCAGCTCCGCCCACTCCAGGCGTTGATATCCCCGCCCCTCGATCGATTTGATGTATGATCAGCTGTGGGGAGAAGAAGAGACTGGGTCGGTTTGACTATTGGCGTCAAGGAAAAAAAAAATTCCAGGAAATTGAAGCAATGCCAAGGCTGAACAGCAATTTAATTGGAAGCATAATTTGGAAGGTAAACAATCTGAGATATGACGTTGACACCATTTTCCTGGTCAAAAATGGGTAGAAGCTGTCAAGACTTGGAAGAGCGAGTCAACAACAGAAATCATCAGTGTGGATTTAAAATAAACACGGAAACAAAAACTTTGATAATTAGCAAAACTAAAACAATAGGAAAGATTACATTAAAAGCAACAACAAAAATGAATCACTAAAACAAGTAAGATATCTGGGAGTTAACGAAGACGTCAGCCTGCAAAGCAAGAAAATCAAATGTGTGTATACAGTAACGTATCTCTTCTAATTTGGTGCAAGATGTGGCACTGATGTTTGCCAATCTCTGTTAGTCTCTCATTACAGCATCTTCGCTCATTGGTCTGCGTGTCTTGTTGGCTAATATGGTATTCAATATTGTGTTATGTGATATTGCCAAAAATATCTCACTTGTCAAATTGTTTTCTCATTTGGAAATGTACGTTTCACTCACAGTTTTTAGCTTAACCGCTTGTTTACGTGTTAATGTGTGTACATTTATAAAGAAATCATTTTCATCATCATCATCGAGTGCCATTATGGCAACGAATGTTGGCTATGGAGCGCCATTCTGCTCTGTCTCTTGCTTTGATGGTGCAGGTTATATAAAGAAATACCCGACAGTAATCCAAACATCGACTATATAGAAGCTCATGTTGAATCAAAGTTAATAATGGAAGAACTGCAATGTCGTGCGTTTTACTCCTGCTCCCGACACAGAAGATGTTGCAAACGTGCATAGTCTGATGTCCTTGTCAATTAATGAAAGATTTACATGTAACCGTGTCTCATAGACCGATAACGAATCCAAATAATAAAAGATGTACATGTAACCTTGTCTCATAGACCGATATGGAATCAAAATAATGAAAGATTTACATGTAACCTTGTCTCATAGACCGATAACGAACCCAAATAATGAAAGGGTGGCACCTTTGTGGTATAAATCAGTGACAATTTTCTCATAAAGAAAAGGCTGCCCTCACAGAAGTTTATATACCCGTTGGTGAAACAATGTAGACATGAAATAGTACAGCATGATACAAACTTTACGACAAGGGAGTAGTAGTGTATGATACAAACTTTACGACAAGGGAGTAGTAGTGTATGATACAAACTTTACGACAAGGGAGTAGTAGTGTATGATACAAACTTTACGACAAGGAGTAGTAGTGTATGATACAAACTTTGCGACAAGGGAGTAGTAGTGTAT
This sequence comes from Megaustenia siamemsis, assembly GCA_032433765.1. Taxonomy (NCBI): domain Eukaryota; kingdom Metazoa; phylum Mollusca; class Gastropoda; order Stylommatophora; family Ariophantidae; genus Megaustenia; species Megaustenia siamemsis. Next base: position 31,356,035 of record JAVIAB010000050.1, read on the forward strand.
GATACAAACTTTACGGCAAGGAAGTAGTAGTGTATGATACAATCTTTATGACAAGGAGTAGTAGTGTATGATACAAACTTTACGACAAGGGAGTAGTAGTGTATGATACAAACTTTACGACAAGGAAGTAGTAGTGTATGATACAAACTTTACGACAAGGGAGTAGTAGTGTATGATACAAACTTTAAGACAAGGAAGTAGTAGTGTATGATACAAACTTTACGACAAGGGAGTAGTAGTGTATGATACAAACTTTACGACAAGGGAGTAGTAGTGTATGATACAAACTTTACGGCAAGGGAGTAGTAGTGTATGATACAAACTTTACGACAAGGATGTAGTAGTACATTATACAAACTTTACGACAAGGAAGTAGTAGTGCATGTTACAAACTTTACGACAAGGAAGTAGTACTTCATGTAACTACTTTACGACAAGGAAGTAGCAGTGCATGATACAAAATTTACGACAAGGACGTAGTAGTGCCTGATACAAACTTTACGACAAGGAAGTAGTAGTGCATGATAGAAACTTTACAGCAAGGAAGTAGCAGTGCATGATACAAAATTTACGACAAGGACGTAGTAGTGCCTGATACAAACCTTACGACAAGGAAGTAGTAGTGTATGATAGAAACTGTACAGCAAGGAAGTAGTAGTGTATGATACAAACTTTACACCAAGGAAGTAGTTGTGTATGATACAAACTTTACACCAAGGAAGTAGTTGTGTATGATACAAACTTTACAGCAAGGAAGTAGTAGTGTATGATACAACTTTAAGACAAGGAAGTAGTAGTGTATGATACAAACTTTACAGCAAGGAAGTAGTTGTGTATGATACAAACTTTACAGCAAGGAAGTAGTAGTGTATGATACAAACTTTAAGACAAGGAAGTAGTAGTGTATGATACAAACTTTACACCAAGGAAGTAGTTGTGTATGATACAAACTTTACAGCAAGGAAGTAGTAGTGTATGATACAAACTTTAAGACAAGGAAGTAGTAGTGTATGATACAAACTTTACAGCAAGGAAGTAGTAGTGTATGATACAAACTTTAAGACAAGGAAGTAGTAGTGTATGATACAAACTTTACAGCAAGGAAGTAGTAGTGTATGATACAAACTTTACAGCAAGGAAGTAGTAGTGTATGATACAAACTTTACAGCAAGGAAGTAGTAGTGTATGATACAAACGTTACGACAAGGAAGTAGTAGTGTATGATACAAACTTTACGGCAAGGAAGTAGTAGTGCATGATACAAACTTTACAGCAAGGAAGTAGTAGTGTATGATACAAACTTTACGACAAGGAAGTAGTAGTACATGATACAAACTTTACGACAAGGAAGTAGTAGTGTATGATACAAACTTTACGACAAGGAAGTAGTAGTACATGATACAAACTTTACGACAAGAAAGTAGTAGTGTATGATACAAACTTTACGACAAGGAAGTAGTAGTACATGATACAAACTTTACGGCAAGGAAGTAGTAGTTTATGATACAAACTTTACGACAAGGAAGTAGTAATGTATGATACACACTTTACGGCATGGAAGTAGTAGTGTATGATACAAACTTTAAGACAAGGAAGTAGTAGTGTATGATACAAACGTTATAGCAAGGAAGTAGTAGTGTATGATACAAACTTTACAGCAAGGAAGTAGTAGTGGATGATACAAACTTTACGACAAGGAAGTAGTAGTACATGATACAAACTTTACGGCAAGGAAGTAGTAGTGTATGATACAAACTTTACAGCAAGGAAGTAGTAGTGTATGATACAAACTTTACGACAAGGAAGTAGTAGTACATGATACAAACTTTAACAACAAGGCAATAGTAGGGTATGATACAAACCTTACGACAAGGAAGTAGTAGTGCATGATACATACCCTACGGCAAAGGAAGTAGTAGTGTATGATACAAACTTTACGACAAGGAAGTAGTAGTGCATGATACAAACCTTACGGCAAAGGAAGTAGTAGTGTATGATACAAACTTTGGGACAAGGAAGTAGTAGTGTATGATATAAACCTTACGAAAAGGAAGTAGTAGTGCATGATACAAACTTTACGACAAGGAAATAGTAGTGTATAATACAAACTTTACGACAAGGAAGTAGTAGTGCATGATACAAACTTTACGACAAGGAAGTAGTAGTGCATGATACAAACTTTACGGCAAGGGAGTAGTAGTGCATGATACAAACCTTACGACAAGGAAGTAGTAGTGTATGATACAAACTTTATGGCAAGGGAGTAGTAGTGTATGATACAAACTTTACGGCAAGGATGTAGTAGTGTATGATACAAACTTTACGACAAGGATGTAGTAGTGCATTATACAAACTTTACGACAAGGAAGTAGTAGTGCATGTTACAAACTTTACGACAAGGAAGTAGTAGTGCATGATACAAACTTTACGACAAGGAAGAAGCAGTGCATGATACAAACTTTACGACAAGGATGAAGTAGTGCATAATACAAACTTTACGACAAGGAAGTAGTATTCATGATACAAACTTTACAGCAAGGAGGTAGTAGTGTATGATACAAACCTTACGACAAGGAAGTAGTAATGCATGATACATACCCTACGGCAAAGGAAGTAGTAGTGCATGATACAAACTTTACGACAAGGAAGTAGTAGTGTATGATAGAAACCTTACGGAAAGGAAGTAGTAGTGCATGATACCAACTTTACGACAAGGAAATAGTAGTGTATGATACAAACTTTACGACAATGAAGTAGTAGTGCATGATACAAACTTTATGACAAGGAAGTAGTAGTGTATGATACAAACTTTATGACAAGGAAGTAGTAGTGCATGATACAAACTTTATGACAAGGAAGTAGTAGTGCATGATACAAACTTTACGACAAGGAAGTAGTAGTGTATGATACAAACTTTAAGACAAGGAAGTAGTAGTGTATGATACAAACTTTAAGACAAGGAAGTAGTAGTGTATGATACAAACTTTACAGCAAGGAAGTAGTAGTGTATGATACAAACTTTACAGCAAGGAAGTAGTAGTGTATGATACAAACTTTACAGCAAGGAAGTAGTAGTGGATGATACAAACTTTACGACAAGGAAGTAGTAGTACATGATACAAACTTTACGGCAAGGAAGTAGTAGTGCATGATACAAACTTTACGACAAGGAAGTAGTAGTGTATGATACAAACTTTACGACAAGGAAGTAGTAGTACATGATACAAACTTTACGACAAGGCAGTAGTAGTGTATGATACAAACCTTACGACAAGGAAGTAGTAGTGCATGATACATACCCTTCGGCAAAGGAAGTAGTAGTGTATGATACAAACTTTAAGACAAGGAAGTAGTAGTGTATGACACAAACTTTACGACAAGGAAGTAGTAGTGTATGATACAAAACTTTACGACAAGGAAGTAGTAGTGTATGATAGAAACCTTACGAAAAGGAAGTAGTAGTGCATGATACAAACTTTACGACAAGGAAATAGTAGTGTATGATACAAACCTTACGACAAGGAAGTAGTAGTGCATGATACATACTCTACGGCAAAGGAAGTAGTAGTGCATGATACAAACTTTACGACAAGGAAGTAGTAGTGTATGATAGAAACCTTACGAAAAGGAAGTAGTAGTGCATGATACAAACTTTACGACAAGGAAATAGTAGTGTATGATACAAACTTTACGATAATGAAGTAGTAGTGCATGATACAAACTTTATGACAAGGAAGTAGTAGTGTATGATACAAACTTTATGACAAGGAAGTAGTAGTGCATGATACAAACTTTATGACAAGGAAGTAGTAGTGCATGATACAAATTTACGACAAGGAAATAGTAGTGTATGATACAAACTTTAAGACAAGGAAGTAGTAGTGTATGATAGAAACCTTACGAAAAGGAAGTAGTAGTGTATGATACAAACTTTACGACAAGGAAGTAGTAGTGTATGAAAGAAACCTTACGAAAAGGAAGTAGTAGTGCATGATACAAACCTTACGACAAGGAAATAGTAGTGTATGATACAAACTTTATGACAAGGAAGTAGTAGTGCATGATACAAACTTTATGACAAGGAAGTAGTAGTGCATGATACAAACTTTACGACAAGGAAGTAGTAGTGTATGATACAAACTTTACGACAAGGAAGTAGTAGTGCATGATACAAACTTTACGACAAGGAAGTAGTAGTGTATGATACAAACTTTACGACAAGGAAGTAGTAGTGCATGATACAAACTTTATGACAAGGAAGTAGTAGTGCATGATACAAACTTTACGACAAGGAAGTAGTAGTGTATGATACAAACTTTAAGTCAAGGAAGTAGTAGTGCATGATACAAACTTTACGACAAGGAAGTAGTAGTGTATGATACAAACTTTAAGTCAAGGAAGTAGTAGTGCATGATACAAACTTTACGACAAGGAAGTAGTAGTGTATGATATAAACTTTAAGACAAGGAAGTAGTAGTGTATGATACAAACTTTACGACAAGGAAGTAGTAGTGTATGATATAAACTTTAAGACAAGGAAGTAGTAGTGTATGATACAAACTTTACGACAAGGAAGTAGTAGTGTATGATATAAACTTTAAGACAAGGAAGTAGTAGTGCATGATACAAACTTTACGACAAGGAAGTAGTAGTGTATGATATAAACTTTAAGACAAGGAAGTAGTAGTGTATGATACAAACTTTACGACAAGGAAGTAGTAGTGTATGATACAAACTTTACGACAAGGAAGTAGTAGTGTATGATAGAAACCTTACGAAAAGGAAGTAGTAGTGCATAATACAAACTTTACGACAAGGAAGTAGTAGTGTATGATACAAACCTTACGACAAGGAAGTAGTAGTGTATGATACAAACCTTACGACAAGGAAGTAGTAGTGTATGATACAAACCTTACGACAAGGAAGTAGTAGTGCATGATACAAACTTTACGACAAGGAAGTAGTAGTGTATGATACAAACTTTAAGACAAGGAAGTAGTAGTGTATGACACAAACTTTACGACAAGGAAGTAGTAGTGTATGATAGAAACCTTACGAAAAGGAAGTAGTAGTGCATGATACAAACTTTACGACAAGGAAGTAGTAGTGTATGATACAAACCTTACGACAAGGAAGTAGTAGTGTATGATACAAACCTTACGACAAGGAAGTAGTAGTGTATGATACAAGCCTTACGGGAAAGGAAGTAGTAGTGTATGATACAAACCTTACGACAAGGAAGTAGTAGTGTATGATACAAACCTTACGACAAGGAAGTAGTAGTGCATGATACAAGCCTTACGGGAAAGGAAGTAGTGAACCAGAAATAATAAAGAAACTTACCTTCGTGAGTAACGCACGATAGATACTATCAGAGACGAAATAAGTAACAATGGATTAAACTAAAAAGGAACTAATTAAGTGGCGCATTATAAAAAATATCCAGGAATGAAATAAGTGACGCATTACAGAAAATATCCAGGAACAATATAAGTTGCGCATTATAGAAAATATCCAGGAACGACAAAAGTAGCGCATTATAGAAAATACCCAGGAATGAAATAAGTGGCGGATTATAGAAAATATCCAGGAACGAAATAAGTGAGACATGGCAGCAACCATTATCTGTGTAGAGATATGAAACTGAGTTAATGAATATATTATAATGAATGATGTAGCGAATGGGTTTGTCGCAAATTAAAGTTGACTGCTGACCTGTGAGTGATTCAAACAATGATCAAGTGAAGGCTATTAAGAGAAACACAAATTAATCCTTGTGATATGGCTCATGGATGTTGAATGATACAACCAAAGAAATGATAATAAACAACAGTCTGAGGACACATCTCACAGATAGTATGGTAAGGACAAATCTCACAGATAGTATGGTAAGATCAGAAAATAAGGTATCTGGGAAGAGTAGAACAAGCACCAATCGAGCAACAGATTATGAATAGATAAACTGTCGATGGATTTGATACACACTAGAAACCATGAGGTCAGAAGAGAAAGAGTAGAACTGTCATTGAATCCACATGAAAAAAAAACAGTGAATATCCAGGAATATATGGAGAAAAGAAGCAAATGAAATTCTCAAGAGCATTGGTCTACTCTGGGAAAAATAGAGAAAAAATAAAAGAATAGGGATAAATGGATAGACCTTGTCCGCGGATACTCCAAAAGGGCCTGATGGATTTTAACTGAATGATTGATTATCGATTGATTGATTGATTGATAGATTGATTGATCGATCGATTGATTGATTGATTGATTGATTGATTGATTGATTGATTGATTGATGAAGGTAAAGAAAAAGCAAAGACTAGAGAATCTGGCGCAACAAATGAGAACTTCTTTCACCCAACTGTAAGGTGTTACAAGGAGCAACACAATCTGTTTATGATGAAATAAATAACTTTGGTAAATATTGAATTTCTTGTACTTTTTATTTGACTGTGTTTTTTTTTTTCAACTTAACTTGCTGTATCCATAACACTCAGATATTTTTAGAACCTCCTCACGGTCTTGACAGCAGGGTATTTATGAGCTACACCCATGACTCTCTCTTTCTCATTCTGGCCACAGTTCACGAAACAGGGAAGAAATTGTTCTTTTCTTAAACCAGTTTCGATGATTTTGTTTTGGATGTTTCATTCCTAGTTAGCTATGTAGGATTAGTTTTATTTACTTACATATCTGTGTGTGTGTGTGTTGTTTGTTTGTTCCTGCTGAAGGCATATTAAGCCGAAACGTCGTTCAATTTGTGTCGTCTATCAAAACGTAAAGCTTTTACCATACCATTTTTTTTAATTCTGTTTTTTTTTTTCAGTTTTCCCTGACATTTAGCTTTACTGCAGCTTCGCATTTTTATGCGTTCATTTGCATTTCTTTGTCTCAACCATGTATTCATAACACATTGTTACTGACGATTTAGTTGCCTTGACTATTTGCTGGTTTTAAAAATGTAACTGCTACAATATTCTTAAATAGCGCGATCAAATTAATAACAATAATTTGTATGTACAATTTCAATAACATCTTAGTTATATGTTGAATATTAAACAGCATTTGTAGTTATAGATTAAACATTCAATAACATTTGTAGTTATAAATTGAATATACTGTACCATTTGTAGTTATAAGTTGAATATACTATAACATTTGTAGTTATAAGTTGAATATACCATAACATTTGTAGTTATAGATTAAACATTCAATAACATTTGTAGTTATAAGTTGAATATACCATAACATTGGTAGTTATAAGATGAATATACCATAACATTGGTAGTTATAATTTGAATATACCATAATATTTGTAGTTATAAGTTGAATATACCATAACATTTGTAGTTTTAAGTTGAATATACCATAACATTTGTAGTTATAAGTTGAATATACCATAACATTTGTACTTTTAAGTTGAATATACCATAACATTTGTAGTTATAAGGTGAATATACCATAACATTTGTAGTTATATGTTGAATATACCATTATTAAAATTTATCAGATAAAAATTAATCAGAGATACATTCTACGTTAAAACTGATACATACTTTGTTTGTTGTTTGTTTGTTGTTAGGATAGTCATCACTGCACACCGGTCGAATCCGTAGGTGCTCCAGTATCTGCCTCGAGAATCTCGAGAAAACTCGATGTGAATCCTGGCATAAGTGCACGAACTCCGTACTATGGTCTGTGTAGGTTTCTGCTCATAATTTTGCATGCAAGAACAACAAGAAAAAACCTCTACTGAGATGAAATGCGTTAGACGAATGACAGGAAACAGTTTGGGAGATAAAATCAGAAATGAAGAACTGAGAAAAAAGCTAGGAATACCCCTACAATAGAATATATAAGGAAACAACAGATACAATGGTTTGGCCTCGTGACAAGGCAGAAAGATCAAAACACAACACAACGAGCTTTCAGCAAACGTTGTGAGAACACCAGACCCAAGGGTCGACCACGAAAAAGATGGGTTGATGGAATATTAGAAGCACTAGGAAACATAACAGCAGCAGAGGCGAACAGAAGAGCAAAAGACCGCAAATTATATCTCCTCTCGACGCTGAAAGGCAGATGAGGAAGGAAAGGAGAAGAAGAAGCCATATTTATGGCCTACTCTTTTCGATTTTAGCTGTCAAGGGTTCTTTAACGTGCGCGAGTGTACACGGGACATCCTGTTTATTACCGTTACCCGAGAGGGCTAGAAAGAGATAAGGGAAGGGTGGCATCATCAAGAAATCACGGATTAATTTGTCATTTTTTTAAAAAATCATCACCGCTTCTGGCGAGGTTTGAACCCATATCCTTTCTGTTCTCAGGTCGACGTTTACCTCTGAACTACCAAATCCTCGAAGACTTTACAGCGGAAACATTTGTTAATGAACCATGTCTTATATCTGTTGAAATGTATCTTACAATTAATGTGTGAATAGTCGTCCCCCTTTTTTACGCGACCCGTCATATTTACGCAGCGGAACCCTGCTACTCGTGCACAATTCGCTCCAGGAATCTGTTCGAATACCGAAACATTTTTTTCCAAGGAAATAATTTAAATTAAACTAATCTGTATCAGATTTCTGATGATTGTTTATTTGCACCTTTATAATTGTAAAATTAAAAAAAATAATAGTAACAAGAAAATAACAATAAATATCAACAACAATAATAATAATAAACGTATAGTAATATATGTTCTGAAAGAGGTCAACGCAAAAAAGAGAGCTAATTTCCAATGTTAGGAAGAGACAATCAGCATTTTTTTGGCCATGTAATGAGAATAGAACAACTGTAATATATTGTAACAACTGGAAAAATTGAGGGACGAAGAGATAGAGGGAAGCAAAGAGAAAAAACTTGATACTTGATGATGATGATGATTATATGCTCTAAATGAAACATACAAAACTATGAACAATAATTGTACACGAAAAGTTCTCCAAATGAACATTAAACTGCACTTTACCTGTACAGAAGAGAGAAGATGTGAGAAAGGTGAAGAGTAGAACAGATGTTGTCTGCAGGGACGCCACCTTTCATAAAAAGAAAAACATTAGGTAATCATTCCGAAGCTCTTTTCTTTATATTTTCCGGTTGTTGTTTTTTTGGCATTGGAAGATGTTTAAGACTGGGAAGATCTTTGAGAGACTGTGAAGATCTTTCATAATTGAAAGATCTTTGAGACTAGGAAGATCTTTGAAAGACTGGGAATATCTTTGACACTTTGAATATCTTTGAGACTTGTAAAATATTTGAGACTGAGAAGATCTTTGAGACTGAGAAGATCTTTGAGACTGATAAGATCTTTGAGACTAAGAAGATTTTGGAGACTGGGAAGATCTTTTTGACTGGGAAGATACTTGGGTTCGGAATTCATTGCTTGCAAATCTGTCCAAAGTTATCTGCTTCTGGCGAGTTTTCATGTTTCTAAAACTGACAAGATTGAACAAACCGATGATCGACGTAAGCTGCAATGTAGAATGTCATCTTTCTATCCAGTTTTCTGTTTTCTCCCAGCGGTGAAACATGTTCATGTTTTAACAAACCGATGATCGACGTAAGCTCCAATGTAAGAATGTCATCTTTCTATCCAGTTCTCTGTTTTTCTCCCAGCGGTGAAACATGTTCATGTTTTAACAAACCGATGATCGACGTAAGCTCCAATGTAAGAATGTCATCTTTCTATCCAGTTTTCTGTTTTCTCCCAGCGGTGAAACATGTTCATGTTTTAACAAACCGATGATCGACGTAAGCTGCAATGTAGAATGTCATCTTTCTATCCAGTTCTCTGTTTTCTCCCAGCAGTGAAACAAGTTCATGTTTCTAAAACTGACAAGATTGAACAAACCGATGATCGACGTAAGCTCCAATGTAAGAATGTCATCTTTCTATCCAGTTCTCTGTTTTCTCCCAGCGGTGAAACATGTTCATGTTTTTGCAGCAGAAATGTTCCACTTACTCATTTCTTGCAAGATGGCGAGGATTGTTCCTTTGATGTAGCCATCATTTATGTTTTCTTACTGCTGAGACTGAGACCGTTCATGCTGCCTTCTCTCAATGTTATGTCTATCATTTCTTGTAGTTCATTCTCTGTATCATCCGCATATCGGAGATTGTTTATATTGTGACACTTAACTTTTATTTCCTCTTTTATCTACCATAGTGGGACGTTTTAGAGTAGTTGGTTCAATCGTGACAACCAGCGCATGCCCTCTCATTAACAAAACAGTCGTCATGACATCGATCTAACTGTTGGCTTCTGTCGAAGGTTGTCTGTCGGGCTGGAGAATGAGCCTCGCATGCTCGTGTACAGTTGCCACGTGGCACATAAGTTAAGAATATTTGTTTTACCCCAGATTTGACTTGATTTAATGGCCCAGGTTGATACGATCGCAAGCTCAGATGGTATGCCGCAGTTTGTAGTGGCTTTCTTCAATGTCCGGCCTCTACACTTCGTCTTCTATATCAGTAAAAGTCATCACTGCTGAGAACACGGCAATCGTTGCCTCTGTTAACCAAGTTAGCTCAATGACAGTCTTCCCTAGCAATGGGCTTTTCTTGGCAAGGCGCTCAATGACAGTGTTCCCTAGCGTTTGGCTTTTCGTGGCAAGGCGCTCAATGACAGTGTTCCCTAGCGTTGGGCTTTTCGTGGCAAGTCGCTCAATGACAGTGTTCCCTAGCGTTTGGTTTTTTGTGGCAAGGCGCTCAATAACAGTGTTCCCTAGCGTTTGGCTTTTCGTGGCAAGGCGCTGAATGACAGTGTTCCCTAGCGTTTGGTTTTTCGTGGCAAGGCGCTCAATAACAGTGTTCCCTAGCGTTTGGCTTTCGTGGCAAGTCGCTCAATGACAGTGTTCCCTAGCGTTGGGCTTTTCGTGGCAAGTCGCTCAATGACAGTGTTCCCTAGCGTTTGGCTTTTCGTGGCAAGGCGCTCAATGACAGTGTTCCCTAGCGTTTGGCTTTTCGTGGCAAGGCGCTGAATGACAGTGTTCCCTAGCGTTTGGCTTTTCGTGGCAAGACGCTGTGCCACTGAGTACGGGTTCTATCCTGCTTCGGTCCATATATTGTTCTTTGTTTTTTTCCTGTTGTTGATTATTTGTCATTTTTTCCCAGTGCTGTAAACATAGCTCTTACTCTGAATTGATTCGCTGATTATCGCCTCTGAAGTTTCCCTCTATAATAATATTAATTGATTATTATTTGTCTCCTCTGTTAACCAGCCTGTTTTTACAGAGTCCGTTTCTTTGTAGACAAACTAAGAAGTAGAGGCGGAGTCTTGGTTATTTGATGGTCGTCGACTTTGCTATTGGGACTGCAGGTCGCAGGGGCTTGCCCTTATTTTCACCCCGATCAAATTAAGAAGGTTAAATCTACTGATAATCAAACCCGCATCTATCTGATTGGAAGACGAAAGGTCAAACTCACTGGATCACAATAATAAAACAAACAAAGAAATAAATAATCCAAAAGAACTGGGCAATGATTGGGAGATATAAAGATGCGCAATATTTATTTGTACATAAAACACATAACATGGATACAAAATATCTAACTAACTTGGTCACACATTGTCGTGAATGAGACGTCAGATTTGCTACATGGACGCTCGTAGTGGGGGGACAGTGGAGAGGGAGAAGGGAGATTTATTGAGGGCTCTCTGTGATCGTTTTCTGGAGAGTGACATCAGTGATTAATGAGGGTGTAGGTGTGGGACTTGCAGGAACCTGAAGTCAAATTAGGTACCGGGGTTAAGGGCAAATGAAGGGACGTATTATAGGTTGGTATAATCAGCAAGCTACAAGAACTATCACGATTACATTTTGAGTCAAACGTAAGTCAGGACCGGCCACAGATGTGTCTGTCCAAAGTGTAGTGAAATCTGTCCCATCAATGAATAATCAATATCTGAGATAAATTCCAGCAATCAATAATCTAATCCAACAATAACAATATGTGAGATCTGTTCCAACAATCAATATTCAATATCTGAGATACATTCCAGCAATCAATAATCAATTTCTGAGATACATTCCAGCAATCAATAATCAATTTCTGAGATACATTCCAGCAATCAATAATCAATTTCTGAGATACATTCCAGCAATCAATAATCAATTTCTGAAATACATTTCAGCAATCAATAATCAATTTCTGAGATACATTCCAGCAATCAATTTCTGAGATACACTCCAGCAAACAATAATCAATTTCTGAGATACATTCCAGCAATCAATAATCAATTTCTGAGATACATTCCAGCAATCAATAATCATTTTATGAGATCTAATACACAATCATAATCACTTTATGAGATGTATTCCACCAATCAATAACCACTTTATGAGATTTATTCCACCAATCATAACCACTTTATGAGATCTAATACGCAATCAATAATCAATTTGTGAGATCTATTCCACCAATCAATAATCACTTATGAGATTTATTCCACCAATCAATAATCAATTTGTGAGATCTATTCCACCAATCAATAATCACTTATGGATTTATTCCACAATCAATAATCAATTTGTGAGATCTATTCCACCAATCAATAATCACTTATGAGATTTATTCCACCAATCAATATCAATTTGTGAGATCTATTCCACCATCAATAATCACTTATGAGATTTATTCCACCAATCAATAATCAATTTGTGAGATCTATTCCACCAATCAATAATCACTTATGAGATTTATTCCACTAATCAATAATCAATTTGTGAGATCTATTCCACCAATCAATAATCAATTTATGAGATCTATTCCACCAATCAATAATCAATTTGTGAGAATCTAAGAAATAAACAACTTTTTAAAAAAATCTGTAGTACAGTTCTGACACTCACCCTCTCAGCCCCACTTTTTGGGTCATTATTTGGAGATCTTTGCTCTGATCTCGTTCATTTCCATGACAGCTTGTTGAACAGTCAACACAGACACAAAACATTATTTGGAGATCTTTGCTCTGATCTCGTTCATTTCCATGACAGCTTGTTGAACAGTCAACACAGACACAAAACATTATTTGGAGATCTTTCCTCTGATCTCGTTCATTTCCATGACAGCTTGTTGAACAGTCAACACAGACACAAAACATTATTTGGAGATCTTTGCTCTGATCTCGTTCATTTCCACGACAGCTTGTTGAACAGTCAACAAGACACAAAACATTATTGAGGTGAGGTATTGCTTATGCTCTCGTTGAGCTGTCATTGTCGGTTCTTGTCTGGTACTTGTCAAAATCTATATTGATGGCGTCTTGTGAACATTGTTTTGGACACTCAACAAGTATAAAGAAGGCCAGTTTCTCCTCTTGGTGGCCCAGTCAAATTCCTTGTTACAGGTACAGCGGTTGTAATGTGATGTTCATAAAATTATTACTTTTAGTAAAGAAATTTCATCAAACAATTTACCGCGCTATATGTCACAAGTCTTTCACTTTCTCACCATCTCTTCTTCTACCTTTCAATTTCCTGTTTAGCTTAGGTCTTCAACAAACACTTTCAGCTCAATGTGGACTATAGGTCTTCAACAAACACTTTCAGCTCCCTGTTTAGCACAGGTCTTCACACAACACTTTCAGCTCCCTGTAGAGCATAGGTCTTCAACAAACACTTTCAGCTCCCTGTACAGCACAGGTCTTCAACACACACTTTCAGCTCCATGTGGACTATAGGTCTTCACAAACACTTTCAGCTCCCTGTAGAGTATTGGTCTTCAATAAACACTTTCAGCTCCCTGTACAGCACAGGTCTTCAACAAACACTTTCAGCTCCCTGTAGAGTATAGGTCTTCAACAAACACTTTCAGCTCCCTGTACAGCACAGGTCTTCAACACACACTTTCAGCTCCATGTGGACTATAGGTCTTCAACAAACACTTTCAGCTCCCTGTAGAGTATTGGTCTTCAACAAACACTTTCAGCTCCCTGTACAGCACAGGTCTTCAACACACACTTTCAGCTCCATGTAGAGCATAGGTCTTCACAACACTTTCAACTCCTGTAGAGTATAGGTCTTCAACAAACACTTTCAGCTCCCTGTTTAGCACAGGTCTTCAACAAACATTTTCAGCTCAATGTAGAGCCCAGGTCTTCAACAAACACTTTCAGCTCCCTGTAGAGTATAGGTCTTCAACAAACACTTTCAGCTCCCTGTAGAGTATAGGTCTTTAACAAACACTTTCAGCTCCCTGTAGAGTATAGGTCTTCAACAAACACTTTCAGCTCCCTGTAGAGCCCAGATCTTCAAGAAACACTTCCAGCTCCCTGTAGAGCCCAGGTATTCAACAAACACTTTCAGCTCCCTGTGGAGTATATGTCTTCAACAAACACTTTCAGCTCCCTGTAGAGCATATGTCTTCAACAGGCACTTTGAGTTCCCTGTAGAACATCGATCTTCAACAAACACTTTCAGCTCCCTGTAGAGCCAAGGTCTTCAACAAACACTTCCAGCTCCATGTAGAGCCCAGGTCTTCAACAAACACTTTCAGTTCCCTGTGGAGTATAGGTCTTCAACAAACACTTTCAGCTCCCTGTTTAGCATGGGTCTTCAGCAAACACTTTCAGCTCCCTGTTTAGCATGGGTCTTTAACAAATACTTTCCAAGCTGTTCTGTTACTTGCTATTCTTTTAAGATTGTTTAATGTCTTCCTCATTTTTTTCATCTCTGCTTCCGCATGTCTTCTCCAGGTACCTTTTGGTCTTCCTCTTTATCTCCTTCCCTTGGGATTCCAAGAAAGGACTTGTGTAATACTCTGAGTTCTCAACCAACATAGAACTAGAGTCGTCAGTCGTTGGACACTGCGAGACTTGCTGAGGCAGGGATATGAACACCAATGGACATGTTCGGAGTGCAATGATGATGACCCGCAAATAACTCAATAACTCTGAGTTCGTCCCCGCAGTGTGTGTCATCGTCTTTGTCTTAATAATTCTTTGCTCACTCGTATTTCCTATAGTTCTAAGTTGGTCATTTTGTCCTGCTGTCTCCATCTTTTTGTTCTGCTCAAGCATCCATTAATGAAAGTATGTATCTTCGTGATTGTCATTTTTGTTATTTGTCCGTGTTTCAACATTGGAGGTGAATATTTTTTTGGTATTTATTTTTACAACCTGCACCATCAAAGCAAGAGACAGAGCAGAATGGCGCTCCATGGTAGCCAACATTCGTTGCGGAGATGGCACTCGATGATGATGATTTATTTTTGTCTCGGGCTAGCAACATTAGACTCTTAACATTAAGCGCGGATCAGGCAACTTTGAAATGATAACGTGAGAGACATGGCTGCACAAAGCTTGTACGACAACGAATGCTAGGTCAAACACAGCAGTTTAACACAGATATTTTAGTTACGTTTCCCTGTTGCTCATTTTAGTTATAAACGTATGTGGTTTCGCATAGCACACCCAGTAATTAGAAAATTCAGTTACATATTCATTTTACTAAAACTTGAAGTGAAACAAAATGAATGAATATTTTGCAGAAGAACACGTCAAATTTTTCATCTGTGAAATAGTTCTTCTTATAAGCATCAATCTACCAAGATATCACAAACACACAAAATATGAGTAAACTACAAAAACTCATATTTTTCACATGGCGTCACAAATTGGAATCACTCCCATGAGACATCGGTTTAGATTGAACGTAGTAAAGCATACTCGAGTCATCTTCACCCATTTACAACTAAAATGTCACTTATATGTTAAAGCATACAACCGTGAATAGAACCGATGCAAAACGATCTAGCCTAGAACATGACAAGTATTGACTTCGAGTATGTTCTTGAAGCCCTGCTCTTCTATATATAGAGAGGGAACATCACCAGTGTACCCGATATTTACCATCACCACTGTGCCCGGATATTTATCATCACCACTGTACCCGGATATTTACCATCACCACTGTACCCGGATATTTACCATCACCACTGTACCCGGATATTTACCATCACCACTGTACCCGGATATTTACCATCACCACTGTATTCGGATATAGACCATCACCACTGTACCCGGGTATTGACCATCACCACTGTACCCGGATATTGACCATCACCACTGTATCCGGATATTGACCATCTCCACTGTACCCGGATATTTACCATCACCACTGTACCCGGATATAGACCATCACCACTGTACCCGGATATTGACCATCACCACTGTACCCGGATATTGACCATCACCACTGTACCCGGATATTTACCATCACCATTGTACCCGGATATTGACCATCTCCACTGTACCCGGATATTGACCATCTCCACTTTGATTTCTCGTCAAATGAGGTAGAGCTTAGCATGTTACACGAATTGCAAGAAAATCGATCAATACTGTCTGTGATAGGGGTTGTTGGGGAAAATTGACTGATCCTGTGATAGGGATTGTTGGGGAAAATTGACTGATCCTGCGATAGGGGTTGTTGGGAAATTGACTGATCCTGTGATAGGGGTTGTTGGGGAAAATTGATTGATCCTGTGATAGTGGTTGTTGGGGAAAATTGACTGATCCTGTGATAGGGGTTGTTGGGGAAAATTGACTGATCCTGTGATAGGGGTTGTTGGGGAAAATTGACTGATCCTGTGATAGGGGTTGTTGGGGAAAATTGATTGATCCTGTGATAGGGGTTGTTGGGGAAAATTGATTGATCCTGTGATAGAGGTTGTTGGGGAAAATTGACTGATCTTGTTATAGGGGTTGTTGGGGAAAATTGATTGATCCTGTGATAGGGGTTGTTGGGGAAAATTGATTGATCCTGCGATAGGGGTTGTTGCGGGAAAAGTTGATCCAACCTGTAATCAGGGGTTAATGGGGAAACAGTTGATCCAACCTGTAATCAGGGGTTGTTGTTAAAAGCAAATCAATCCTGTTTTTCTACCTTTCAGTCACATGTGGAGCATATGTCTTCAAAAAACTTTTTCCAAGTCGTTCTGTTTCTTGCCACTCTTTTAAGATCCTTCAATGTCTTCCCCATCATCTTCGTCTCTGCTTCCATCTGTCTTCTCCGAGAATATTTTGGTCTTCCTCTTTTTCTTTTTCCTCGAGATTCCAAAGAAGGGTATGTTGTGCAATACTGTCAGTTGGTTTAAACAGTGTGTGTCCTATCCAGCGCCATCGTCTTCTCTGTATCTCTTTATCTACGGGCATTTGAAATCAATCCTGCAGTCAGGGGTTATTTGAAAAAACAAATCTATCGATCCTTGTTGGAAAAACTCGGATGCATCTAAGCAGTGAGACAAGTACCCTAACCCCTGCGCTACAACAACTACAGTATCTATTAAGGGGGGGGGGGGGTTTACAACTCAACTGGATCAAACAAAAGGCAAGTGACAGAAAGTTGGTAGTGATCACATCTCAAGTTCATAATTCCAAATACTTCAAACGTTTAAGGCCTAGACAAGGAAATGTCAGTGCAAATAATGCAGGGGACAAAATATGGCCTGACCAATGACCTGTCAAAATGAACACTAGAACTTTGAGATTATTTTGCGCTTTTTTTTGGAGGGGGGGGGAGCGGGGGAGATATAATTCTGTTTCTCTTGAAAATGTAAACTAACTCCTGCCATTAAGTTCAACATGAGTAATAATTACAACTTATCTAATTATAAATGAAATTGTATTTTGTCTTTGCTTCCTCATTTGTCTTTCAGTTCGAGGGGATTAATCAAAGAGAGAGTGAACATGAACATTCATATAATGAACGCTGGTAGCGTTGGGTGTTAGATAAGATGCTTTCACAATTTTAGGAACGTGCGTTCGGTGTTCAAGGGTTAAAGCAGTCGTCTGTTGGCTGTAAGAAAACCTCACATCCACTGGGAGTTTTAGTAGTTTGTGGTCAGCGACATATAACCTGGTGCACAATGGGTACGAGTGACGTCAGAGTGTTGTACGTTCCTTCCTGTATAGCCATCACACCGACAGAGAGTGTATGCAATAAAACCCCCTTCGTCTTTGAAGCAGAGGTGTAGGCCTAGATTTGTTAGAAGTCTAGGGATGACGTAGACATTTACACAGATGGGTCTGTTCTCCGGTGCTAAAGGAGCTAGTAAACTTTGACGGCTCATTTTGAAGTCGAACTGTGAACGAAGACACTGATGTTTTCTCGTTGATTACTCGTGGTTTGGCCATGGAAGCAATGACTGACATTAAAGCTGTAGCATGGCTCTAGACAAATTTATACACATTTGTGCTTCCATAGGGACTAAATGAGTATGTTCGGGAAGATCGTATATGGTTGATCTCGACGGCAATGGTTAGAGTCTCTATGAAGATCGTAAATGGTTGATCTCGACGGCAATGGTTAGAGTCTCTATGAAGATCGTAAATGGTTGATCTCGACGGCAATGGTTAGAGTCTCTATGAAGATCGTAAATGGTTGATCTCGACGGCAATGGTTAGAGTCTCTATGGAGATCGTAAATGGTTGATCTCGACGGCAATGGTTAGAGTCTCTATGAAGATCGTAAATGGTTGATCTCGACGGCAATGGTTAGAGTCTCTATGAAGATCGTAAATGGTTGATCTCGACGGCAATGGTTAGAGTCTCTATGAAGATCGTAAATGGTTGATCTCGACGGCAATGGTTAGAGTCTCTATGAAGATCGTAAATGGTTGATCTCGACGGCAATGGTTAGAGTCTCTATGAAGATCGTAAATGGTTGATCTCGACGGCAATGGTTAGAGTCTCTAGGAAGATCGTAAATGGTTGATCTCGACGGCAATGGTTAGAGTCTCTATGAAGATCGTAAATGGTTGATCTCGACGGCAATGGTTAGAGTCTCTAGGAAGATCGTAAATGGTTGATCTCGACGGCAATGGTTAGAGTCTCTAGGAAGATCGTAAATGGTGATCTCGACGGCAATGGTTAGAGTCTCTAGGAAGATCGTAAATGGTTGATCTCGACAGCAATGGTTAGAGTCTCTAGGAAGATCGTAAATGGTTGATCTCGACGGCAATGGTTAGAGTCTTCTGTAAGATCGTAAATGGTTGATATCGACAGCAATGGTTAGAGTCTCTATGAAGATCGTAAATGGTTGATCTCGACAGCAATGGTTAGAGTCTCTATGAAGATCGTAAATGGTTGATATCGACAGCAATGGTTAGAGTCTCTATGAAGATCGTAAATGGTTGATCTCGACGGCAATGGTTAGAGTCTCTAGGAAGATCGTAAATGGTTGATATCGACAGCAATGGTTAGAGTCTCTATGAAGATCGTAAATGGTTGATCTCGACAGCAATGGTTAGAGTCTCTATGAAGATCGTAAATGGTTGATATCGACAGCAATGGTTAGAGTCTCTATGAAGATCGTAAATGGTTGATCTCGACGGCAATGGTTAGAGTTTCTATGAAGATCGTAAATGGTTTATCTCGACGGCAATGGTTAGAGTCTCTAGAAAGATCGTAAATGTTTGATTTCGACGGCAATGGTTAGTCTCTATGAAGATCGTAAATGGTTGATCTCGACAGCAATGGTTAGAGTCTCTAGGAAGGTCGTAAATGTTTGATCTCGACGGCAATGGTTAGTCTCTATGAAGATCGTAAATGGTTGATCTCGACAGCAATGGTTAGAGTCTCTATGAAGATCGTAAATGGTTGATCTCGACGGCAATGGTTATAGTCTCTGGAAAGATCGTAAATGTTTGATCTCGACGGCAATGGTTAGAGTCTCTATGAAGATCGTAAATGGTTGATCTCGACAGCAATGGTTAGAGTCTCTATGAAGATCGTAAATGGTTGATCTCGACGGCAATGGTTAGAGTCTCTAGAAAGATCGTAAATGTTTGATCTCGACGGCAATAGTTCGAGTCTCTATGAAGATCGTAAATGGTTGATCTCGACGGCAATGGTTAGAGTCTCTATGAAGATCGTAAATGGTTGATCTCGACGGCAATGGTTAGAGTCTCTATGAAGATCGTAAATGGTTGATCTCGACACCAATGGTTAGAGTCTCTAGGAAGGTCGTAAATGTTTGATCTCGACGGCAATGGTTAGTCTCTAGGAAGATCGTAAATGGTTGATCTCGACAGCAATGGTTAGAGTCTCTATGAAGATCGTAAATGGTTGATCTCGACGGCAATGGTTAGAGTCTCTATGAAGATCGTAAATGGTTGATCTCGACGGCAATGGTTAGAGTCTCTATGAAGATCGTAAATGGTTGATCTCGACAGCAATGGTTAGAGTCTCTAGGAAGATCGTAAATGGTTGATCTCGACAGCAATGGTTAGAGTCTCTAGGAAGATCGTAAATGGTTGATCTCGACGGCAATGGTTAGAGTCTCTATGAAGATCGTAAATGGTTGATCTCGACGGCAATGGTTAGAGTCTCTGGGAAGATTGTAAATGGTTGATCTCGACAGCAATGGTTAGAGTCTCTATGAAGATCAAGTCTGACAAAATTTTCCCCTTTTAGTGTCAGGGCAAATTGGTGTAAAAGATAATATCAGTGCTGACATGCTTGCCAGTTTAGGTTGGCGTGGGTGAGGGTGAGCTATGGACAGCGTTGACATTCTGAAGGCTCTAATGTACGCTGAGCGAAAGGCCGATTAAAAATAATGAATGAATCTGCAATCGTAACAGACTGAACAAATATCATTTCAAGGTGGCAGATTCTAGACGGGAGTCTGCACAATATGCCAATGAAGACTTGTCAACCAACACAACACTGGTGTGGTTATTCTCTGCACACTGAGGGATATATGTAAGATGAAGTCTGAACACTGAGGGATATATATAAGATTAAATCTGAACACTGAGGGATATCTGTAAGATGAAGTCCGAACACTCTTGGACTTGTTCGATGCGAAAGGAGAACAATCTGTTGGTTAAACTCGTGGTCATCGCGTTGACCTGACGATACAAATGAACTTGGTTCAACCCTAGCAGGACGATCTGTTGGTTAAACTCGTGGTCATCGCGTTGGCCTGACGATACAAATGAACTTGGTTCAACCCTAGCAGGACGATCTGTTGGTTAAACTCGTGGTCAGTGCGTTGACCTGACGATACAAATGAACTTGGTTCAACCCTAGCAGGACGATCTGTTGGTTAAACTCGTGGTCATTGCGTTGACCTTACGATGCAGATGAACTTGGTTCAATCCTAGCAACACAATCTGTTGGTTAAACTCGTGGTCAGCGCGTTGACCTGACGATACAAATGAACTTGGTTCAACCCTAGCAGGACGATCTGTTGGTTAAACTCGTGGTCATCGCGTTGGCCTGACGATACAAATGAACTTGGTTCAACCCTAGCAGGACGATCTGTTGGTTAAACTCGTGGTCAGTGCGTTGACCTGACGATACAAATGAACTTGGTTCAACCCTTGCAGGACAATCTGTTGGTTAAACTCGTGGTCAGCGCGTTGACCTGACGATACAAATGAACTTGGTTCAACCTTTGCAGGACAATCTGTTGGTTAAACTCGTGGTCAGAGCGTTGACCTGACGATACAAATGAACTTGGTTCAACCCTAGCAGGACGGTCTGCAGCCGATCCAGTTTAATAAATTGTGGCCCCCAAATTCATTGCGTTGGAACAGTTAATAATGAGAAATAGCACCGGTCTCTCACCTGCACACGCAGAACTCTCGCACGATCAAGTTTAACACTTCATCTCCTCACTTGGACACTTCATATTTTATGGAACGTGCTCTTTAACAGAACTCATGTTTCAGACGTTCTCGTATATACATTCCACTGTGACTCAAAGAATGAACTAAATGTCCCAAACATAACGAACTTTATAAAAATAGTATCCACCGCATGTCTTTTAAAAAACTATCTTTACGACACATAGTGTCATCGCTGGTGTATGTCGCGGGGCAACGATAGAACCAGAGGGATAAAGGCCGCTTGGTCAAGCAGTCGCCACGACGTGTGAGACTCATGATTTTTATTTCACACCCGATAGAAAAAAAATCCTTTCTGTCTACCGCGGGCTTCGAACACCGTGCGCTGGCTTTCCAGTCAGCGGAACAAGTGATTTTAGTCGCACGGCCACTCGTTTAAAAATCCTGTGTGAAGACGAGGCACAGTTGTGAGGGATTTTTCTGTAACTACCTGATACAGAATCGTAAATGTTCACTAATTAGATGCTGATAGTATTTATAATGTAAATCAAATGTCACTTTATACTTTGATTTCATTCAGCAATAGGTCACGTCGTATCCAGTATGATTTATAATAAATATGAAATATCACTGCGTTTCTGTAGCAAATGTGTCACATTATATGCCAGGGGACTAATCGCGACTTGCTAGAGTTGCTGTAGCAATACGTCACGTAATTGAAAGCTTGATGCCGCAAGTGATGGTGAGCGTAGTGATAGAGGTGATGCTGTTAACACTTGAGTAGATTAAGTAGAGTGGGCGAAGAAAGGGAGGTCGACTAGGTCAACAACCTGTCTTCGTTCTAACAAGATGGGTGTGTGGTCACCAGTAGGGTACAATGTTTCTTAATATCAGGGATAATAACTCTGACGTGTACATCGCGCTGATGCATTGGCCTTTATTCTCTGGCCTCCACAAATATCTGGTGAATCTCGGTGGCCGAGTGGTTAGTCCTCTCGCTTCCTGATCAGAAGACCCGTGTTCAATTCCAAGAAGCGGTAATTCTTTTATTTTTTCTATAATATAAGGGTCCGGTGTTCACCACGCTCTACAAATGGGTACTATAGATTTTTGGGGAAGTGAAGGCGGCCTAGCGTGATGCCGAACATATCACCCAACCGGTCTTCCGGTTTCAAGATGGCGCGGTCATGTTTGCGTCAACGTTCACTGTTACGTTTTTTGAACCGGAAAGATGGTTAATTCTATCTTTCCAATGCAGATCAGTGTATAGATAAAAAGTTCCACTGTTGGGAACTTCCCCGGTGAAGTGGAGTACATGCATGTGATCTGAAATCCTCTACAGTGTGCGTGATAGTGTGTTCTGTGTTGATTGCAATATACGTCATCATTGGAATACCGGTCAATATGACGGTTAGCCGGCAGGAACTTTTAATTGCTGTGACTGAAAAGTGTTCTTTGTTGCAGTTTCCGCATATTCCAAGTCCGGCTTGCTGCAGGAGCTACTGAGTTAAGTGCTCTGTGCACACCGTGAGCTGTGTGTATCATCCGTGCTGATCATGTTTCGATATTCCAATGGTTTACGATGAATGCTGATATCGTATGACAGGGAACAGTTGGCTGTGTTAACTTTCTGTGCAGTTTCGCCTTTATGTCTTTTGGCGTGTGCTGAGACTGCTAAGATGGGGACTACAGCTTCCTTTCTTTGTTTTGGAGATGAGTTAGTAATTCGGATGATTCCACTGGCACGGACGGTTGAGCAATTATGGATTTTAATTCGTTTGCAGTGATACCGGGGCCTTCCATAACCAAATAACCAAATAACCAAATATCACCCAAAAATGTGACGCTGGTCATGGAAAAATAATCACTACCACCATATTGCTCCATACACATGGCAATGCAGGGAGGTAACATTTATTCGACAAACGAATATCCCAGGCAGATCCTCAGAGAACGGAACAAATGCCGTAACAGAGTTTTAATTTAACATGCAGCGTGACAGGTCGATCAATATTGGAAGCTTATTCTGTTAAGCTGACCACTGACCGCGGGTGGACGTGTGACCAGCTTTTGGTTAGCATGGACATTGAGATTAATATTGGCGGTACGAGTCATGTACACTGATACAGTTTATTCTGTGGTCTCGTGATCAAGTGGTTCTATACGACATAGCCAATCATATTACTAAGTGTTTCTGCTATATGTTGACTCCATGATCACGTGGTTTCACATGGCATTTCGCGATGACCATCCACGTTATTTGGTGGATCTGGGGATGACTGCCCGTGAGGCGTTGTATCGCCCTGTCTAGCAAGGGGTGGCTTGTCTTCTCGAAAAGTACAGTCCCTGGAGTCGCGCTCTGTGTGAACATGTTCCGTTCCTGCAGTTGAAAAAAGATTCAACGTCTCATAACGAGCAACGAACGCGGGGTGGAGGTGGTAATGTTTGGGGAGCTCCGCCCTTGGGCTCCGTTCATCTTGTGAGGTCCGGTTCTCAGCCTGGCTCAGAACGCCCCCGTAACCCAAGAGTGGGCTTGTGGATTCTGTCAGCTCTCGTGAACGTAACGACTGACGTGGTTTAGATAAGGGCTTACCGATCGGTTAAGCGGTGCATCGATCTGTATTGGCAAGAACCCGGATGTGGAAGTGTAGTTAGGTATTCCTATCGAGACCTTTGGCGGTGTTGGAAGGATCCCCATGATGTAGGAGCTGGTCGCTGGCAACTGCAGATGTGGTGGCAGAAACGGGTTGTTGGTGACAACACTGCTGGGAGGTGGAGTATAATTGTGTCCATCAGACACTGGGTCAATGTCTTCCAAATGGGAGTGATCACTAAGAACACTGTCAAGGTCGGTTAGACATTCATCTTCGAGGTCATTGTCCTGATCACGTTTGTCTGCGATGCTGCTGGTCGGGGACATGGTGTCTTCACGTGGCGATGACGTCAGCTTGTGTGCCTTCTCTGGATTCTGAAGTCTGGAAAAAAATGAGACAAATTAGAGATTAATAAGAATGTGTTGGTTGACCTTTTGATCTTGTTTGAGCTCGTGTCAATGCTGGTGTGCTCGTTACTCAGTAAAGATGGCGAAAGGGGAGATAGGTTCTACTTATGTTAGAGAGGTGGGTGATGTGTGATGGTTGCTTGCGGAATAGATGACAGGTAGACAGATATTCTGATAGATAGGATGAATAGAGGACAGGTAGGCAGATATTCTGATGGATTGGCTGAATAGATGACAGGTAGACATATATTCTGATGGATTGGCTGAATAGATGACAGGTAGACAGATATTCTGATGGATTGGCTGAATAGATGACAGGTAGACAGATATTCTGATAGATTGGGTGAATAGATGACAGGTAGACAGATATTCTGATAGATTGGGTGAATAGATGACAGGTAGACAGATATTCTGATGGATTGGGTGAATAGATGACAGGTAGACAGATATTCTGATAGATTGGCTGAATAGAGGTCAGGTAGACAGATATTCTGATAGATTGGCTGAATAGAGGACAGGTAGACAGATATTCTGATAGATTGGCTGAATAGAGGACAGGTAGATAGATATTCTGATAGATTGGCTGAATAGAGGTCAGGTAGACAGATATTCTGATAGATTGGCTGAATAGAGGACAGGTAGACAGATATTCTGATGGATTGGCTGAATAGATGACAGGTAGACAGATATTCTGATGGATTGGCTGAATAGATGACAGGTAGACAGATATTCTGATGGATTGGCTGAATAGATGACAGGTAGACAGATATTCTGATGGATTGGCTGAATAGAGGTCAGGTAGACAGATATTCTGATAGATAGGATGAATAGATGACAGGTAGACAGATATTCTGATGGATTGGCTGAATAGATGACAGGTAGACAGATATTCTGATGGATTGGCTGAATAGATGACAGGTAGACAGATATTCTGATAGATTGGGTGAATAGATGACAGGTAGACAGATATTCTGATAGATTGGGTGAATAGATGACAGGTAGACAGATATTCTGATGGATTGGGTGAATAGATGACAGGTAGACAGATATTCTGATAGATTGGCTGAATAGAGGTCAGGTAGACAGATATTCTGATAGATTGGCTGAATAGAGGACAGGTAGACAGATATTCTGATAGATTGGCTGAATAGAGGACAGGTAGATAGATATTCTGATAGATTGGCTGAATAGAGGTCAGGTAGACAGATATTCTGATAGATTGGCTGAATAGAGGACAGGTAGACAGATATTCTGATGGATTGGCTGAATAGATGACAGGTAGACAGATATTCTGATGGATTGGCTGAATAGATGACAGGTAGACAGATATTCTGATGGATTGGCTGAATAGATGACAGGTAGACAGATATTCTGATGGATTGGCTGAATAGAGGTCAGGTAGACAGATATTCTGATAGATAGGATGAATAGATGACAGGTAGACAGATATTCTGATGGATTGGCTGAATAGATGACAGGTAGACAGATATTCTGATGGATTGGCTGAATAGAGGTCAGGTAGACAGATATTCTGATAGATAGGATGAATAGATGACAGGTAGACAGATATTCTGATGGATTGGCTGAATAGAGGACATGTAGACAGATATTCTGATAGATTGGCTAAATAGAGGACATGTAGACAGATATTCTGATAGATTGGCTGAATAGAGGTCAGGTAGACAGATATTCTGATAGATTGGCTGAATAGATGACAGGTAGACAGATATTCTGATGGATTGGCTGAATAGAGGACATGTAGACAGATATTCTGATAGATTGGCTGAATAGATGACATGTAGACAGATATTCTGATAGATTGGCTGAATAGAGGACAGGTAGACAGATATTCTGATAGATTGGATAAATAGAGGACAGGTAGACAGATATTCTGATAGATTGGATAAATAGAGGACAGGTAGACAGATATTCTGATAGATAGGATGAATAGAAGACAGAGACACCGATAGACAGGGGGCAAATTATGTATAAGGTTAAAATAAAGAGAGAGAGAGAGAGAGAGAGAGAGAGAGAGAGCGAGGGAGTTTGAGAGCTGGTTACATGTACAGAGAAAGATTGAGAGCTGGTTACATGTACAGAGAAAGATTGATAGCTGGTTACATGTACAGAGAAAGATTGAGAGCTGGTTACATGTACAGAGAAAGATTGAGAGCTGGTTACATGTACAGAGAAAGATTGAGAGCTGGTTACATGTACAGAGAAAGATTGATAGCTGGTTACATGTACAGAGAATGATTGAGAGCTGGTTACATGTACAGAGAAAGATTGAGAGCTGGTTACATGTACAGAGAAAGATTGAGAGCTGGTTACATGTACAGAGATAGATTGAGAGCTGGTTACATGTACAGAGAAAGATTGAGAGCTGGTTACATGTACAGAGAAAGATTGAAAGCTGGTTACATGTACAGAGAAAGATTGAGAGCTGGTTACATGTACAGAGAAAGATTGAGAGCTGGTTACATGTACAGAGAAGATTGAAAGCTGGTTACATGTACAGAGAAAGATTGAGAGCTGGTTACATGTACAGAGAAAGATTGAGAGCTGGTTACATGTACAGAGAAAGATTGAGAGCTGGTTACAAGTACAGAGAAAGATTGATATCTGACTGTAACTTGCAAAGAGTGAGAAAATAATAACTTATTGAGTTACTGCTTGGCTTGAGGCCTTGTTTGTTGTAGTTGATGGCAGCAGCTCGCTCTGCACTATTATTTCGTTTGTCACTGACAGCGGTTGTTAACAAAGCTTCTGTCCAGGGGTAGTCGTGTTATTTCTTGTCTATTTACGTATGTATGTGCCAGCTGGTGGAGTCTACCATATTGTGCGTGATGGTGTTACTATGTATATCCATACGTGCTTATACGTGTCTGTGTTTATTGGTATTTCTGTGCATATATCCGCGTGTATATATACATAAAGAGGTCAAAGCAAAAAGAGAGCTTTCTTTCTTTTCTCTTTCTCACTGATACCGAAAAGGTGTCGTGATTTATATCATTTGTCGTTCTTGAGCTGCTCGAATTGTCTGAATTAGTTATTTTCCTTTGTTGTTACATGTCTCTGTCACTGCATCTATCCATCTTCTTCTGGGTCTTCCTCTTGGTCTTTTCCCACGTATTCTCGAGAAGAACGCCCTTGATGGTGATTGGTGAGGATTCATTCTGACCAGGTGGCCCAACCATTTAAGTTGTTGTTGTTCTATACATTCTTGGCAGGGTTTTATTCCTACCATTTTTCTTATGGTTTCATATGGTATTCTATATCTTCTTGTGTTATTTGTTACTTTTCTCAAAAAAGAGAGCTAATTTCCAATATTAGGAAGAAACAATCATCATTTTTGGCCATGTTATGAGAAGGGAACAGCTGGAATATATTGTAACAACTGGGAAAATTGAGGGACGAAGAGATAGAGGGAAGCAAACAGAAAAGATACCAGACAGCTTAAGAGAATGGCTTGGTGGAAGGTCATCAACAGAAATGATAAATAACAGTCGAGATAGAAAGTTGTGGAGAAGACATGATCACCTACGCCAGCAGGCTTGGTACTCGATGATGATATATATTATACACACACACACACACACACACACATATATATATATATATATACGACTATGTTTCTATCGGTTTGTTTATGTTTATGAACGATTATCCATGTATGTCTATCCATGCATATACGCACTTATGCTTGTACGCATGTATGGTACACACATGCCTTTTAGCACATCTGTTCTGTGTGTACACCCACAGTTAGATATACACAGTTTATACGTATCTTGTACCCACCTCCCCATATCTTTAGAACCTTTCCTTATTTCTCACCTGACTGCATGGTCAGTGAGATATACAGTAATTGTAAAAAAAAAAAAGAAGAAGAAGAAAAAAGTGGTATGGTGATAGCTTTACGTGGTAATAGACAAAATAAAAGTCGACTTTTTGGCCAAGTCTTCAGCTGGAACAACACAACATATATATATATATATATATATATATATATATATATATATATATATATATATATATATAAGGATATGTAAACAAATCTAAATACATGGCGAAAATATGCTAGAAACTCAAGAAAGGAAATAAAGAAGGGTCACTTCCCTGTGTTCCAGAGCGTGTTCAGCTAATGAATGTAAGCCTACTTGGCTGAAACGTCGACTTTTGTTTTGTCCATTACCACGTAAAGCTGTCACCATACCACTTTTTTTAATATATTTTTTTAGAATTGCTATTATCGTCAGCTTTATAGCAGCTTCGCATCTCTACGCATCTTGATGTCTTTGTTTCTTCAGTGAGATATATTGTTGGTCAGTCCGCCCTCTTGTTGTAGTTCTTTCAGTGGCAGACCAATTTCTGGACCACAGGGAAGTGACCTTGTTGTCCCCTCTCTTGAGTATCCAGCATATTATCGCCATGTAGTTAGATTTGTGTATATATCCTTATATATATTCTTGTGTTGTTTCTTGTTCCAGTTGAAGGGATATTTGGCCGAAACGTCGATGTTTGTTTTGTTACTCACCTATGTAAAGCTGTTACTAAACCACTTTTTTTCTCCCCTTTTTAAAAAAAAATTGTCAATAATTAGGGAGCCCCGATAGCTCAGTGGTTAGTGAACTGGACTACAAAAGACAAGAGGTAGGGTTCGATCCTGATCGACGGGTTCCTGGTTCACCAAGTCTTAGATGGGTACCGGATTTTTTCTGGGAAAGTAAAGCGGTACGGGCGTAATACCGATCGCATTACCCCAAAAATTATGTGCGGAAAGTCAATAAAAATGATAGTCAATAACACCATATTTCCTATACGCCACGTCGCGGTACGTGGTTCTTTACTTATTTTGTAATGGCAATATTTGAGGAAACTATTTTACAAAGGGTAAATGGCAATAATTGAGGAAACTATTTTACAAAGGGTAAATGGCAATAATTGAGGAAACTACTTTACAAATCGTAAATGGCAATAATTGAAGAAACTTTTACAAAGCGTAAATGACAATAATTGAGGAAACTATTTTACAAGCGTAAATGACAATAATTGAGGAAACTATTTTACAAAGCGTAAATAGCAATAATTGAGGAAACTATTTTACAAAGCGTAAATGACAATAATTGAGGAAACTATTTTACAAAGCGTAAATAGCAATAATATTTATATCGCAAATTATCAGGTTAAATGTCAACCTAAAGTTAGGTCTCACGTCCTGGCTTCAAGTTTCGAACCCACATCCGCCCCCGAACGAGACATAGGCAGACAGTCCGCTAATGTGAACGAACAACATCACGAGATGTACTGAAGAATCAACGTGAGTATGCATCATTAGGGCAAAGGACACAAAAATGACGTTCCTTAGGAGCAAACTTTCGATGCCAAGACGGCTCTACGTGATATTAGATATTCAGTGTTTCCGACTTCTTCCCTCCGGTACTGCATGTCTTCTACCCATTTTCAAATCTTTCTTCTTATGTCTGCACCTCCATACGTCCTCCCCGCTCAACAGCCCTCTCCCATGCCTCGAATAACTCATTAAATCATCATCAAGCAGCAACACGGGTCAGAATGTGAACAAACGGACGCAGCCATCAGGGGTCGCATAATCAATTTGTGGAGCCAGTGATAGTAATTGCTGTTTGATCGGCCGGGCGGATGTCATTATCGGCTAGGGACTTCGTCAACAGAGAGTAGAAGTCAAATCGAGGGGCACGTGGTGTTAGGGTCGTGGTGACAATCATGCAGAAGCCACAATAGTGGTAGCAATGTTACATCTTAAGTGATGTCTGTAACTTGGATTAAGCGGAGACCTTACGTTTCTGGGTCATCAGCAAACACACGCCAGCTCTTTGTAACTGATATTTTAATTGTCTCGCCCATCTGTGCACATGGGTTATCTATCTATCTATCTATCTATCTATCTATCTATCTATCTATCTATCTATCTATCTATCTATCTATCTATCTATCTATCTATCTATCTATCTATCTATCTATCTATCTATCTATCTATCTATCTATCTATCTATCTATCTATCTATCTATCTATCTATCTATCTATCTATCTATCTATCTATCTATCTATCTATCTATCTATCTATCTATCTATCTATCTATCTATCTATCTATCTATCTATCTATCTATCTATCTATCTATCTATCTATCTATCTATCTATCTATCTGCATGCCTGTCTGTCTCTCTGTCTATCTATCTGCTTGCCTGACTGTCTGTCTGTTTATGTGTTTGTCTGCCTGTCTATCTTTCGTTCGCCTGAAGTATTGTCTATATCTGTAATGTCGTGTCCTGTATACATTTTACTGTCCTTTGTAATTCTTCTAGTGGCCCATATAGTTTTGTCTGTAGTGTTGTATCTTTGGGCCAATGGATTTTCCTCAGTCTACTACATTCAGTGCAGTCTTGAAGTATATGTTAGCAGTCTGGGGCGCCTGTCCACATGTACAAGTAGTTGATGTGCCGATCTTGAATTTTGTATACATGTGACTATGGAGTCGATTGTGTCCTGTTCTGAGGCGTATAATGATAACTTGTTCATATCTATTCATATTATGAAAGGCATCCAGGTCTGGGATTTGTGGTCTTCTTATTAATCCAGTCATTAAGGTCCTCAGATGTGGCAATTTTCTGGATTGCAGTGGCTGGAGTGCTGATCTTGCATCTGTCAAAAACACTACAGGCTGAGGGCTTAGATTACTTTCAGCAGTTTTTCTACTGCCAACATTATTGCTTGGATTTCTGCATCGTAATTGTGACAATATTTCCTAGTTGCTATTTTATTTATATCCCTAGTGCTATTTAGGTACATACATATGCACCTGCTCCCCCATTCTTTACTGATTTGGGTACATGTGTATGCTCTTGCTCCTTCATTCTTTACTGCATTCTGTGCTGATCCATCTGTGTACACACGAACCTATAGATCATTTGGGTATTCTTCATCCAAGAAACTGAAGTGGTCGTTTAAGCTGTAGACTATTCTATTCTTCCTTGTCAAGTATTCCTTTCACTTCTGTCCATATTTATATTGACAGTCCTGACTCCTCTGTCCAGAGAGTCTGTTTCTGGTATGGACAGTAGGGAGCTGACAACTCTTGGCATGTCTGGTGTTTGTCTACAAATTTGTTTGGCTTGGTGGAAAAAAAAAAACTGCTTCTCTTAAGTCGTCCCAATGCAAGATTTTGGAACCGGTGCTTCATTGGATGTCTCGGCAAGAATTAATATTTTTCTGCCTGTATCAGCACCTTTGTGTGTCCCTCTGTTCTCTCAGTTTTCTATTATCTATCCTCCACAATTTCCCCACCTCCAATGTTGATGTTGACGTCATGACACGCAAAAAAACTTAACAGAATAGGAAGGTCGTATTCGAACAAAATGAACATTTCCAAAAACTAAATGGCGTCAAACTGGTCAATATTTGACATTTTTGGTGGAGAGAGTGGTCGGGGATTTTGCTCTTCTTCAAATAGTTGTGATCACGAGTTCGATTCGCAGTAGTGTTGAAACCTATTTTCTTTTCTTTTACATTTGTGTTGAAACAAAAACTTTGACCTACCGAGCATCTCGTAGCGACAGCAGCAGTCACGTGGTCTTTACCCATCAATTCCACACAAAAAAATAACCAGAAAGTGTTTGGTGTCACAAACTGGAACCACTGTTGGTAAATACCAATTTTAAGATGAAGGGTATGTGGTTCTCAAGGGTATGTGGTTCTCAAGGGTATGTGGTTTTCAAGGGTATGTGGTTCTCAAGGGTATATGGTAGTCTCACGGCAGCTTTACCATTAAATGATTCAATGTATTCAGGAGATAACTAAAATGCCACACTGTGATTATAGCAAGCAGCTGTGAAATATACTAACAGTTTCATGAATAACTCAATGTCTTCTACAGTGGACGAGCAATTGCTCTAATGTAAGAGAATCTCAGTGAGGAGATCAATGAATGCAAGAATGTACAAAACAGATTACTCTAATGTAAGAGAATCTCAGTGAGGAGATCAATGAATGTAAGGATGAACAAAACAGATTACTCTAATGTAAGAGAATCTCAGTGAGGAGATCAATGAATGCAAGAATGTACAAAACAGATTACTCTAATGTAAGAGAATCTCAGTGAGGAGATCAATGAATGTAAGGATGAACAAAACAGATTACTCTAATGTAAGAGAATCTCAGTGAGGAGATCAATGAATGCAAGAATGTACAAAACAGATTACTCTAATGTAAGAGAATCTCAGTGAGGAGATCAATGAATGTAAGAATGTACAAAACAGATTACTCTAATGTAAGAGAATCTCAGTGAGGAGATCAATGAATGCAAGAATGTACAAAACAGATTACTCTAATGTAAGAGAATCTCAGTGAGGAGATCAATGAATGTAAGGATGAACAAAACAGATTACTCTAATGTAAGAGAATCTCAGTGAGGAGATCAATGAATGCAAGAATGTACAAAACAGATTACTCTAATGTAAGAGAATCTCAGTGAGGAGATCAATGAATGTAAGAATGTACAAAACAGATTACTCTAATGTAAGAGAATCTCAGTGAGGAGATCAATGAATGGAAGAATGTACATAACAGATTACTCTAATGTAAGAGAATCTCAGTGAGGAGATCAATGAATGTAAGGATGAACAAAGCAGATTACTCTAATGTAAGAGAATCTCAGTGAGGAGATCAATGAATGTAAGGATGAACAAAACATATTGTTCTTGCCATACAAAGCATATATTAAAAGAGAGGAGCAAGAGGCAGACCCGGAGTAAGATGGAGAGACAACTTCAAAGAAACACTACAACAACATCACTTGGCAATGTCAGAAGGGCGAGAACTCTGCATCTCCATCGAGGAAGAAGAAGCAACCCTTATATTGGATGTACACAGTTTTCTGAAATAAACCTAGTTCGGTATTGTAGGTAAATGTCATCAATAAAACATGGACGCAGATATAGAACGTAACATTTCTTTTAACAAAAAGGAAACATTTCCGGCAGAGAATGCATGTTTACCACA
The DNA here is from genome assembly GCA_032433765.1 of Megaustenia siamemsis. Taxonomy (NCBI): domain Eukaryota; kingdom Metazoa; phylum Mollusca; class Gastropoda; order Stylommatophora; family Ariophantidae; genus Megaustenia; species Megaustenia siamemsis. Next base: position 31,389,654 of record JAVIAB010000050.1, read on the forward strand.
ATCGCCGAGTTCTGCTGTCGGTAACGTCAACAATGTGCAGACTTCTCCCGGAAGTAACAAACAGTAAGACTATGAACGCAAATCTCCACTTTTGTATTTGAGTCTTTACGCAAGGAAGTCGCCTTCACTTATTGACATTGTGTCGTGTACCACTAAATTAAGGACCACTAGCGGTGCATGATCTGCGCTGAAAAATCACAAATACTTGCTCAATTGTATCTGTAACTCCAGTTCTAACAAGTTTTAAAGACTACCGGATCGCCAACTGCACAAAAAATTCCAAGACAGAACAAACAAACAAACAAACAAATAAGAGACTGCCAGGAAGTGCCCAAATCAATTTGCAAGGAAGCGAAACCTGCAGACACCATGCCCATGTACTACATTCAAACGAAGATCTGTGGGAAGCCCTCACGCCCAGCCATGGTCCAATTGTGAAAAAAAAGTACGAAAATAATCCTAGGCGTTCCAGGAATAGTCTATAACACTAGCAACCCGGGACTGAAATAGAGCCTGTCACTTATCGTCAAGTAAAGAGCCCCGTCACGTGACGTATAGGGAATATGGTGTTAGTGACCATCATTTTTATAGACCATCGGCACATGATTTTTTGGGGTAATGTGGTCGGTATTACGCCTGTTCCGCTTTACTTTCCCAGAAAAAACATCCGGTACCCATTTAAGGCTGGGTGAACCCGGAAGTCGTCGATCAGGATAGAAACCGACCTCTTGTCCTTTGTAGTCCATTTCACTAACGACTGAGCTATCGCGGTTCCCTGTCATTTATCATTCTCCAGGAAAACTACCTCAGAGATTTATGGACACGGGTATTCACAGATGGATCCGCAAAAAAAAACATCAAAGAAGGTAGACAGTGACATCTATACAACCTACTCAAGTGGAAAGACAACAATTTATTCTCCTCCACACGGAGAAAGGTTCATACATTTTCAAATGGCATTACACACAACCATAGCAACTTTCAAAACACAAGTGGTACCAAGTCCAAAAATTGTCATCCTCACTGATGCAGTCGATCATATAAGCAATGTCTAGACCAAAACAGGACAGACTAGTTCAAGAAATAAACATCATATGCTCGCTGTCAGAGAAGACGTAACTACTCCTGCAGTGGATGCTAGCACACTGTGGCATAAATATAAATGAGAAAACAGGAAAGAACTCTCAAAAGCAGGTGGAAACCTTCAACTCGCTCCAACCAATCACAGAGCCTCAAGAAAGTAAAAGCAATCATGAAGCAAGCTGGGAAAACAAAATGGAGAGAGCAATATCGAGCAATCATGAAGCAAGCTGGGGAAACAAAATGGAGAGAGCAATATCGAGCAATCATGAAGCAAGCTGGGGAAACAAAATGGAGAGAGCAATATCGAGCAATCATGAAGCAAGCTGGGGAAACAAAATGGAGAGAGCAATATCGAGCAATCATGAAGCAAGCTGGGGAACAAAATGGAGAGAGCAATATTGAACGTAAGAGACCAAACACGACAACTTCAACAAACTCAGTAGGCTTGAACTGACCAAGATATTCAAACTCACAACTGTGGCCTCAGACCATACCTACCTATATATATATATATATATATATATACAGTGTATATATATACCTATATAAGACTTACAGAGGAATATCCCTATTGAGTCAAGTTGGTAAAATGTTTGCTAAAATATTAGAGAGGAGAGTCAGATACATAATAGAACCTCAATTAAGTAATAATCAATTCGGATTCAGAAAAGGCAAAAGCTGTACTGATGCTATATTTACATTGAGACAACTATGTGAAAAAACAATAGAATATGACAGAAACCTAAATATAGTGTTTATAGATCAGGAAAAAGCGTTTGATCGTGTGGACAGGAGCAAACTTTGGCAAACTTTAGAAACATACGAGGTAGCAGGACAACTACTAGAAAATATAATAGCACTATATAAAAACAGTCAAAGTGCCGTTAGAACATCGGAAGGTCTGTCAGAATGGTTTCAGGTTACAACAGGTGTAAGACAAGGATGTGTCCTCTCACCACTCCTCTTCATCATATATATGGACAAAATAAATCAGGAAACAACCAACAACAAGGACAAATCAAATAATAACATAGAGGTAGAAAACTCCAACATCAATGAGCTACTCTTCGCAGATGGCCAATGCCTAATATATGAGGATGAAAACCTGCTACAACAGCATTTAACATCTCTAGATAAAAGCTGCACAAACTACAGTATGAAAATTAACACAGCAAAAACAGAGGCTATAAGAATAAGCAAATTAAGACACCCATTAAACATTAAGATCAAAGATAAAGAAATAAAACAAGTAGAGGAATTCAAGTATTTAGGCACAATGTTCACAGAAGATGGAAAACTAGACAGAGAAATTGACATGAGAATACAAAAAGCAAATGCTGTCACATACCAGCTTTCACCATTGTTAAGACATCCAAACATTTCTATGCCAGCTAAACAACAAATGATAAATAGCATCTTCATACCAACTTTGTGCTATGAAAGTCAAACATGGACCCTTTCTAAATCACATTTAAGAAAGATCAATACATGTGAGATGCGATGCTTGTGAAAAGTAACAAACAACACAAGAAGAGATAGAATACCAAATGAAACCATAAGAAAAATGGTAGGAACAAAACCCTGCCAAGAATATATAGAACAACAACAACTTAAATGGTTTGGCCACCTGGTCAGAATGAATCCTCACCAATCACCATCAAGGGCGTTTTTCTCGAGAATGCATGGGAAAAGACCAAGAGGAAAACCCAGAAGAAGATGGACAGATGCAGTGACAGAGACATGTAACAACAAAGGAAAATCACTAATTCAGACAATTCGAGCAGCACAACAACGACAAATGATATAAACCACGACACCTTTTAGGTATCAGTGAAAGAGAAAAGAGGAAAGAAGAAGAAGATAAGACTTTGTAACTTTGCATCAAGGACTGCAGGACAACCAAACACACTTCAGTGCATGTACTACAGGACTGCAGGACAACCAAACACACTTCAGTGCATGTACTACAGGACTGCAGGACAACCAAACACACTTCAGTGCATGTACTACAGGACTGCAGGACAACCAACACACTTCAGTGCATGTACTACAGCACTATCGACGCCATAAGGACACAAGTATGGTCCACAGAAACAAATAACACTTTAGCCATATCTCATCTCTGAAGTATCTGCAAATACTGAATTAAAGGATCAACGTCACGCAATCTTGGCAGAACTGTCGGCGTTAAATCCTTCTCAACAGTTGACACAGAGTATGCACATATGATGACAGCTCGTGTAGCTCGCTGGTTACAACACTCGTACTCGCTCCACCTCACTCGTATCACGATTTCCGAATTTCGAAGTCGTAGACCACTGTCAATTAAACTCTTGCTCTAAAAAATTAAAAACCGTCACACTTCCATTTATTTTTCATGTCGACCAGTTTACAAAAATTCAATTTCCTGATTCAGACTTGCCTAATACGCTAGACTGAATCGGGAATGACCTTTGTAAGATCAATGTAATCATCATTTTTTGGCCATGTAGTGAGAAGAGAACAGCTGGAATATATTGTAACAACTGGGGAAAATTGAGGAACGAAGAGATAGAGGGAAGCAAAGAGAAAAGATACCAGACAGCTTAAGGGAATGGCTTAGCAGAAGGTCAACAACAGAAATGATAAATATCTGTCGAGATCGAAAGTTGTAGAGAGACATGATCACCTACGCTAGCAGGCTTGTACTTGATGATGATGAACGTGCTAGTCATTGAGGTTAGGTCAAGGTCAAGTACGAGACTTGAATCGGCGTCTTAGCACTCGAGTTTTGACTCACATGTGCTCGGCCGCTTATCCAGAAGTGTTCCGAGACATCTGGATAGTGTCACTTCAAGCATCGAAACTCACGATGCGAGGCGGCATTCCTCACCTTCCCAGAGTGCTACCCCGATACCCATTTTTGGGTCGACCGCGGATATATTTTTTTTCCAACCACGACACTGCTTCCAGCGGGAATGGTTTACAAGTTGTCCGAACGTCGGTGGTCCAGTTAGGTGGTTTTCCCAACTAGGCTACAGAGGCTCCGTCATTGAAGTTATGTGTATAGAACGACACGCCAGCATCTAAGTTGTCCATTTTGACGAATGAGACAAGCCAGTAAAGTTGATTAACGCTCATACATGGTGGCAAGGGTACGGGGCCAGTAAAGTTGATTGACGCACCTGTCTGATGGCAAGGGTACAGAGCCAGTAAAGTTGATTGACGCACCTGTCTGGTGGCAAGGGCACAGAGCCAGTAAAGTTGATTGACGCACCTGTCTGGTGGCAAGGGTACAGAGCCAGTAAAGTTGATTGACGCACCTGTCTGGTGGCAAGGGCACAGAGCCAGTAAAGTTGATTGACGCACCTGTCTGGTGGCAAGGGCACAGAGCCAGTAAAGTTGATTGACGCACCTGTCTGGTGGCAAGGGTACAGAGCCAGTAAAGTTGATTGACGCACCTGTCTGGTGGCAAGGGCACAGAGCCAGTAAAGTTGATTGACGCACCTGTCTGGTGGCAAGGGTACAGAGCCAGTAAAGTTGATTGACGCACCTGTCTGGTGGCAAGGGTACAGAGCCAGTAAAGTTGATTGACGCACCTGTCTGGTGGCAAGGGTACAGAGCCAGTAAAGTTGATGGACATGAAGAACTTAATCGATGGTTGTCTCATATAGAAATTTGTTGGCTATCACTCTGGCCGCAACAAACAACGTAGGTTACGCTGACTTGGCCATGTACACCGTATGAACGATGGCCGTGTGCCAAAAGATATACTCTACGGACAACTGGCAGATGGTAAAAGAACTAGGGGGCGCCCAAAACTTCAATTTGTAGATGTGTGTAAATGCGACATGAAGACTCTGAACATAAACCCTGCAGCATGGAAACATAGCTGAGAACCGCAATCTTTGGAAACACACTCTAAAGGTTCACCTCAAAGTAGAAGCAGACAGATTCATACAGAAAGAGAATACACGACGAAAGAAAAGAAGGAAAAATAACATTTCTAGCGCGCCGAAAAATCCATAGTCAACTATGACGGAGGCTACTACTACTACTACTCTAGCCGCCATATCCTAATTTGCTGTATATCTTGCTACCATCATCTGCATCTCTGAGTACCTCCTCACTGAATGTTTTGATTGTCCATTGTGCCTTAAGTATCATAAAGTCACTTCTCACCTGATTTTATCCGGCGTTCTGTCTCTTTGTTCTCTGTGAATGATTCGCAACCATAAAATAACACTGGTTCGATGAAGTACTGTAAGACTAACTTTCAATAATTGTGACTTGTTGCATACTATATTTCTTTACTTAATTAAATACTCTAGGCTTGTACGATTCTACATGTTCCCTAGTAAGACATCTCCCATCTGATGTTTTCGCTGTTCCCAGACATCTGAAACAAATTGTCTGAGATTTTTGTCCATTTGCATATTGTTGCACTTGGATGAAATATTAACTTATAAGACCACCATTACTTCCGTTTGCTTTTCATCTCAACTGAGGCCCATTTTCTGACTTTCTTCAATAACTGTATCTATAATAATGGAGACAAATAAACGAGACAAATCTGAAACCAGTGCAACGTTTCAAATACTTGGGCACAATAATAACATCAGATGGGAGATGCAACACAGAAATAAAAAGCAGAATAGCTCAGGCCAAAATGGCATTTCAGAAAATGAAAATATCCTATGCAACAAATCTATGTCAATAAAAATGAGAAAGAGAGTTCATCGGTGCTATACAGAACCAATTCTGACCTATGGAAGCGAATCATGGACAGTAGACAAACAAATGTAAAGACGATTAGAGGCCACAGAGATGGGATTTCTCAGAAGAATGTTGAAAGTTCCCTGGACAGCTAAAAAGACCAATGAGAAAGTTCTCAAAGAGGCCAACACAAAAATGGAGCTCTTAAAAAACATCAGAAAGAAGCAATCAACATTTTTGGGCACATCATGAGAAGAGGAAAGTTGGAATACTTGGTTACAACTGGCAAAATAAAAGGAAAGAGGGATATGAAGCATCCCTGAATATATATCCTGGTATTCTCCAAGCTGGTTATCTCTTTATAATGCTGCTCATTGTTCCGAGTACATTTTTTTAAATTATCTTTCCCAACAGCATTGATCTCTTTTAATATTTGCATTACTTCTGTTTGTTTTACTTTGTCGAATGCCTTACTATAGTAAATGAAGCATAGGTACATATCGGTTTTAACTCTATAGCTTTCTTCGTCAATCTTCTATGATATATATATGTCGTTTGCTGTACCTTTCTCTTCTACAAAACAACATTGTTTTTCAGACATTTCTTATCAGATCTTTTTTTCAGCTCTTTTTCTGATTATATTGAGCATATCGGTAACTTGACTAATCATGGGGCTAGTAGTTCTGTGTTCCTCCCATTCAACAGCGCTTTGTTGCATTGGTAGACAATGAAGGTGGATTTTAACAGGACATCACAGATATAATCTATAACAGATATCATTTAGCAGTTTTGTAATCATCTGTACTCAAAATTCTCCCATTATTCTAGTTTCTCCTTTGTAGCACCATCTCGATCTGAAACTGAAGCGTTGCGACCCTTCCTCTATCCAATAGCTTCCTCTACTAAACTCTCACTGATTAGAGCGCCTGGTCCTTCACTATCATCTCCTATGTCTATGTCATCTTTCACTCCTCATCATACACGTTCCATCTCTTCCATATTTTCTCTATCTCAATATTTCCATTCATTTGTTTTTAGACATCCCGCCTTATGACGCTTATTCCTGCATGTGTGTTCACCAATTGTTTGTACCTATTCGCATTATTTTAAAAATAAAATAGATAGAAGATAGCTAATCGTGGCTATTGTGAAATGTGTTGATAAAACTATGGTCGGACATTAATAAACTAACAGCAGCACTCCAGGTTTAACTTTATCAGTAAACTTTTAACGGTTTTTGTGATTTGTATTTTACTTTCTTAACCTTACCTTTGTGTGTGTAATGTGAATTATGGGTGGTTAGTGTGCTCGCTTGGGAGCCGCGATAGCTCAGTGGTTAGTGTGCTCGCTTGGGAGCCGCGATAGCTGTGTTTATTGTGCTCGTTTGGGAGCCGCGATATCTCAGTGGTTAGTGTGCTCGCTTGGGAGCCGCAATAGCTCAGTGGTTAGTGTGCTCGCTTGGGAGCCGCGATAGCTCAGTGTTTAGTGTGCTCGCTTGGGAGCCGCGATAGCTCAGTGGTTAGTGTGCTCACTTGGGAGCCGCGATAGCTCAGTGTTTAGTGTGCTCGCTTGGGAGCCGCGATAGCTCAGTGGTTAGTGTGCTCGCTTGGGAGCCGCGATAGCTCAGTGGTTAGTGTGCTCGCTTGGGAGCCGCGATAGCTCAGTGGTTAGTGTGCTCGCTTGGGAGCCGCGATAGCTCAGTGGTTAGTGTGCTCACTTGGGAGCCGCGATAGCTCAGTGGTTAGTGTGCTCGCTTGGGAGCCGCGATAGCTCAGTGGTTAGTGTGCTCGCTTGGGAGCCGCGATAGCTCAGTGGTTATTGTGCTCACTTGGGAGCCGCGATAGCTCAGTGGTTATTGTGCTCACTTGGGAGCCGCGATAGCTCAGTGGTTAGTGTGCTCGCTTCCTTGTCAAAAAGGTTCAGCCTCGATCCTCAGAAGTGGCTGTTTTTTTTCCGGACACACAAAGCTCTGGGATTCACTCAACCGATCAAAAATGGGTACCAGAGTTTTTTTGGAAATAAAGACGGCCTGACGTAATACCGACCACATCAACCAAAAATGTGCCGTGGTCATGGAGAAAGATTGCCCCTAAGACCATATTTCCCATACGTCTAACAAGACGTGCAAGGAATCTTTACTTTGATTTCTAATGCGAATGGCACGGTGGCTGATGTCAATAAATAAGTTAATCATGGCGAGCTTCCAAATGTCTCATGCATAACAAGACTTCTCTCTTTACTCTGTTTGATTTCTAATGCGAATGGCACGGTGTCTGATGTCAATAAATAAATTAATCATGACGAGCTTCCAAATGTCTCATGCATAACAAGACTTCTCTCTTTACTCTGTTCTTGGACGAACGTAAAAATATAGAAACTTCTACATATCATCATCACCATGTGACATATCGGTTGTCCTTGTTCATCGTTTCAATTCTGTTGTTGAATGTTTACTGTGCACGACACCAAGCTATCTAGTATCGTCTCTATCTGTCGTCCGCAATCTCTTTTTCCCTGTATTTTGCCAGTTAGAATCGCAATAAAAGTATGAATTTGTTTTCCTGTTTGTTCAATTAATGAAAATAGGTTAAATTGTCGCTGAGTAATTTATTTTTCGTGAAATGGGCGGTCTTCGTCACCCATAATTGAGGAACAAAATGAAAACACTGGAACGATATAGCTGCTTGCTCTTTTCTATCTGCCACTTGGAAAGAGCATGGCATAAGTTCATCACTAGATACAGAAAGCAACGGAGTACATGGTGACCCTTTTATTATTGTGAAGAGAAGCAAAATTAATGGGGCTTGCCCATATCTGGATCATCTGGGTTAGCAACGTCCATTCTACAAGGAGCTGAGTAAGGAGAAAGAGGGAGAGGTAAACAAAGGAGCTGGGAAGATAACATCAAAGAATAGGCAGACCTCTTCTTTGCAGAGTCTCTCCAAATAAATGACTGTAGATATAAATAAAACAAAAGTGTTACATAGGTCTAAAGAAGACATTAATGCTTTATGTTTTGAGAATGTTACAGTGAAGATATTAATGCTTTATGTTTTGAGAATGTTACAGTGAAGTTACGCTTTATGATCTGTGCAGGTAATAAAGACTAATCATCATCATCATGTACCCTGCCGGTTGGCGTAGGCGATCATGTCCCTCCACAATCTTCTATCTACAGTGCATCGTATCAGTTCTGTTGTTGACTGTTTTCCATGCCATGACACCAAGCTATCCAGTATTTTCTCTCTTTGTCGTCCACGATCTCTCTTTCCTTTTATTTTGCCAGTTGTAACCAAGTATTTCAACTTTCCTCTTCTCATGATGTGCCCCAAAAATGTTGATTGCTTCTTTCTGATGTTTTTTAAGAGCTCCCTTTTTGTGTTGGCCTCTTTGAGAACTTCCTCATTGGTCTTTTTAGCTGTCCAGGGAACTCTCAACATTCTTCTGAGAAATCCCAATCTCTGTGGCCTCTAATCGTCTTTTCATTTGTTTGTCTACTGTCCATGATTCGCTTCCATAGGTCAGAATTGGTTCTATATAGCACCGATGAACTCTCTTTCTCATTTTTATTGACATAGATTTGTTGCATAAGATATTTTTCATTTTCTGAAATGCCATTTTGGCCTGAGCTATTCTGCTTTTTATTTCTGTGGTGCATCTCCCATCTGATGTAATTATTGTGCCCAAGTATTTGAAACGTTGTACTTGTTTCAGATTTGTCTCGTTTATTTTTATGCTGCATGATGGTGATGATTGTTTCTTCGATATAACCATTACTTCTGTTTTCTTACTATTCAGACTGAGACCTTTCTTGTTGCTTTCTTCTACTATTATGTCTATCATTTCTTGTAGTTCGTTCTCTGTCTCTGCTATTAAGACTGTGTCATCCGCATATCGCAAATTATTTATGTTGTGACCGTTGACTTCAATTCCTTTTTTGTCTACTATTGATCTCATAATATATTCGCTGTAAAGTGAAAACAAATCCGGTGACAGAACACAGACTTGTCTGACTCCTTGTTTTATATATTGGAATTGTCCTGTTTGATTGTTAATTCGTATAGCTGCTGTTTGTTGCCAGTACATGTTTTTTATGATTCACAGATCCTTGCCATCAATGTTTAATTTCTCCAGCATATTTATTATTTCCACATGCTTTACTTTGTCAAATGCTTTTGTGTAGTCTATAAAGCACATATATAGATCTTTTTTTTACCTCTATAGATCTTTCTATCAATGTTCTTAAGATGTTTGCATTATTGGTGCCCTTTCCTTCCACAAATCCACATTGTTCCTCACTTATTTCTGGTTTTATTTGGTTCCTTACACGTCTCATGATTATTCTTAGTAATATTTTAGTCATATGGCTCATGAGACTAATAGTGCGATGGTCTTCACAATCAGTGGCGCCTGACTTCTTCGGTATGGCTACAAAGATAGATTTTAGTAGATCCTCGGATGTGTCCAGTGTTATACATGTCATTGAGTAATTTTGTTATGACTTGTACTCCCAACTCTCCTAATGCATTTATCTCTTCGATTGTTATATTGTCAGGACCTGGAGCTTTGCCTCTTTTCATGTGTTGAATTGCATCCTCCACTTCACTCTGCATTATTGGTGGTCCTCTGTCTTCATTTGAATTGTTTAATTCTGGTCTTTCATCATCATAGAGTTGACTGATATATTCTGTCCATCTTTCCATTGTCTTCTCCTGTCCCATTATTATATTTCCTTCCTTTGATTTCACACATCCTGAAACTTTGACTTCTTTTATTTCTGTTAATTCATTTAACTGATTGTGCATAAATTTTGGGTCTTTCTTTGTTGTTTTTCCATTTCTTCATATTTCTGTTTTAAACCATCCTTCCTTTGCTTCTCTGCACTTGTTTTGTATCTCTTTGTGCAATATTTTGTATGCTCGTTCTTCTTTCTTATGTTTTCTTCTTTCGTCCATTAGTTGTAATTTTTCTTCTGTCATCCATTTCTTTTTGTTGATTCTTTTAGTCACTGGTATTACTTCTTTTGATGTTTGCTGAATCGATTGTTTGAGCATTTCCCACTGCTCCTGGATGTCCTGTATTTTCTCAATAGCATTATATCTATTTTGTACTATCATGCTGTACTTATCACTCATCTGTTTATCTACTCTTAGCATATCTAGTTCTAATTTTATATTTCTTGGTGATTTTTGTGCCTTCTGCAGTTTTATTCTTATCTTTCCAACTACTGGTACATGATAACTATTACAATCTGCTCCTGGCCTTGTTTAAACCGATGTTAGCCCATTCCTGAATCTTCTCTGTACCAGTATAAAATCAATTTGATTGTGCACTTTTTTGTCTGGGCTTTGCCATGTCCATAGTCGCCTAGGGTGTTGTTTGAACCAGGTGTTACCTATAATCATTTCATGTGTCTTTGCCCAATCTATCAATCTATCCCCTCTGTCATTCGTCTCTCCAAGGCCATGCCCCCCAGTCACATTTTACACTTTAGCTGTTCCTACCTTTGCATTGAAATCCCCTGATATAATAGTTATTTCATGGGATTTACACTGTTCCATGGCCGCCTCTAGCTCCTCGTAAAAAGTGTCAATGTCTTCTTCTTCGCCATTACTTGTTGGTGCATAAACTTGAATTATGTTGATATCCATTGGTCTGCCACTCAATTTTACTAGCAGAATTCTGTCTGATACTGGCCAAAATCCTTTCACTGTTTTGCTTCTTTCTCTATCTAACATGATGCCTACTCCTCTTTCGTGTGTGGTTCCCCCAGAGTAAATTACATTTCCACTGTCTAAATAAAGACTAGAGAACTCAAAACCAAACAATATACATTACATTATACATCTTCATCATCATGTGCCATACCGGTTGGCGTAGGCGATCATGTCCTTCCACAATTCTCTATCCACAGTAAAGAGAAAACAAATGTAATGAGCCACGTCACGCCAACTGGTGTATAGGGAATATGGTGTTAGTGACCATAATTTGTATAGACCTTCGACACATGTTTTTGGGATAATGTGGTCGCTATTACGCCCCTGCCGCTTCACGTTCCCAGAAAAATCCGGCACCCATTTAAGACTGGGTGAACCTGGAAGCCGTCGATTAGGGTCGAACCCGACCTCTTGTCCTTTGTAGTCCAGTTCATTCTATCCACAGTGCATCGTATTAATTCTGTTGTTGTCTGTTTGTACTGCCATGACACCAAGCAATCTAGTATCTTCTCTCTTTGTCGTCCGCGATCTTTCTTTCCTTTTATTTAACCGGTTGTAACCAAGTATTCAAACTTTCCTCTTCTCCTGATGTGCCCGAAAAAATGTTGATTGTTTCTTTCTGATGTTTGTTATGATCTCCCTTTTTGTGTTGGCCTCTTTGAGAATATCCTCATTGGTCTTTTTAGCTGTCCAGGGAACTTTCAACATTCTTCTAACAAATCTCATCACTGTGGCCTCTAATCGTCTGTTCATTTAAGCTGTACAGGTTAAACATATTCAATCATTTGGATCAGTTAAGCGACTGTGACGTCATCGGAAATGTAAGTTCACCGTAAAAACATTCGTAAAAGAATGACACCCGTGCTAGAACAAGTTGGGTTGATCAAGCTAATTCAGTCCGGTTATAACAACCAAGAGGTAAGGGCCTACAAATGTATAGCTGATGTAAAGCTGATGATAAACTATAACAATTAAGCTAATTCAATAAACTATAACAATTAAGCTAATTCAGTATGGCTATACCATCCAAGAGGTAAGGGCCTACAAATGTATAGCTGATGTAAAGCTGATGTTAAACTAGAACACTAAGCTAATTCAGTCTGGATATAACATCCAAGATGTAAAGGTCTGCAAATGTATAACTGCCGTAAAGCTGATGATAAACTACAACAATTAAGCTAATTCAATAAACTATAAAAATTAAGCTAATTCAGTCTGGCTATAACAACCAAGAAGTAAGGGCCTACAAATGTATAGCTGATGATAAATTATAACAATCAAGCTAATTCAGTCTGGCTATAACAACCAAGAAGTAAGGGTCTACAAATGTATAGCTGATGTAAAGCTGATGATAAATTATAACAATCAAGCTAATTCAGTCTGGCTATAACATCCAAGAGGTAAAGGCCTACACATGTATAACTGCCGTAAAGCTGATGATGAAGGTGAAAGGAAAAGAGAAAGGAAAAAAAATTATATGGCAACAGCTTTACGTAAGTGCAGAACAACACAAAACCAAACGACGTTTCGGCTCAGTAGGCCTTCAGCAGGAAGAGTAGACAACACACACACACACACACACACACACTCACACACACACACACACACACACACACACACACACACACACACACACACACACACACACACACACACATGAAAGTAAATATAATTAACTCTACGTAGCAAAATAATAATGAAATGTAAGAAAAATAGAATACTATTGAAAATGAATTAAATAAACATCTCGGCAGTGCTTGCTCTGACCGCGTTAGATAGGCAAGCTTGCGATCCTGTATGAGTGTGAGTGTGTGTGTGTGTGTTTGTGTGTGTGTGTGTCCATTGTTCTCGCTGTCAGCCTACTACTGTGCCGCAACGTCGTTAGGTTTTTTATTTTCTCTCATTTGCATAAAGCTGTAATAATACCACTTTTTCCATGTTTTCCGTTTTACCTTTAACAATTAAGCTAATTCAATAAACTATAACAATTAAGCTAATAAATAAACTATAACAATTAAACAAATTCAATAAAACTATAACAATTAAGCTAATTCAATAAAATATAACAATTAAGCTAATTCAATAAAATATAACAAGTAAGCTAATTTAAAAAAAACTATAACAATTAAGCCAATTCAATAAACTATAATAATTAAACTAATTCAATAAAACAATAACAATTAAGCTATTTCAATAAACTATAACAATGAAACTAATTCAATAAGCTATAACAATGAAACTAATTAAATAAACTATAACAATTAAACTAATTCAATAAACTATAACAATTAAACTAATTCAATAAACTATAACAATGAAATTAATTCAATAAATTATAACAATAAAACTAATTCAATAAAACTATAACTTAACTATTAACCTAATTCAATAAAACTATAACAATGAAGCTAATTCAATAAACTATAACAATTAAACTAATTCAATAACCTATAACAATTAAACTAATTCAATAAACTATAACAATGAAACTAATTCAATAAAACTATAACTTAACTATTAACCTAATTCAATAAACTATTACAATTAAACTAATTCAATAAAACTATAACTTAACTATTAACCTAATTCAATAAAACTATAACTTAACTATTAACCTAATTCAATAAACTATTACAATTAAACTAATTCAATAAAACTATAACTTAACTATTAACCTAATTCAATAAAACTATAACAATTAAGCGAATTGAATAAACTATAACAATTAAACTAATTCAATAAAAGTATAACAATTAAGCTAATTCAAAAAATATAACAATTAAACTAATTCAATTAACTATAACATTTAAACTAATTAAAAAAACTATAACAATTAAACTATTTCAATAAACTATAACAATTAAACTAATTCAATAAAACTGTAACTTAACTATTAACCTAATTCAATAAAACTATAACAATTAAGTGAATTCAATAAAACTGTAACGATTAGCCTGGTTTAATCTGGCTGTAACATTTAAACTCAGCCATTGAAGATCAATATTGTCATATCGCAACATAATATATATGGGCTGCTGGCACGTCTCTCCGGTGTTTTTATCTCACCGGTTGTTTATCATTTCTGTTCTAGACTTTTTTTTTTACTTAATCATTCTCTTTCTTGTATCTTTTTTCTTTGCTCCAGTCTACCACTTCTTCCCTCAATTTCTCCAGTTGTTTATCAGTTTGGTTCTTGATTTTTCTACTAAATCATTCTCTTTTCTGTATTTTTTCTCTCTGCTCCCGTCTATAACTTCTTCCCTCATTCTCTGCGGCTGACACAACATATCTCAGCCGTTCCCTTCCGACATGGCAGCCAAACAAATTTCTAAAACAACTCTTTCAAAAACCCAGCCAAAACTAGATTAACCTGAAACTCAAATTAAACAATATCAATCAATCTGATATGAACTTATATATACAATCATTAGTTTGATTAACAATCAGATGAAATCAAGCGAGCTGTATGTAAATTATATATATATACACACACACCATGAACCAAGCTATAACTCGGACCTGAACACCTCGTGGCCGCTACACTGGTCAAGCGGTCTTTATTCTCCAGTCTTTGTCACCGCGACTGAGACCAGAAATGAGATAAATGCCTCAAGATAGTTTCCACTGAACATAAACGGCGCTGAACGTACTGTAGAAGCCAACTGAGAGCAAACAACACGACAGGCCCTTTTTTGGAATGCCAAGGGCAGAAGCCATACGGAAGAGTAAAATATGATAGGAGAAGACAGGCAGAAGCAGAGATGAAGAGGAGGGGTTATTGAGTTATTGAGTTATTTGCGGGTCATCACCATTGCACTCCGAACATGTCCATAGGTGCTCAGATCCCCTCCTCAGCAAATCCCGCAGTGTCCAGTGACTGACGACTCCAGTTCTATGTTGGTTGATAAGTCTTCTTACACGGCCACTAAAGAGGAGGGGCAGGTAATGAAGGATCTTAAAAAGAATGGCAAGAAACGGAACGGCTTGGAAAGTGTTTGTTGAAGACCTAAGTTCACAGGGAGCTGGAGAAGAAGAAGAATATTAACCAAATTAAATGAAAAAAAGCTAGATCCATCCAACTAATTTGCCTAAACTATATAACTGTGCTAAAACAATGGAAGTGAATAATTCTGCAACAAGAACAACACAATCAGATCAACTTACCCGGACCAGTCAAAGCAATTTCTATTTTTAAAAAAAAACCAGTTCCTTATCTAAGCACCATTCAAATCAACAAAACATACCTGTCAGTTAAGTCCGTCGATCCAAACAGAAAACTCAAACTCTCAAACACAAAAATCGTTAGCATCTTTACCTGCTCTTGGTGGCTGCAGCCCTGTCCCTCTGACGCCTGTTCTTGAACCAGTTGCCCACTTGTGTAGGCGTCAGACCAGTAGCTTGAGCGAGTTCCCTCTTCTTGCTGGGATTGGGGTACGGATCCTGTAGGTACCACTCTCTAAGGTGATTCCTGGTTCGCTCCTTAAAACAATGAGTCTTCTGCTCACCGTCCCAGATTGTCCTGGGCAGCGGGTACTTTTTTCTTACCCGTACTTGTCAACGGGTCCGAGAGGACGTCCTCTAAGTTCTCTGCCTCCTGGTAGTGTGCCTCCAGCCACATTGCCTGTAGTCTGGCGTGCGAATCCTTCGTGAACTTATGCTGCTCCAGGATATGATACAGGTCTCGGAAGTTTCCAGAATGGAAGGAAACCAACGCTCGTGCGCGGAGGACCGATTCGTGTTTGTTGAGTGCTTCACATGCACTTGGGTTGACCGGAAGTGACCACAAGAAACGGCCCAGTCTTTCGATATCCCCAGACTCTTCCAGAGTCTCGCAAACCTTAGCCACCTGGTAGGGGGTGAAGTGGAGGGTCGGCAGCGGGAGCACGGAGGTTATAGAAGGGTCGAGCCGTAGCGGTTTAGCATGGGGTTGTTCTGAAAAACTGCTGGCAAATTTGGAAAATGAACGACGAAACAGGCGTAGATTTGGCATGAGCTGACGACAGACCCGTGGTCCCGGGTAACTTGTTAACACAGCGCAGATCCATCCATTAATTCCAGACAGTCACGGACCAACGACCATAGTAAGACTCACAGTAACACTGGCACCTCGTGCAGCAAGCAGCATTGCTGAAATCTGCGCAGCAACGTGTGCTGTACTCTGCAATTGCAGCCTGTATCAGTGAGTGAAGGAGTGACAGTTTTGATGTGCTCGTCAACCAATCTTATTATTTTTTTTTTGTTTGGACGCGAGAATCAGCCCAGGGATGTGTTCTTCTCAGCGGCTGATATGATTGACGGAGACAGTCAGGCCCTCACGTGCTGTCATGTATCGCTAGTCAGTCTGGCGCACATCCCTGTTAGCCCGCAGCCAATCACCAACGGCTACTGCCCCTCGTGTCTCCAGGTGTGGTTGCTATTGGCAGATAACTGGGATGTCAGTTTCCGGTCCCCCTTCAGTCTTGTACTCACTCCAGAGGCAGAATCCAGTCATAAATCATGTTGTGGTTAAGAGGGCGGAGCCAAGCTTGCTTGCCAGACACACTACACCCAGCCGCCATACCAGTATGGACCACCGCTGGTTTCTCTTGTCGATTTGTTTGTATATTAAATGGCAGATGGCATATTAGTCGCGCCTGAGACACGTTAAAAACAGTTATTAGAGGCCTTAGCTTAGCAGCTAAGCTTAACGTTTTTCTTTTTATCTAAAATAAAAGTTGACTGGATCGCTATCATTCCATTCCATAAAGTGAGAACATGATTGTGATATAGTAGACCATGTAATCCCTCGCGTAATGACATTATTTGTACTATAGTTGTTAACATAGTTGCTTAAATAAAAAGCATAATAACTCAGGCCAAAATAGCATTGCAGAAAATGACAAATATCTTATGCAACAAATCAAAGCAGTGGGCGAACTGGAGTCCTTGGAGACCGATTTTCATAACATCCGGGTTTGAAATACGTCACTCCAGCTGGAGATAAATTGGTACGTGACGTACTGTTACGGGTGGAAAAAGGAACAAGAGAGAGAGAGAGAGAGAGAGAGAGAGAGAGAGAGAGAGAGACTTTGTGTCACTTCTCCGACAGTATAAAATACCCGTCTTCACCTGAACTTAAACAAAATAATAAATCTGTTCGATGCATTCAGGGAATACCGATGAGTTAGAAATGTTTGTACTTTTGTCTTGCATTTAGAGTCTCTATCGCTTTCAGCAATGAATACTGAAGATACACAAAAGCAGTTAGAACAGAGATGAATAGAGACAAAAAGATGTATATTATGTGGCGCAATAGAGGAACTCTATCATTAAGGTAGAGAAGGAAATGTTCAGAAAATCAAGAAGGTAACAAGCAATTTTTAGACCAAATAATTAATTACAGCAGTGGTAATACGCTAGCCGAACATAAGGATAAATAGGATATATTGTAAAGATGGAGCGATTCGTCTTCTTCTTCTACCTTTTAGCTCCCAGTGGAGCATAGGTCTTCAACAAACACTTTCCAAGTCGTTCTGTTTTTTTTTAATTCTTTTAAGATCATTCCATGTCTTCCCCATCATCTTCATCTCTGTTTCTGTCTTCTCCAAGAATTCCTTGGTCTTCCTTTTTGTCTTTTCCCCTGGGGATTCCAAAAAGGGCCTGTTGTGTAATACTCTCAGTTGGCTTCCACAGTGTGTGTCCTATCCATCGCCATCGTCTTCGCTGTATCTCTTTATCCACTGGTATTTGACCGGTACATTTCCATAATTCCACGTTAGTGACTTTGTCCTGCCATTTCCATCCCTTTATTCTGCGTAAGCATCCATTAATGAAAGTCTGTACCTTCGTGATTGTCAATTTTGTTATTCTCCATGTTTCACAGCCATATAATAGGACCGACTTAACATTTAGTTGAAAATTTTTATTTTTGTATTTAGCCTAATTTCTTTGGATTTCCATATGTTTCCCAGTGCAATCAAAGCTCCTCTTGCTTTTGATATCCTTATTTTGGTATCATTTTCTGTTCCTCCCTCTTTATCTATATTACTGCCCAGATATATGTAAGATTGTACGTCTAGTAGAGGTATTTCTCCTAGTTTTATTTGGTTATTGCCAACTGCATTAATTCTCATAATGTTGGTCTTATCTCTATTAATCTTTAGTCCTAGCTGTTGTGATCTCTCATCTAATATACTCATTTTATCCTGCATCTGTTGATGGCTGTGTGATAGGAGAGCTATGTCATCAGCAAAGTCTAAATCATCAGTTGTTTGGTCAGTGACCACTGGATCCCATTTCTGTTGTTTTGAGTTATTTTCATAATCCAATCTATGGCCAGTAGAAAGAGAAATGGAGACAGAAGGCATCCTTGCCTTACTTCTGTTCTTATTTCAAATGCTTCTGTAAGCTGTCCTTCATGCACCACACTACATTTTGTTCCTTCATACATTGTTTTTATCAAGTTAATAAACTTTATGGGGATTCCGTAATGACTCAGCAACTTCCAAAGCATTCTTCTGTCTAAACTATCAAATGCCTTTTCGTAATCTATGAATCCAATATAAAGTGGGGATTTTAGTTCTAAACTTTGTTCAACTATTATACGTAGAGTAGTTATTTGATCAGCACATGATCTGTTCTTCCTAAAACCTGCTTGTTCATCTCTCAAGTGTTTCTCTATAGCCTCTTTTAGTCTCTCCAGAAGGATTCTGCCTAATATTTTTCCTGGCACCGATAGTAGCATAATTCCCCTATAATTTGTGCACTCCTGTAAACTTCCTTTCTTTGGTAGTTTGATCATATAACCTTCTCTCCAGTCTTTAGGTATTTCTTCCCTCTCCCAAATTTTGTCCAATAGATCATGTAACATCTTGGTGGAGGTGTTAATATCTGCTTTGATGGCTTCCGAAGGAATTTCATCTGGTCCTGTGGCTTTACCATCTTTTAATAGTTTGATGTCTTTCATTATTTCTTCTTTGCTTGGTTTTCCGCAGTTAACGTGTAACTCTTCTTCTGCTGGTAGTATATCTCGAGGATTATTTGAGCCGGGTCTGTTCAAAAGCTCTTCAAAGTGCTCTTTCCATCTCTCCATTTGTTCCCTTATATTACTAAACAGATTTCCTTTCTTATCTTTGATAAAGGCGTTGATCTGTTTGTATTTTCCACCTAATTTCTTTGTGCTGTTGTACAGTTCTTTCATATTCCCTTTATTTGCTGCTTCTTCTGCCTCTTTAGCTAGTTCATCTATATATTTCCACTTATCCCTTTTAATGCATCTTCTCACTTCTTTGTTCACCTCTGTGTAAGCTTCCTGTGTCTTGGCTTTATTACTTCTTGTTTTGCTTTTATTTATGTCAGCTTTCTTGTCCTTTCTTTCTTTAATTTATCCAGGGTCTCTGCTGTCATCCATGCCTTATCCTGGCGTTCTCTTTTCCCCAGTGTTTCTTCGTATGTCTCTTTCCATATATTTTTTTACCTGTTTCCAATGATCTTCTATATTTATTGTATTTTCTAGTTGTTGGAGGACTTGGTATTTGTTTGATATTGTGACTGCGAATTTATCTTTAATTCCTTGTTCTTTAAGAAACCCTACATTGAAATACTTTCTACCCTTATTCGTTGTAGTATACCTTTTTAATTTAATTTTAAGTTTGGCTAACAGAAGATGATGATCAGAAGCTACATCTGCCCCTCTATATACTTTTACATCCTGTAAGGATGACTTAAACTTATTATTAATACATATGTGATCAATTTGATTTTCCGTTCTATGATCTGGTGACACCCATGTAGCTTTGTGTATTCTTTTTTGTTGGAATATTGTTCCTCCTAGGCTCATTTGATTAAGGGCGCAGAAATTCACAAATATCTCTCCATTCTCGTTTATTTCTCCAAGTCCATGTTTTCCCATAATCTCTTCGAAGCCTCTGTTGTCTGATCCTACCTTAGGATTTAGGTCTCCCATCAAGATTATAATATCCTTGGCTCGTCTTGCATCCATCTGACATTGTAGCTGTTTATAAAAATCATCTTTAACTGAGTCATCCTTATCGTTGGTTGGTGCATAGCATTGTATAATGTGTAATTTTATTTTGTTTTTGGTTGTTCTAAATGTTGCTCTCACCAGTCTTGGTCCCACTGCCTCCCATTCTATTAGTGTCTTCTGTGCATTCTTTGATAGCATTATAGCTACCCCTTCGCTATGTTGTGCTCCTGGTTCCTGGTGTCCTGATGATAAAATCATCTCCCCTGTATTCAATTTTATTCTCTCCGCTCCCAGCCATCTTGTTTCACACATTCCCAGTATATCTATCTTATAGTTGGTCATTTCTGCTGCCACTTGTGCAGCTTTTCCCTGTTCGTTAAGGGTACGAACATTCCAGGTGCCAATTCTGGATGATTTCCTGGTAGACAAAGGGTGAGTCGGCAACCCGGACTCCTTATGGCTTTCTCCGGATTGCGTCATACGTCTCTTAGACAGAGAGCCCTTCTCTTTACTGGTTGACGGATTAACTTTATCTTTCTTTGACTTGTTCATGTTTGTGAAGTTTTTTCGGCTTATATTTTTACAGTTTGGGATAGCCAGTCCCATGCCAAACCCTCCTTTCTCGCCTCTTACGAACATTCCTGGTAGGGCACAGCGCCGATATGCTTTACTCCCCTTTCGGGCCCCGGCAGCGCACGGGCGATGGAGCGATTGCTGCAGTGGAATCTTAGAAGGTGTCTTAAAACACTCAGGCATAACAACAGACAATGAAGAACACAAACCAGAGCCTATACCAGATGACGTTCGTTCGATAAACGAAAAATCTGAAGAGATGGAAGTCACAATGGTGTGAGAATACCGAATCCGTCCTGACTGGAGGTGAGGTTAGTGTTCATATTTATCACACGCTGTGTGTGGGGGATCTGTAAAAATGCAGATTTATCCAAATCCTGGAAAAAAATCGTTGTACAAACTCATTTCATAAAAAGGAAAAATGATGTTGTGTTCCCTGCCGCATGATTGTCCTATAATAAGCCAGGCCTGGGAAATACTCTAATGTAGATCATCACGTAGAGCATAGAACAGAAGTTAGAATAGGAACATCACGTAGTTCAAGCTGGTATCAGCCATAGTAGAGACAAGAATCAATTCAGAGGAAGAGGTATGTTTACAGCATTCGGGAAAAAATAACAAATAATCAACAGAAAAATCAAGCTTCGGTCCATATATTGTTCTTTGTTTTGTTTTTTTTCTGTTGTTGATTATTTGCCATTTTTCCCGAATGCTGTAAACATACCTCTTCCTCTGAATTGAATCGCTGATTACCGCCTCGGAAGTTTCCCTCTATAATAATATTCATTTATTTTTATTTGTCTCCATAGTAGATACACCCAGGATGACATCTTTAACAAGAGAAATATCCTTGGGAAGTTTAAGGAATACAAAATAGAACTGCATAATTGCTTCATAGATGACAACATGGCCTTTACCTGCGTGCTACATCGGAAACTGTGGAACAGCATGATAGATATGGGCTTACCAAACACACCTGATCCAACTTATCCAATCACAAACAGCAAGCAGCTGTCAGAATAGCGGGCGAAACATTTGGTTCGATGTACAAAAGGGGTGAGATAGGGTGCATCTTTTTTCCATAGCTGTTTAAAATCTATGCCGAGAACATCACGAAGAATGTCAGAAACGATGACAGATTTGTGAAGTTGGACCCTTTCACAATCAATGGCAACATAATTCCAGAGCTAAGATAAGCTGATCACACAGTCCTCTCAAACAACGCAGAAGGATTAATTAACCGAGATAATTGTGTGTGTTAAAAACACAGTGAAGAGCAAAATCTCTATCTCAATATGCAGAAAACTAAGATAATGGCCATTGATGAAGCAAAAATCCAATGCAAAATCAATATCAACAGTGAAGGACTTGAAATTGCAACAAACTTTGAATATCCAGGGTCTGTATTAACTAACAATGGAGACTGTTTGAAAGAGATCAAAAGAAGATTAGCAATAGCAACACAAACATTAAATGGCATGAAGAACGTATGGTGTAATATCAGCAACGCAGTAAAACTAAAATTACTGAGGGCATGTATCTTTCCAATTACAAAACATAGTTGTGTATCATGGACAATCTCGCAAACAACTTCTTCTTCTTCTTTCCTTCTCATCTGCCTTTCAGCGCAAACAACAAAGAAGAAAATTGATTAATTCAAAGCAGAAAGTCACAGAAGAATCCTTAAGATACCTTGGATAAAGAAAAAAATAATAAAGACATATTGAAGGATCTAAACATTAGAAAGAACTTGCTCATAATCAATATTGTGCAGAGCATTAAAACACTATGGCCACTCCAAAAGACACAGCGGGATAGACAGAAAAAATAATGGAAAGCGTGGTTCCTAGAAGTCATGACAGGGGCTGATTAATAGCAAGATGGTTTCAAGACATCGAGGAGGCTTTGAACATGACAACAGAAAAAGTGAGAGATCTAGCTAGAGATAGAGATTTGTTCAGTAGGTCGGTGGTGAATGCACTGTTCTGTGGGTGATCTGGCTAGAGACAGAGATTTGTTCAGTAGGTCGGTGGTGAATGCACTGTTCTGTGGGAGATCTGGCTAGGGACAGAGATTTGTTCAGTAGGTTGGTGGTGAATGCACTATTGCTGTGGGAGATCTGGCTAGGGACAGAGATTTGTTCAGTAGGTCGGTGGTGAATGCACTGTTCTGTGGGAGATCTGGCTAGGGACAGAGATTTGTTCAGTAGGTCGGTGGTGAATGCACTGTTCTGTGGGTGATCTGGCTAGAGACAGAGATTTGTTCAGTAGGTCGGTGGTGAATGCACTGTTCTGTGGGAGATCTGGCTAGGGACAGAGATTTGTTCAGTAGGTCGGTGGTGAATGCACTGTTCTGTGGAAGATCTGGCTAGGGACAGAGATTTGTTCAGTAGGTCGGTGGTGAATGCACTGTTCTGTGGGAGATCTGGCTAGGGACAGAGATTTGTTCAGTAGGTCGGTGGTGAATGCACTGTTCTTTTTGGAGATCTGGCTAGGGACAGAGATTTGTTCATTAGGTCGATGGTGAATGCACTGTTCTTTAAATATGCGGCCTGATGATGATGACTTGAAATGGACAGTGATGCTTTAATGTTCCATTCTCTTTCAGAAGCACCAGTAACATTTGGACAGTGATGCTTTAATGTTCCATTCTCTTTCAGAAGCACCAGTAACATTTGGACAGTGATGCTTTAATGTTCCATTCTCTTTCAGAAGCACCAGTAACATTTGGACAGTGATGCTTTAATGTTCCATTCTCTTTCAGAAGCACCAGTAACATTTGGACAGTGATGCTTTAATGTTCCATTCTCTTTCAGAAGCACCAGTAACATTTGGACAGTGATGCTTTAATGTTCCATTCTCTTTCAGAAGCACCAGTAACATTTGGACAGTGATGCTTTAATGTTCCATTCTCTTTCAGAAGCACCAGTAACATTTGGACAGTGATGCTTTAATGTTCCATTCTCTTTCAGAAGCACCAGTAACATTTGGACAGTGATGCTTTAATGTTCCATTCTCTTTCAGAAGCACCAGTAACATTTGGTCAGTGATGCTTTAATGTTCCATTCTCTTTCAGAAGCACCAGTAACATTTGGACAGTGATGCTTTAATGTTCCATTCTCTTTCAGAAGCACCAGTAACATTTGGACAGTGATGCTTTAATGTTCCATTCTCTTTCAGAAGCACCAGTAACATTTGGTCAGTGATGCTTTAATGTTCCATTCTCTTTCAGAAGCACCAGTAACATTTGGTCAGTGATGCTTTAATGTTCCATTCTCTTTCAGAAGCACCAGTAACATTTGGACAGTGATGCTTTAATGTTCCATTCTCTTTCAGAAGCACCAGTAACATTTGGTCAGTGATGCTTTAATGTTCCATTCTCTTTCAGAAGCACCAGTAACATTTGGACAGTGATGCTTTAATGTTCCATTCTCTTTCAGAAGCACCAGTAACATTTGGACAGTGATGCTTTAATGTTCCATTCTCTTTCAGAAGCACCAGTAACATTTGGACAGTGATGCTTTAATGTTCCATTCTCTTTCAGAAGCACCAGTAACATTTGGACAGTGATGCTTTAATGTTCCATTCTCTTTCAGAAGCACCAGTAACATTTGGACAGTGATGCTTTAATGTTCCATTCTCTTTCAGAAGCACCAGTAACATTTGGACAGTGATGCTTTAATGTTCCATTCTCTTTCAGAAGCACCAGTAACATTTGGACAGTGATGCTTTAATGTTCCATTCTCTTTCAGAAGCACCAGTAACATTTGGACAGTGATGCTTTAATGTTCCATTCTCTTTCAGAAGCACCAGTAACATTTGGACAGTGATGCTTTAATGTTCCATTCTCTTTCAGAAGCACCAGTAACATTTGGACAGTGATGCTTTAATGTTCCATTCTCTTTCAGAAGCACCAGTAACATTTGGACAGTGATGCTTTAATGTTCCATTCTCTTTCAGAAGCACCAGTAACATTTGGACAGTGATGCTTTAATGTTCCATTCTCTTTCAGAAGCACCAGTAACATTTGGACAGTGATGCTTTAATGTTCCATTCTCTTTCAGAAGCACCAGTAACATTTGGACAGTGATGCTTTAATGTTCCATTCTCTTTCAGAAGCACCAGTAACATTTGGACAGTGATGCTTTAATGTTCCATTCTCTTTCAGAAGCACCAGTAACATTTGGACAGTGATGCTTTAATGTTCCATTCTCTTTCAGAAGCACCAGTAACATTTGGACAGTGATGCTTTAATGTTCCATTCTCTTTCAGAAGCACCAGTAACATTTGGACAGTGATGCTTTAATGTTCCATTCTCTTTCAGAAGCACCAGTAACATTTGGACAGTGATGCTTTAATGTTCCATTCTCTTTCAGAAGCACCAGTAACATTTGGACAGTGATGCTTTAATGTTCCATTCTCTTTCAGAAGCACCAGTAACATTTGGACAGTGATGCTTTAATGTTCCATTCTCTTTCAGAAGCACCAGTAACATTTGGACAGTGATGCTTTAATGTCCCATTCTCTTTTAGAAGCACCAGTAACATTTGGACAGTGATGCTTTAATGTCCCATTCTCTTTCAGAAGCACCAGTAACATTTGGACAGTGATGCTTTAATGTTCCATTCTCTTTCAGAAGCACCAGTAACATTTGGTCAGTGATGCTTTAATGTTCCATTCTCTTTCAGAAGCACCAGTAACATTTGGACAGTGATGCTTTAATGTTCCATTCTCTTTCAGAAGCACCAGTAACATTTGGACAGTGATGCTTTAATGTTCCATTCTCTTTCAGAAGCACCAGTAACATTTGGTCAGTGATGCATTAATGTTCCATTCTCTTTCAGAAGCACCAGTAACATTTGGACAGTGATGCTTTAATGTTCCATTCTCTTTCAGAAGCACCAGTAACATTTGGACAGTGATGCTTTAATGTTCCATTCTCTTTCAGAAGCACCAGTAACATTTGGACAGTGATGCTTTAATGTCCCATTCTCTTTCAGAAGCACCAGTAACATTTGGACAGTGATGCTTTAATGTCCCATTCTCTTTCAGAAGCACCAGTAACATTTGGACAGTGATGCTTTAATGTTCCATTCTCTTTCAGAAGCACCAGTAACATTTGGACAGTGATGCTTTAATGTTCCATTCTCTTCCAGAAGCACCAGTAACATTTGGTCAGTGATGCTTTAATGTTCCATTCTCTTTCAGAAGCACCAGTAACATTTGGACAGTGATGCTTTAATGTTCCATTCTCTTTCAGAAGCACCAGTAACATTTGGACAGTGATGCTTTAATGTTCCATTCTCTTTCAGAAGCACCAGTAACATTTGGACAGTGATGCTTTAATGTTCCATTCTCTTTCAGAAGCACCAGTAACATTTGGACAGTGATGCTTTAATGTTCCATTCTCTTTCAGAAGCACCAGTAACATTTGGTCAGTGATGCTTTAATGTTCCATTCTCTTTCAGAAGCACCAGTAACATTTGGTCAGTGTGCGGTATCCCCATAGCACCTCCTCGATTCTTCTTCTTTTGCTGCGATCCGGTTCTTCTGTTTCATTGACCATATAGAGAGGTTTCACGAGGACGTGAACTTCCGGTCTGTATGGTGGATTAGGCGGCAGGAACCATTGCTATGTATGAAAGTGTTCCTTGTTGCAGGAGCTACTGAGTTAGGTGCTCTGTGCACACCGTGAGCTGTGTGTTTAATCCTTTTTGATCATGTTTCGATATTTCAATTGTTTACGATGAATGATGACATCGTATGACAGGGAACAGTTGGCTGTGTTCACTTTCTGTGTGGTTTCGCCTTATGTCTCATCGTGTGCTGAGACTGCAATGATGGGGACTACAGTTACCTTTCTTTGTTTGGGAGATAAGTTAGTATTTCGGATGATTCCACTGGCACGGGCGGTTGAGCAATTATGGATTTTAACTCGTTTGCAGTGATACCGGGGCCTTCTATAACCAAAGAACCAAAGAGGTGACCTGCTACCTCATGTCCGTGTACCTTGTTGTTATATGTCATAATTTATCTCAGCAGTGGCGACATGCAGTCTGTCTGCTCTTTACGATTTTCATTTGGCAATTTTTTTTTTTTTTAAACAAACTAAACTTGTTCTCACTTTCTTCTCTTGATAGCTAAGGTCAAAATATGTGAAGTTGTGAATGAATGTTGTTGCCTACAACAGATCTAGTAAAGGGAGATAGGGTTTTGTGGTCAGTATAGCCTCCATTTGGTCAGTATAGCCTCCATTTTGTCAGTATAGTCACCATTTGATTAGTATAGTCTCCATTTGGTCAGTATAGTCTCCATTTGGTCAGTATAGCCTCCATTGGGTCAGTATAGACTCCATTTGGTCAGTATAGCCTCCATTTGGTCAGTATAGTCTCCATTTGATCAGTATAGCCTCCATTGGGTCAGTATAGACTCCATTTGGTCAGTATAGCCTCCATTTTTTTTTTTTTACCATTTATTAAATAATGATAAATCGACTAACCAATGCAAAGTTGTGTAACGACTTTTCTTCTCTTTATCTTTTTTCTTCTAAAACTTATTCTTTCCTTGTTCTTGTTTCTCTTTTCTTGTTATTCCTGTTCTTGATATTTTCTTCTACTTTTTTTTTCCTCTTTTTTTTTCAACATTCAGGTAACGTGTTCTCTTCATGATAGAATTGTTATAATTACAAGATGACTGCACAGAAAATAAAAGGCAACATGAGTACACACAAGTGAGTAACAAGGCAAGAAAAGTGCGAAGACTAGAATAACAGGCAAGATGAGTGGAGAGAATTGAGTAACAGACAAGATGAGTGTGGAGAATTGAGTAACAGGCAAAAAAAGTGCGAAGACTAGAATAACAGGCAAGATGAGTGAAGAGAATTGAGTAACAGGCAAGAAAAGTGCGAAGACTAGAATAACAGGCAAGATGAGTGGAGAGAATTGAGTAACAGACAAGATGAGTGGAGAGAATTGAGTAACAGACAAGATGAGTGGAGAGAATTGAGTAACAAGGCAAGAAAAGTGCGAAGACTAGAATAACAGGCAAGATGAGTGGAGAGAATTGAGTAACAGACAAGATGAGTGGAGAGAATTGAGTAACAGGCAAGATGAGTGGAGAGAATTGAGTAACAGACAAGATGAGTGGAGAAAATTTAGTAACAGGCAAGATGAGTGGAGAGAATTGAGTAACAGGCAAGATGAGTGGAGAGAATTGAGTAACAGGCAAGATGAGTGGAGAGAATTGAGTAACAGACAAGATGAGTGGAGAAAATTCAGTAACAGGCAAGATGAGTGGAGAGAATTGAGTAACAGACAAGATGAGTGTGGAGAATTGAGTGACAGACAAGATGAGTTTGGAGAATTGAGTAACAGACAAGATGAGTGTAGAGAATATTGAGTAACAAACAAGATGAGTGTAGAGAATTGAGTAACAGACAAGATGAGTGTGGAGAATTGAGTAACAGACAAGATGAGTGTAGAGAATATTGAGTAACAAACAAGATGAGTGTAGAGAATTGAGTAACAAACAAGATGAGTGTAGAGAATTAAGTAACAAATAAGATGAGTGTAAAGAATTGAGTAACAAACAAGATGAGTGTGGAGAATTGAGTAACAGACAAGATGAGTGTGGAGAATTGAGTAACAGACAAGATGAGTGTGGAGAATTGAGTAACAGACAAGATGATTGTAGAGAATATTGAGTAACAAACAAGATGAGTGTAGAGAATTGAGTAACAAACAAGATGAGTATAGAGAATTAAGTAACAAAGAAGATGAGTGTAGAGAATTGAGTAACAGACAAGTTGAGTGTAGAGAATTGAGTAACAGACAAGATGAGTATAGAAAATTGAAAGGCAGACAAGATGAGTGTAGAGAATTGAGTAACAAACAAGATGAGTGTAGAGAATTGAGTAACAGACAAGATGAGTGTAGCGAACTGAGTAACAAAGAAGATGAGTGTAGAGAATTGAGTAACAAACAAGATGAGTGTAGAGAATTGAGTAACGGACAAAATGAGTGTAGAGAATTGAGTAACGGACAAGATGAGTGTAGAGAATTGAGTAACAAACAAGTTGAGTGTAGAGAATTGAGTAACAGACAAGATGAGTGTAGAGAATTGAGTAACAAACAAGATGAGTATAGAGAATTGAGTAACAAACAAGATGAATGTAGAGAATTGAGTAACAAACAAGATGAGTGTAGAGAATTGAGTAACAAACAAGATGAGTGTAGAGAATTGAGTAACAAACAAGATGAGTGTAGAGAATTGAGTAGCAAACAAGTAGAGCGTAGAGAATTAAGTAACAAAGAAGATGAGTGTAGAGAATTGAGTAACAGACAAGATGAGTGTAGAGAATTGAGTAACAGACAAGATGAGTGTAGAGAATTGAGTAACAAACAAGATGAGTGTAGAGAATTGAGTAACAAACAAGATGAGTGTAGAGAATTGAGTAACAGACAAGATGAGTGTAGAGAATTGAGTAACAGACAAGTTGAGTGTAGAGAGTTGAGTAATAAACAAGATGTGTAGAGAATTGAGTAACAAACAAGATGAGTGTAGAGAATTGAGTAACAAACAAGATGAGTGTAGAGAATTGAGAAACAAACAAGATGAGTGTAGAGAATTAAGTAACAAACAAGATGAGTGTAGAGAATTGAGTAACAAACAAGATGAGTGTAGAGAATTGAGTAGCAAACAAGATGAGCGTAGAGAATTAAGTAACAAAGAAGATGAGTGTAGAGAATTGAGTAACAAACAAGATGAGTGTAGAGAATTGAGTAACAGACAAGATGAGTGTAGAGAATTGAGTAACAGACAAGTTGAGTGTAGAGAGTTGAGTAATAAACAAGATGTGTAGAGAATTGAGTAACAAACAAGATGAGTGTAGAGAATTGAGTAACAGACAAGATGAGTAGATAAATGAGTAATAAACGAGATGAGTAGAGAATTGAGTAATAACCAAGATGAGTAAAGAATTAAGCACCAGACAAGATGAGTGGAGAATTGAGTATTAAACAAGATGAGTGGAGAATTGAGTAATAAACAAGATGAGTAGAGAACTGAGTAATAAACAAGATGAGTAGAGAACTGAGTAATAAACAAGATGAGTAGAGAATTGAGTAATAAACAAGATGAGTAGAGAAATGAGTAATAAACAAGATGAGTAAAGAATTGAGTAATAAACAAGATGAGTAGAGAAATGATTAATAAACAAGATGAGTAGAGAATTGAGTTATAAACAAGGTAGGTTGAGAATTGAGTAACAGACAAGATGAGTAGAGAACTGAGTAATAAACAAGATGAGTAGAGAATTGAGTTATAATCAAGTTGAGCACAGAATTGAGTAATAAACAAGATGAGTAGAGAATTGAGTTATAATCAAGTTGAGCACAGAATTGAGTAATAAACAAGATGAGTAGAGAATTGAGTTATAAACAAGATGGGTTGAGAATTGAGTAACAGACAAGATGAGTAGAGAATTGAGTAACAGACAAGATGAGTGGAGAATTAAGTAACAGACAAGATTAGTAGTGAATTGAGTAACAGGCAAGATGAGTAGAGAATTGAATAACTGACAAGATGAGTGGAGAATTAAGTAACAGACAAGATTAGTAGTGAATTAAGTAACAGACAAGATGAGTAGAGAATTTAGTAACAGGCAAGATGAGTAGAGAATTTAGTAACAGGCAAGATGAGTAGAGAATTTAGTAACAGGCAAGATGAGTAGAGAATTGAATAACAAAAAAGACGAGTAGAGAATTGAGTAATAAGCAAGATAGCAGAAAGAGTTGATTGAGTAATAAACAAGCTAGCAGAAAGAGTTGATTGAGTAATAAACAAGATATCAGAAAGAGTTGATTGAGTAATAAGCAAGATAGCAGAAAGAGTTGATTGAGTAATAAGCAAGATAGCAGATAGAGTTGATTGAGTAATAAACAAGATAGCAGAAAGATTCGATTGAGTAATAAACAAGATATCAGAAAGATTTGATTGAGTAATAAACAAAATAGCCGAAAGATTTGATTGAGTAATAAACTAGATAGCAGAAAGATTTGATTGAGTAATAAACAAAATAGCAGAAAGATTTAATTGAGTAATAAACAGAATATCAGAAAGATTTGATTGAGAATGAGAGAAACTTTGAATAGAGATTTTTTGAGTATGATTAGTTTATTGAAAGTACAAGAATTAGAATGTTCGTGACTCACCGATGATGACCAGCAATGAAGGTCAGCTTGTGACTCCTCCCATATTTGACCTCTACAAGCCAATCACAACTCATACTTTAATACTTCAATAAACATTTTGAACTATTTATTGGAGATTTTAAAACTGGTGACATTTATTTGAGAATTAAACACAAACACAAAAACATATTACACAGTCTGGCTCTAGGTCCTCCTGCATTTCACTCAGATTCTAAAACAAATATCTCTGGTTGCACTTTTGAACAACAACGCCTCATTGATTACATATTTTCTTGTATTTGTTTTTTTGTTTTAAATCAAACTGCTTGCTACTTTCACTGATCGTTTTATAATAAATTTTACAGATTAATTGAGTTATTGAGTTTTTTGCGGGTCATCATCATTGCACTCCGATTAGGACTGTACAGATTAATGTAAAGGCCTGGAATGTGTAAACAGGTTCATTTAAATATTGTTAGGTTTTTTGGTTGATACTCTGTCTAGAAACAACAATCTTCTCAGTCCGATATAAAATATAGCTTGTGGTTACTGAACAAGGAAACAGCCGCATGTTTGGACCTGTGTTTGTTTTCTTTGAAATGGAAAGTTATTACGTTGGTGATATAGTCCGTTCGTAAATTCGTGAACAAATCTTTACAAGAATCACAACCTTCTGAGACAATCAGTTAAAACTTGGAATGTGCTCTGTTTGATCACTCCGATCCTTGGGAAATATTTTTGCTTAGAAATCTAAACTTCTGTGGATTTTTCTTATTTCATTAGCATCATCATCAAGTACTGTACCTAATTCCGTAGGTGATCATGTCTCTCCACAATTTTTGATCCCGACAGTTATTTATCATTCCTGTTGTTGACCTTCTGCCAAGCCACTCATTTAAGCATTTAAGCTGTCTGGTATCTTTTCTCTTTGCTTCCCTCTCGTCATTCAATTTTCCCAGTTGTTACAATATATTCCAGTTGTTCTCTTCTCATTACATGGCCAAAAAATTATGATTGTTGCTTCCTAATATTGAAATTTAGCTTTCTCTTTGCTTTGACCTCTTTCAGAACGTTTTCATTACTCTTCTTAGCTGTCCATGGTATTCTCAACATTTTTTTTTGTACAACCACATTTTTACCGACTCCAGTGATTTTTGTCTGTTGTCCTGTTGTCCATGATTAACATCCATATGTTTTCTTATTTAAGTTATGTAAAATGCTTGTAGCTGCCCGGACAGAGAGTATTCAACTCTTCAATTAAATTAATGAGCCACTTTCAAAGCATCGCTTAAACACTGAAAAGACAACTATTTCTACGTGAATTAATCTGCACCGTTTCATCAATGACGTAATTACCCTATCACTATTGACGTATTTGTCCTTTAGTAATTTTGCACCTCTGATTAGCCGTAACAAAATTAACCAAATTTATTGCTACAATGTAATGTTTAGGGCACCCCTTTTGTAATTTTCCTGAAATTATTATAGCAAAAAGCGTTTTGTGCAAAGTCCAGGCGACCTTTTATATTATAACATCCTAAGGTTGGTGATAATCTGAGACTAGAAGCAAAAATTCACTGCAATTTGTCAAAAAGTTTCCCAGTAAATTGAAGGACAATGTGTTCACACATTTATGAACGGACAATAGCAAAGAAAGACAAGGACTATCCGAAATTACATGTGACAACAAACAACTTTACTATATGTAATTTCATGTTCTTGTCTTTGTCCCCTGAAGAAGACTTCATATGTCGAAACGTTGTTGCGCGATTCTATCATGTTTCAGTAAATTGTCATAAAGACTATCATTTCAATGTCATGTTTTCAGTACCGTTGTGTCCTCGCAAAAAGCTTAAAGTCGAACAGTGGAATTGTGCTGTGATGTCTTTTATCTCGGTAGAGCTGTAACAATCGCATTTAGATTTGTATTTTCTTGTTTAATTAATAAGTTCATGACGTCGATAAAACGTAGACCAGTTTTGTTTGGGACTTTCGAGACATCAGCTTGACGATCGCTGAGTAGCAGATGTGGACTACCAGACTTGATTACTTGCTAAAGTGCTGAAGCGTGGAAGTGAACCAGTGACATTATACAGACATCCGTCATGATTGACAGATCTCAGCTGTATGGGCATTCAAACAATATATGCGTTAACTTTTATAGCACGAAACAATGTATGTGTTAACTCTTATAGCACGATACAATGTATGTGTTAACTCTTATAGCACGATACAATGTATGTGTTAACTCTTCTAGCACGAAACAATGTATGTGTTAACTCTTCTAGCACGAAACAATGAATGTGTTAACTTTTATGGCACAAAACAATGCATGTGTTAACTCTTATGGCGGGAATCAATGTACGTGTTAACTCTCATATTACGAAACAATGCTAGTAAACTAAATGAGTTCATCAAGTACTTTCAGGAAATAGCTGTTCTTGTTTTGGACTAGATCGTGACTTGGCGATGTACTGACACATTAATGTATTCACATTAAAACAGCTTGCAGAAAAAACGACAAAATACAATCAAAACTTATACATAGCCTTCATTGACCAGGAAAAAACTTTCGACAGAGTGAACAGAGAACAACTGTGGGAGTTACTAACAACATACGGAGTAAGCCAACATCTAACCAGCCTAATTTAAAGTCTCTACATCAACACAGCTGCAGGGCCAGAACAGCAGCAGGCTACACAGACCACTTCGAAGTTAGATCAGGTGTAATACAGGGGTGCGTACTATTCCCCCTACTGTTTATTACATACATGGACCAAATATGCAATCTAGCCAACTCATCAGAGACAGAGGAGATCAACGAGCTTTTATTTGCAGACGATCAGGCACTAATACATGAAACAATAAAAGACCTACAAGAGCACTTAAACAAACTCAACAGCTCAGGCACAAAATACAACATGAAAATCAGCATCAACAAAACAGAAGTCATGAATGTGGCCAAAAATAAACAGAACAACATAACTATAGAAGGCAGGCAACTAAAACAAGTAAAGGAATTCAAATACCTAGGAAATTTAATGACAAATGATAATTCTCAAACAGCAGAGATAGAATCAAGATGCAACAAAGCTTGTCAAATCATCGGACAGTTATCACCTCTATTGTCCAACAAGGAAATGACTCTGGAGGCAAAACGAGCACTATACAATACAATCTTCATCCCAACGTTGTGCTACCACTGCCAGACCTGGACCCTAGATGCAAGAACAATAAGAAAAATAAACTCAACAGAGATGATATGTGTCAGATAAATGACAGGAAACAGTCTGAGAGATAAGATCAGAAATGAAGAACTGAGAAAAAAGCTAGGAATAGCCCCCGCCATAGATAATATAAAGAAACAACAGATAAAATGGTTTGGCCACGTCCAACTATCCATTCGCCTTTCGAGCCGTAGCCCGCCCATAGGGCATAGGGCTTTCTCTTATTTAAATTTTCATTCTAGCAGTTTTCAATCCTTGTGAAGATCTTTTATCAAATTTCACAATTTGACTCTATACTGTGTAAGCAACTCTATCTCATTGAGGGAG
>JAVIAB010000050.1:32029429-32311929 GCA_032433765.1 Megaustenia siamemsis
ATCTTTTTTAGAAGTAATTTATTGTTTCTTTAATAATATAAATATAAATCTTCTTTCACAACGTACAAGAAAGTATAAACGTGTCATCTCGTCAGCAGGAAATATATAAATTAAGTCAAGCCTTTTCCGTGTGTGTGGTGGGTGTGTGGTGTCCCCACACAATTTGTGAGAAACAAATCACATCATCCGTTAAATTATATAGAGTTAAATAACAACTGTGAGGACATTTCAGTTTTACGGATGAGAGAAAGCTAAACAGATTAACGGTTAAAGACAAGACTAAACAAACTAATGTTTAAAGACAAGACTAAACAAACTAATGTTTAAAGACAAGACTAAACAAACTAATGTTTGAAGACAAGACTAAACAAACTAATGTTTAAAGACAAGACTAAACAAACTAATGTTTAAAGACAAGACTAAACAAACTAATGTTTAAAGACAAGACTAAACAAACTAATGTTTAAAGACAAGACTAAACAAACTAATGTTTAGAGAAAAGACTAAACAAACTAACGTTTAAAGACAAGACTAAACAAACTAACGTTTAAAGACAAGACTAAACAAACTAACGTTTAAAGACAAGACTAAACAAACTAACGTTTAAAGACAAGACTAAACAAACTATCGTTTAAAGACAAGACTAAACAAACTAACGTTTAAAGACAAGACTAAACAAACTAACGTTTAGAGAAAAGGCTAAACAAAATAAAATATAAATGCTATCACATATGTCTGTTGTGAATTATAATAGCGAATTCTGTTATAAAACAATTATTTCCCATCACAAATACTCAGATGACGTCAACATTCAACAAAATGTTAAAATAAGTCAACAAAATGCATATAAAACATTAGGAAATTAGAAAAAAACAAAACAGACGATTAGAGTCTGTAATGTAACCCACAAAATCAAGTGTATTAACTCTCAAACCCCAGGTAAAATTTTCTGATGATTTGAAATTATTGTGTCCCAGTAATTTTTGTGAGCCCCATTAGCCACATTACGGGTTGCACAGCTCTGGTTCTGTATTTTGATTTATTGTGGTGAAATTCAACTAAGAACACACATTGAGCAAGCAAATAATGTTTCCGAGTTGAAGAGATAATTCAAGTTTTGTGATGAGCCATCAAAACTTTTCTAGATCTGAGAATTTGTCCGTGGCAGCGACTATACTATTTGAGGTGACCGATGCGCCGTAGGCAGCCTCGTTTGGATTTGAGCACGTAATAATATTATTTGACAATATACATTTAATATTAACAGCCGGCATGCCGCTACTCCAGACAAATGTGTACTAAAAAATCAGTTTGACAAAATGTTCCAAAGATGTGTTATACAACTCAGTGATGTGTTACAACTCGGAAAGGTGTAAATGCAAAAAAAGCATAGAGATACGAAAGGGATATGGTAACAGCTTTACGTAGGTGAGAAACAAAATAAAACGGTGTTTCTCACCCACGTAAAGCTGTAAAAAAAAAGCTAGGAATAGCCCCCGACATAGAATATATAAAGAAACAACAGATAAAATGGTTTGGCCACGTAACAAAGCAGAAAGATCAAAACACAACACAACGAGCCTTCAACAAACGTGAGAACACCAGACCCAATGGGCGACCACGAAAAAGATGTTTAGATGGAATGTTAGAAGTACTAGATAACATAATAGCAGCATAGGCGAACAGAAGAGCAAAAGACCGCAAATTATATCTCTCATCGACGCTGAAAGGCAAATGAGAAAGGAAAGAAGAAGAAGAAGTAAAGCTGTTACCATACCACTTTATCCTCCTTTTTAAAAAAAAAGTGTGTTACAACTCCATGATGTGTTACAACACAATGATGTGTTATAACATGCACTCTCTGCGATAGGGAAAGAGATCATGGTGGTCAGGCGGTCCAGAGACCCTCCAATGTTACAAAACAATTAATGCAAGAAATACAAGGCTAATAATTAACGCTGGACTAACAGTATTGTTCATTGTTGTTAGGATTCAGTAAAACAGCATTCCAGACAAACCCGTAGGTGCCCAGTCGTTTTCATCATAAGACGAAGTGTGTGCGATCTGATTTTCACGCAGCGCTCGTCCATGTTGATAGGTTATCATACTGTTACATCACTGGGTCAATATCAAGAGATAGAAAACACACCGACAATAAATATCACAGATCAATACCCGTTACTGTTTACGAGAGAAGGAATCGAATATTAAAACTGAGTAGTAGAATGGGGAGTATCACTCTCAGCGTGAGCGGCTTTGTCAGTACCTACAAAGTTCTGTGGAGCAGGGACGGGAACATTTAAAGGCTGGCTGGACATAGGACAGGAACGTGCTGGGTCCGCGGCAGTGGTGTCATAAGATGAGACCAGCGCGTGTGGTCTAGGCTTGCTATAACCCCAACACAATTCTATCATGGAATTTATTTCCTTTCCAGGATCTACCAGGTATGAGGATTTGGGGCGGCTGGAGTTTTTAAGTCCGCATGTTCTGTGACGTCCCCCACGAGGTTTTCGCGTCATATTATTTCAGTGGGTGCGTTGACAAATTGGGACATGCATACGTCATTGTAGTGTGCGGTTGTAATGTGTGGGAAAATTGTGATGTGGGAATTCAATGTAGTTGAAGACTGTTTGGTGTGGGTGAAATGTGGATGATTGAATGGTATTTGTCTGTCGTGGGGTTGATAATGCAGTGTGTGGCTCGTGTGTGGGCGATACTGAGGTTTGAAGTTGTGATGGTGGTAGTACGGTACATGACTGTAACTGTTCTGCAGGTGATACTAATATATGTGATTGTTGTATATGTGGCGTAACTGATACTACAGTCAGTGGTAGAGATGTGGTTGATTTAAGCTTGGCTGACGCATACAATGAGGGTTGTGTTTGTGGTGGCAGGTGAGGTATAGTTCTTGTGTGTGGAGGGGGCAATGTTGATGATTTTTCAGTGTGTAAAAATAATGTTTTATGTGAAATTAACGTACAGGGTGTGTCACTTAGTGATGTGTTTAAAGATTCTGTTGATGACGTAAGTGTGAGAGGTGTGTGTGGGGGTAATGTTGATGATTTTTCAGTGTGTGAAAATAATGTTTTATGTGAAATTAACGTAGGGGGTGTGTCACTTAGTGATGTGTTTAAAGATTCTGTTGATGACGTAAGCGTGAGAGGTATATGTGTTGGTGATATTTGTAGAGCTAGTGTGGGTGACGGGTGTGGAGTGAGTGTGGGTGACATTGTTGCCTGGGCTAACACTTCTGGATAGTGTTGACGAGTTGATGATGTTGTCTTCAAATGATGAACCCTCTGCGCTGGCCTCCTAAAGGATGAGACACAGGGTATCCAAGAATGACAAGGTACAATCTGTGTCAGAGAGTCGTTATATATCGGCGTTGATGCTTTGACTTTTAATGACGATGTTGATGACCGGATGCTGCCATCTTTAAGTACCGACTTAGATGTCTTGCTGAGTGTCTCAAGAGACAGTTGTTTTCTGTAAATAAGTTTGCGATTAGAGACCTGGCTATATGAATCAGCGTCGTTTAAAGCACACTGGCCAATGGCACATTGCACAACTGGGTCTATGATTGAGGATGAGCTTTTTAAGATGTTTGTCTGGAGCACCAAAGAGTTGATTTCCCTGAAAGCGCCCAAGTTAGAGCAGCTGGCAGCATGTCGCATTGGACCTGCGAGGCAGATAGAGGAAGTCCGCGATGACAATCCACCAACTTGTGTAGGACTTCGTGCTCGGCTGTTCACAAATGGAAACGTAGCATCATAACTCAGATGGTCGAGATTCCTCGGGCGTTTCTCGCAATATAACGAGGTGTCTGAGAAGTAGGAGACCACGGCGCTGTCTGTCAGACTTAACCTTGGCGTGCTGCTGATGACTGACACCTGGCATGACTTCCGAACGACTGCTGGTCTGCAGTACCTGGCTCCGCACAGTTCCCAATGTAACCGTCTTAGTGCAGCTCTCAGTTCGTTGTTCTTGAAGGCATAGATCCAGGGGTTAATGCCGCTGTTGAGGACGGCGAGGAAGATGAGGTAAGTCTGGATCCAGACATCGAACTTCATGGAGATGATCGTCTTGGTGAAGATGTACAACAAGTATGGCAACCAAAGAGCCAGGAAGGCACCGATGATTAGGGCTAAGGTGGTGGCGTATTTAGTGTCCTTGACGATAACCTTGGCCTGCAGTCGACGGTGAACAGATAGCTCAACTGCTGCGATGGCCTTGACATGTTGGCGCGCCACAATGAAGATTCGAAAGTAGCAAATCAAGATCACTAGGCAAGACGGCGCAAAAATAGCGCCCAGAAACAGAACCGGGGCTTTTCCGTGGATCAGGTTTCCTGAACATGGAGTTCCGTGTGATGGCACGTTGTACCAGCCCACGGCTAGGGGGAGCCATACGATTACTAACGAATATATCCAGGACGCTACTACCATGACGACCACCTTCCGAGAGGTCATGATTGTGACGTACTCCAGAGGCGAGACTAGCGCCG
This sequence comes from Megaustenia siamemsis, assembly GCA_032433765.1. Taxonomy (NCBI): domain Eukaryota; kingdom Metazoa; phylum Mollusca; class Gastropoda; order Stylommatophora; family Ariophantidae; genus Megaustenia; species Megaustenia siamemsis. Next base: position 32,033,934 of record JAVIAB010000050.1, read on the forward strand.
TATGGCGGTCATAGGCTATGGCGGCGAGTGTCAGCACAGACACACCACAGGCCATCATCAGAGTTCGATTAGGAAATAGGCACATCATGACGTGTCGAGACCCAGTGGCGTCGCCAAAGTGGAACACCTCAATGACTATCACAAAGGGGGTGGCCAGGGCGACAACAATGTCCACCGCTGCCAGGGACGTTATAAAGTAATTGGTTGGTGTGTGCAGCCCTCGGAATCGAATCACACAGAAGATCACCACAACGTTGCTCAAGAGGATGAATGGCACCATGAGGCTAACAATGCTGACTGCCCCTACCTCTTCCGCTGACCACGTCGACGAAGACTCCATCATTGTCCGGTTAGACATGGTTCTCAGTGAGGACAAAGAAGAGTTCATAACTGGGCTCCAATTAGCTATCACATCAGACCCTTCCCCAGAGAGCGATACCTCAGTAACACTCACACCGTCGGGAACTGTTATCACCATAGTCGATATCTTGTTGGGCAAGGACAGTGAAGATAATAATTGTGTTGCTCCAGACACGTGATGGCTGGCGATAGCTTCTATAGCCTCACGACCAGCAGCTAACTTCGGATGATGGTGACTATGCTCATGACGTCCCTCCACAGCGTCTCTCTCTAGGGTGTTATGCGCCATCTCCGGCGGTCTTGCTTGAAAAAATGCCATTGAGATAGGATATAAGTTCATCTATCTACGTCATAGTTTTCTCTCAGAAAGACAATGAGCAACTATGCCAACTGTTACACCAGATACCTTGCACAACTTGATATTGTTCCAGACCAGATCTGAGGCGATACAATTGACTTTGGGAACGTATTTTGAAGTTATTTGTTGATCACTGACAATGCTATGATTCTGGCCTCACTTTGCTGCTCCTGTGTGAAAATAAGTGATACAGAAATGGATAAATAAACAAGAGAATATAGAAACTGTACGATCATCGCATTACTAACAAGAAACGACGACAAATGGTGACAAGAAACGACGACAAATGGTGACAAGAAACGACGACAAATGGTGACAAGAAACGACGACAAATGGTGACAAGAAACGACGACAAATGGTGACAAAAAACGACGACAAATGGTGACAAGAAAGACAGCATCGAGTTTTAAGAAGGACATCATTGAGCGATAAAAAAGACAGCATTGAATGATAAGAAAGACAGCATTGCGTGATAAGAAAGGCAGAATTGTATGATAAGAAAGACAGCATTACGTGATAAGAAAGACAACAATGTATGATAAGAAAGACAACAATGTATGATAAGAAAACAGCAATGGGTGGCATGAAAGAAAGCATTAGTTGATACAAAAGAATGAAATGGGGGGGGGGGGAATTGTGTCATAACACAACAGTGCTAATGACATATATTTTTTTCATATACAGTAAATTGTCTATTCTCAAAATATACAAAGGAATGACAAGTGGCCCCCACGAATTAAACCGTCAGACGGAGGCCTGCACGAGGGTCCTACTTATTGTGTGTCACACATTTACGTGGAGCCAGATTTGCTTTCCTAGCTCTCTGTACAATTGCATGTTGCAGGACATGTCCTGGAATACGAAGGAAGGCACTGCATACACAAAGCGATGCCTAGATAACTTGCAATCTGTGAAGAGGACACCGTCAATGAAATGTCCAGCTAGGATTTATAATATCGCGATCTCTCGTTCTCACTTCAGGGGTAGGATTGAGTCCTGGCAGGCATCGACTTTTTGTTATTCGTCCATTTCTTGATTTCTCTTTGACTAACGTTTTACCATATGTCACTGCTACGCTGTTCTTTATGCACCCACATTAGCTGGTTTGTTGATTTCTTCATATACCTACATGATACTATAGTCAAGGTGAGGTTTGTAGATCTCACATACCTACATGATACTATAGTCAAGGTGAGGTTTGTTGATCTCATATACCTACATGATGCTATAGTCGATGCAAGATTTGCTAATCTCGTTTGCTGTCACCAACTGTTAAGTCTGACTTCTAACTATAAGGCTCTAGGCATACAACCATAAGTTTAATGCAAATGAATCGTCACGTTCTCAGCCGCCTCGCCTCTTTTAAGATTGTCAGGATAACAAGGGAGGTAATTTCAGTAAATAGCTCTCTGGTTGCCATGACAACAGTGGTTTAACTAATAGGATGTCTTTATCATAATGTAGAAGTATATGCCGACAGGAGGCCAGTTTTACTAATACAGTGTATCTTCTAAAATCGCTGCTCTGCTTTTTAATATACAAAAATTTGAACAAAATCTGTAAGATATGTTAATTAACAACAAAACAACTGTTTTTTTTTTTTAAATATAGCTTAGAATGCAAATTACTGAGATTTTATAATGTAACTATGATAATTTAGGGCAATCATTGAAGGAGCACAGCATAAATTGCAGACATTTTTATGTCATAAATTATCAGGTTAAATGTTACGGTTAAACTTCTACCCTGGAACCTTTGCTTCTGTCCCGACGGTTCTTCTCTAGCCCTGCTACAACCTTCTACAACCTTCTGAACAACTGTTCTAGTTAGTCACCTCTTACTTGTCACTAATTTTGTTCTTTGAGCTAAATGGTTAAACCTCAACAGATATTACGTGGAAAATGTGGTTAAAGTTCTCTGCAAAGTAGTGGTTGGATCTTACAAAAAGACAGTAATTTAATTTTGCTCTCAAATAATTATATACCTCATCAACATTCATGTGTAGTATTATTAAGGCGCAAAATGTAAAACCCCAGGGATCTATAGTTTTACTAATATTTGAAAGGGTGAAAGGGAAATCCTGAAAACACCCAAAGTTTGTGACGTCTTCAGCTAACGGGCTGCGAGCAACTGACTTAATTTTACTCACAACCGTCCCCTTTCCCAAAGTTAAAAGCGTCACAAACTTTGGGTGATTCCTTTCAGCTCGCGAGCCTTATTAACAGGATAGATGAGAATGTGCCCCATTGGAACAACCTGTACTGAGTGTACAACAATTCGAAGAAAATAAAAGCACCGCCAGAAAATATAAATAGTTAAATGTGTAACCCACAGCATGTCGTTGTTAACAGATGAGCGACGATATATGTTCACGTAGACCAACCTTCAAATAATAGGAGTCGCGATAGAGTAATGGTTAGTGAACTGAGCTGCTGAGGACAAGGATTTGGGTTCGATCCTTGTCGACGGCTTCAAAGTATCTCATTCCTAAATTGGTACATGATTAATTATGGGAAAGAAAAAGGTAATACTAACCGCAATCACTACAAAGGACAAGGGGTAGGGTTCGATCCCAACCGACGGCTTCCGGGTTCACCCAGCCTTTAATGGGTACCGGATTTTTTTCTGGGAAAGTGAAGCGGCACGGGCGTAATACCGACCACATTACCCCAAAAATCATGTGCCGAAGGTCTGTAAAATGTATGGTCACTAACACCATATTCCCTATACGCCACTTGCCGTGACGGGGGTACTTTACTTTTTTTTACTAACCGCAATTATCAAACATTTGCTGATGATAAAAAGAAGGAAACAATGTGGGCACCATATTCCAATAAGCTACGAGGCGTGACGTAGTTCTTTCTTCTTATTCTTAAAATAAAAGTAATAATAATGAGGGTACTCTTCACTGTCTACAACGTTCCTAGAGGCAGCAATTGATTTAAACGTTTTTCTTTTGTTTTATAGACAGACACGAGGAGCTTCTTACACCGGTAAGGAAACGTTCAGGTATAGGCACGACACCGGATCTAACGGTCTGACCAAGCCCATCAAAAAAGGAACACTTTGATGTGGAAAGCGCAGATTTAGACAAAAGAGAAAACGAGTTAAAGGAAGGAACACTGAGAAATGGAAGGCGCAGATTTAGACAAAAGAGAAAACGAGTTAAAGGAAGGAACACTGAGAAATGGAAGGCGCAGATTTAGACAAAAGAAAAAAACGAGTTAAAGGAAGGAACACTGAGAAATGGAAGGCGCAGATTTAGACAAAAGAGAAAACGAGTTAAAGGAAGGAACACTGAGAAATGGAAGGCGCAGATTTAGACAAAAGAGAAAACGAGTTAAAGGAAGGAACACTGAGAAATGGAAGGCGCAGATTTAGACAAAAGAGAAAAGACATCGAACTGGACGTGGAAACACGATAACAAAGTCACCCACTGGCACACGCATTAGGGGGGGAAGAGAGAGAAAGAAAGGTTGTGAACGTCGCATAAACCTGGCGCCCTAGAGTCTTTAATAGCAGCCTGGCAGATCGTCTGCTGAAGAGCAAGAATTACGTCCGCCTGATCGTTCTATAACCGTTGTCTACAAGCCATTATGACAAGTATCATTTGGTTTGCATTTACTAACCTTTCCAATACTTCAGATTGATACAGTAATAGTCATCGCGATCTTGTGCCGTCTCCGCATAGAAAGTTGGCTACCACAGATCGTCATTTCACAGCTTCTTGCCTTGAAGTTACACCCTGTCAACGGTTCTTCTGTCCATCTCTCGATATTGCTAAACTACCTGACCTCATGCTGATCAGATTACAGTTTGTGCCGATCGAGTCGGACTATTACGCATATTTACAAATACAAGATCTGGAATATCCGATTAGTGTATAATCACATTGATTTGCCGATCGTCACCAAAAACCTGAGGCTCTGATTTTTTTTTTATTCAAAGGTTTTTCTGTCCACCTCTAGATATTGCTATCCCACTAAAATGCGTATGGGAGCCACGATAGCTAAGCGGTTAGTGAACTGGACTACAAAGGACAAGAGGTAAGGTTCGATCCCAATCGACGACTTCCGGGTTCACCCAGCCATTAATGAGTACCAGATTTTTTTTCTGGGAAAGTAAAGCGGCACGGGCGTAATACCGACCACATTACCCCAAAAATCATGTGTTGAAGGTCTGTAAAATTTATGGTCACTAACACCATATTCCCTGTACGCCACTTGGCGTGACGGGGGTACTTTACTTTTTTACTAACACCATATTCCCTATACGCCACTTGGCGTGACGGGGCTCTTTACGTTTTTTTTTTTTTTTTACTAAAATGCTTGTCTGCCTCGTTTATCCTGTTTTACATTCCATGATGACTTTTAGAAAGTTATCGTGTCTCATTGTGTGTTCAACAAATCTCATTGTCTTGTTCTAAATTTATTAAATAGTTCAATGATCAAATAGTTCATAATTAGCTGCTTCAAAAGGGCATTATTTGTTTTCATATCCATCCAATTTTTCACGTTCTTCTATAAATGTACATGCGCGTGTGTGTGTGATATTTGCTTATGACATCACCAAAAGGTAAATGAAGTATTCAGAGCCTCTCGTTCACCAGGTGCTGTGCTTGCTGAATGACAGGATCGTGTATGTGCTTCTGGTAGCCCTCGATACCACCTCGCTACTGTGGCCAAGACCTCACCTACACGAGCGCCCGTCCCCCACTCCTGTTTCATCAAAGTTGGTCTTAGGCTCGACCAAGTTCCCGGCGGTATAACTGGGTAGGGAGATAGTGAGACCTTCTAGATGCAGAACCACATCCCACCAGTGCGTGGTACACGTCATGGGCATCATCCACTCACCTCCACTCTCTCTTGAGTGAGTGTCCTTTCCTGCTGTTTTATACTACTTGTTATAGGAACCCCCTGTGAACGGGGTGGAGTTTGCAGTTTCTAAATGGCTTTGAGATCCCCAACCGGCGCACACAGAGGATCGACAGCTTCAATTGATGAGAAGACCACCATATTCTATAGGATCGACAGCTTCAATTGATGAGAAGACCACCCTGTTCTATAGGATCGACAGCTTCAATTGATGAGAAGACCACCATGTTTTATAGGATAGACAGCTTCAATTGATGAGAAAACCACCATGTTTTATAGGATAGACAGCTTCAATTGATGAGAAAACCACCATGTTTTATAGGATATACAGCTTCAATTGATGAGAAAACCACCATGTTTTATAGGATATACAGCTTCAATTGATGAGAAAACCACCATGTTTTATAGGATAGACAGCTTCAATTGATGAGAAAACCGCCATGTTTTATAGGATAGACAGCTTCAATTGATGAGAAGACCACCATGTTCTATAGGATCGACTGTCTCAATGGATGAGAAGACCACCATGTTCTATAGGATCGACTGTCTCAATGGATGAGAAGACCACCATGTTCTATAGGATCGACTGTCTCAATGGATGAGAAGACCACCATGTTCTATAGGATCGACTGTCTCAATGGATGAGAAGACCACCATGTTTTCCAACAGGCTGTGGATGTATTGTTTCCCCGTTATTTTGGCTCTGAGCTCTGTTGTGTGTATGTTACTTGGCACAGACACAACTGGCCCAGGTGATCCTGACACAGTAGGTGGTGGGGAATGGGTCGATGTGAATCCTGCCTGACTCCACGGCCTGAAGGAATGAACATATGGATGGCCGTCACTCTGGTATAGACAAAGTCACAGTACGTCATGCAGGGAAGTTGTGAGATTATGAATTGAGTGTATATTTCATCCTAGGTTGGAAAGATAGTACAAATGCCCCGCAGATCGACAATGTCAATATAAATGTACATTTCAAAGGTTTCGACTGCTGCCGTCGTCGATACGGCTCGTGTGGTTTTAATAATGACGATACAGCTCGTGTGGTTTTAATAATGACGATATATCTCGATTCTGACCTATGGAAGCGAATCATGGACAGTAGACAAACAAATGAAAAGACGATTCGAGGCCACAGAGATGGAATTTCTCAGAAGAACGTTGAAAGTTCCCTGGACAGCTAAAAAGACCAATGAGGAAGTTCTCAAAGAGGCCAACACAAAAAGGGAGCTCTTAAAAAACATCAGAAAGAAGCAATCAACATTTTTCGAGCACATCATGAGAAGAGGAAAGTTGGAATACTTGGTTACAACTGGCAAAATAAAAGGAAAGAGAGATCGCAGACGACAAAGAGAGAAAATACTGGATAGTTTGGTGTCATGGCATGGAAAACAGTCAACAACAGAACTGATACGATGCACTGTGGATAGAAGATTGTGGAGGGACATGATCGCCTACGCCAACCAGTATGGCACATGATGATGATGACACATCTCCTTATTACAGCGACGGGGTACTGATAAGCTTGAAGATACAAAAAAAAACACACACACATACAAAATATAAATGAGACCAGAAACAAAACAAAAACGGGTAAAAGACAAGGAAGCAAATGACACTGTTCTCTTGTGAATAAAGTCCAACGAAGAGATACAACAGCTCCTACCGTCATGATTCTTAAACCGGAATCTACAGAGATCATCATCATCAAGTGCCACCTCCGCAACGAAGGTTGGCTACCATGGAGAGCCATTCTGCTCTGTCTCTTGCTTTGATGGTGCAGGTTGTCATATGCTGATTTGTCCATCTTTTGATGTTACTCGTCCATGTTAGCCTTGGTCTGCCTCTGCCTCTTTTACCTTGTAATTTTCCCCTCCAGGATTACTTTTAGTAGGCTGTTGTGTCTTTTAACATGGCCCAACAATCGCATTTGTCTTGTTTGAATTGTCTTTAGTAGTTCTCTTTTAATTTTTAGTTGTTTTAAGACTTCATCGTTTGTTATCTTTTCCCTCCATCCAATTCTACCTATTCTTCTATATATCCTATAGAGATGGTCGATGAAATAAACGGACAGCGGGTGCCGGGTAAGGAACGCGATGTTGTCTGTCTTAGAAACAGCAAAATTGAGTGGGATACAGGCACCAACATATGTCTGGCACTGACGTCACAGCTCTTGATTGGCTCAGGAAAAACTCCACATATACGCTAGAATAACACATGGTAACACCTATAATATGAGCATGATGGCAGGGAAAACAAACACTCCAACGTATATCCACAAATTGTAACATCATTAACATGGTTGGAGTCCCGGACTACATACACGCTATTATCAGTCTCTCAAATGTGGCTATAAATGACATAGAATGTCCACGACACTTTTGCAGTAGTGGGGCTAGTTCATCACAACAAGAGAGACTATTCAATGTCATAGCATCATTTATGTACCAGACGTAAATTACAATTTTTGTGAAAATGCATATGAAAATTAATAATATTATTAATAACAATAAGTTCTGAAAGAGGCCAAAGCAAAAAGAGAGCTAATTTCCAATATTAGGAAGAAGCAATCATCATTTTTTGGCCACGTAATGAGAAGAGAACAACTGGAATATATTGTAACAACTGGAATATATTGTAACAACTGGAATATATTGTAACAACTGGGAAAATTGAGGGACGAAGAGATAGAGGAAAGCAAAGAGAAAAGATATCAGACAGCTTAAGAGAATGGCTTGGCAGAAGGTCAACAACAGAAATGATAAATAACTGTCTAGATCGAAAATTGTTGAGAGACATGATCACCTACGCCAGCAGGCCCGGTACTTGATGATGATTAATAACGATAAAAGATGGGAAGATAACATCAAAGAATGGACAGGCCTCGTCTTCGCATAGTCCCAAAGAATGATTGTAGATATGAAATCAAATGACGGTGTTGATGAAGCATGTCAGTAATCCCTCAATGATTCTCGTAATAACGGGACAAGGAAGGGTAGCAATCAATTAACAAATATAACAATTCACTTGTTTGTGTCAATATAATAAAAAAATCGACTAAAATATAGCATTTGAATTGTACAAGCATTCACAAAAATGAAGTGAAATAAATAACTGTCATTGTGCAGACAAACAAAACATTCACTAAAATACAGACAGTTCAATTGTGTAAATATAAATAAATTAACTTTAATAAATACGCTTACAAGTGTATAAACGAAGCGAATGAAATATATATCCTTGAGTCTAAATATTACAAATAAATAATTCACTGTTTTGTATGTGGACATTTGTGTGTAGGTAGACCAAACAAGAAACTTACAACAAAGCTCAAGTAATTGTCCATCATACAACAACGACTCAGAATAATATTTCCAACAAATTAATATACAACTAATATTTCACAACATGTGAATAACAAACTCGTTTAATAAAATAAAAAACATACGAAATTACGTTTTAAAATAGCGCGCCCTTGAAAAAGCAAAACCTGGTAGAGTGGGAGTGGCTAGAGCTAGACTCGTGCCATATTGTCGCCAGCACTCAACAGCTCAAGTGTCGCCCAGGTCGGGCTAGAGAGATCGTATTTTAATTTGGCGTCACAGGCCAGGTAACAACATTATTTCCTTACTGCCCCAGCGGGCTAAGGATGCACACTCCAGGCTATTATCTCTGTCTGTAAGTCACGCCGTCGTTAACATGAGACATCACTATTCTCTGCCATATATCACTGCGCCCACGGCCAGTAGTAGGATCAAAACAGTCCACATTATACAAGTCACATTTAAACTGCAGAAAGACCTTCTCAGCATGGCCTACTTTGGTCTCAGGATTATAGTATGTGGCCCTAAAAATAAAAATGATCTTTACGGCAAAAAAAAGGGGGGGGGGGGGTTTTAAAGGCATCAAGATGCATAGAACTGCGAAGCTGCTGTAAAGCTGATGACAATAATGAAAATTTTAAAAAAAGAGGAAAAAGTGGTATGGTAACAGCTTTACGTAGGTGAGAAACAAAATAAAAGTGGTATGGTAACAGCTTTACGTAGGTGAGAAACAAAATAGAAGTAGAACGACGTTTCGGTCAAGAAGGCCTTCAGATGAAACAACAAACATGAACACAAAAATATATAAGGATATACACAGAAATCTAACTAGTAAAATAACCCCCGTCACGCCAAGTGGCGTATAGGGAAATATGGTGTTAGTGACCCTATATTTTACAGACCTTCAGCACATGTTTTTGGGGTAATGTGGTCGGTATTACGCCCGTGCTGCTTTACTTTCCCAGAAAAAATCCGGTACCCATTTAAGGCTGGGTGAACCCGGAGCCGTCGGTTGGATCGAACCCTACCCCTTGTCCGTAGTAGTCCAGCTCACTAACCACTGAGCTATCGCGGCTCCCACTAATTTTTAGGGAATTAGTAAAACCCAGGTGTCCTCGCCAGGGTACGAACCCCGGCTGTTGCCGTGGTAAGCCAACCGCCTATCGATTGCGCTAATGGCGATAAAATGCTAGACTCTCAAAGACGGAAAATAAGTCACTTCCTGTGGTCCGGAGATTGGTCATCGACTGGACTCAAATTGAAATGGCTGGTGGTCGACAGGGCGGGACACAGGTGTGAAATACAGTAAAAATGAAGGATTCTAAAAATATATGGAGGTGGGAACAAGATTCCAGACTCTGCTATAACTGGAAACGTTTATAAGAGTTGATTCTCAATAAGTTTATCCACGTTCATTTTTTTAATCGTTAAAGTATTTTCCAATTACTAGGGGTCTTCGGGGAGGGTGGTGGGTGGTAGGCTTACAGATCTGGAAATTAAGGGCCAATGGTCAAATGCAATCACTGAGAGGTGTTCAGGTCTCAGTTTTTACTTTACCTCATGGGAATAAAGAAACAGCCAATGGACCCTACAGAGATTCGATCTTGCGCTCTCCTGGTTTGGAGCCCAACAAGTTATCGATTCGGACACCCGCTCTGCCTGTATATGGCCTACTTAAATCTTAAATCAGTTCTTGGTTAAAGGATCTCAAGCAGACAAAACAAGTGCTCAACATTCATGTTCACACGTAGCAAAACAAGTGCTCAACATTCATGTTCACACGTAACAAAACAAGTGCTCAACATTCATGTTCACACGTAGCAAAACAAGTGCTCAACATTCATGTTCACACGTAACAAAACAAGTGCTCAACATTCATGTCCACACGCAACAAAAAGGGCTCCTTTTCTTTCAGCCAACATTTCACATGTAGCGTCAAGCACAGCAGCTAACCAATGGAAGTGAAGATCGGGAGTGGTGTCTCACAATTTATCTCTGGCTGTTTGAGACTATAAACAAACTGTGACGAGACAAATATTCCTAGAAACAGGGTTTTTTTCTTTAAAAAAAAAGTTTACCGGAACATCTCACACAGCAAAACGGGAAAACCAATGGCAATCCCAGATTGCAAATACCTTATAGCATATCTGTTTCCGGATATTTAAAGCCGTCACTGAAAGCGTCCCCGAACATTGAGGCTGAAAAATACAAACCTGCTGGGAAGAATACGGTAACAAATAATAATACATCAATATTATTATATGGGGAACTTCCGAGGCGATAATAGGGAATAATAGAACAAATAAGTATGTGTTAGCACTCGGAAAAATTAACAGACAAACAACAACAGAAAAAAAAACGAAGAACAATATATGGTCCGAAGTGGGATCGAACCGTACTCCCTGGCACGCGCGGTGCCAGGGAGTACGGGTTCGATCCCACTTCGGACCATATATTGTTCTGGGAAGAATACCCAGTGTTCCATGCTCTCCTACTTTGGTACAAGACACCAGAGTTATTTACCCATTCCTAGTAACTAAAAAAGTAACAAACCTAAGAGAAAGCAGATGAGTTTCACAGTTATACTAGACAAGCTGGATTGAACATAAACATCAGAAAGACAGAAGTCACGTTCTTAAATAAAAAGAAAAATACGGGACCAGTCGAAATTTAAAAAAAACCCGGAACTTGCATCAGGAAGCACTTTGACATAATAATTATAACATCACACATTGGGTTTGTTGTTGTGGGGGGAGGGGAGCAGGAGAAGAGTTGATGATTTCAAAGACATAAGGGGGGAAAAAAGCTAAAATAATTTTTGTTAACTTAAACGTTCGTCATCCAGTAAAACACAAAGACCAAAACTAAGATACACAAGACCTGTACACTTTCAGTACACCATTGTGGTGGCTAACTTAAGACCTGTACACTTTCAGTACACCATTGTGGTGGCTAACTTAAGACCTGTACACTTTCAGTACACCATTGTGGTGGCTAACTTAAGACCTGTACACTTTCAGTACACCATTGTGGTGGCTAACTTAAGACCTGTACACTTTCAGTACACCATTGTGGTGGCTAACTTAAGACCTGTACACTTTCAGTACACCATTGTGGTGGCTAACTTAAGACCTGTACACTTTCAGTACACCATTGTGGTGGCTAACTTAAGACCTGTACACTTTCAGTACACCATTGTGGTGGCTAACTTAAGACCTGTACACTTTCAGTACACCATTGTGGTGGCTAACTTAAGACCTGTACACTTTCAGTACACCATTGTGGTGGCTAACTTAAGGTAGACGGCGGGTCGGATTGTAGCCAAGGCCAGGACCAGAGGGCCAAACTTAAGAGTGTCGTCAAAACTGACATGATGTAATTTCATCATCATCATCATCAAGTACCGGGCCTGCTGGCGTAGGTGATCATATCTCTCCTCAACTTTCGATCCCGATAGTTATTTATCATTTCTGTTGTTGACCTTCTGCCAAGCCATTTTCTTAAGGTGTCTGGTATCTTTTCTCTTTGCTTCACTCTATCTCTTCGTCCCTCAATTTCCCCAGTTGTTACAATATATTCCAGCTGTTCTCTTCTCATTACATGGCCAAAAAATGATGATTGTTTCTTCCTAATATTGCAAATTAGTTCTCTTTTTTTGCTTAGGCCTCTTTCAGAACGTTTTCATTACTCTTCTTAGCTGTCCATGGTATTCTCAACATTCTTCTGTAAAACCACATTTCTACAGCCTCCAGTGATGATGGGGCTAGCGGAGCCAACCGTAAACAAACCGACGGAAGGCAACAGAAAAGCACCGTCGTAATTGCTCATGAATCGCCACATGATGTGATTTAGTCATAGATAAATAATGCTTGCACTTTATATTTTATCATTTGTAAGAAAACAATTAATTATTTATTTCAAAATTACCTTTATATTACTTTTGTTTTAAACCGACTGGAACTTTGGTTTTTATTGATATATATTTAGTATAGTTGTTTCTGTGGACGCTTCATGGGCTATGACAAATAGACTGGTGGGTGGGATCTGGTCCGCGGGCCGCCATTTGGCCATCCCTGCATTATATGATGGATTTTACAGGTCACTAACCGTAACGGGAACGCTAATTTTAAAGCAATCATAAGACCTGACTGTTGTACATTTACAACCGAGATTTTGACTAAACAGACAAAAGCCACGACCATCAACCAACGATACATCCACAATTAGTATAAGAAAATGGACATATGTCGAACATTTGTTGAGAAGAGACAACAAGACAATTTTAAAACAGTCTCTAACGGAAACATCAGAATACAGAAAAAGAGAACGACATAGAGAGACATAAAAATAAGATAAAAGAAGCAAAGCTGGCAGGCCTGGACACATTTGATAAGATCGAGCATCTCGCCCAGAATTGAGATGGGCGGCAAAGCACAATGAATTATTCAGCGTCTAACTGCGCTGATCAAGAATTGCTGAAGTGGTGCAAACAGGAGATGTTCGCGTTGCAATGAGGTAGATGCTGGGCCTATATGAGGTCCAGGAAGAATAACCGTCACGCGGTGATTGCTCCAGTAACAGTGACCGTCACGCGGTGATTGCTCCAGTAACAGTGACCGTCACGCGGTGATCGCTCCAGTAACAGTGACCGTCACGTGGTGATCGCTCCAGTAACAGTGACCGTCACGCGGTGATCGCTCCAGTAACAGTCACGCGGTGATCGCTCCAGTAACAGTGACCGTCACGCGGTGATCGCTCCAGTAACAGTGACCGGCACGCGGTGATTGCTCCAGTAACAGTAACCGTCACGCGGTGATCGCTCCAGTAACAGTGACCGTCACGCGGTGATCGCTCCAGTAACAGTGACCGGCACGCGGTGATTGCTCCAGTAACAGTAACCGTCACGCGGTGATCGCTCCAGTAACAGTGACCGTCACGTGGTGATCGCTCCAGTAACAGTGACCGTCACGCGGTGATCGCTCCAGTAACAGTGACCGTCACGCGGTGATCGCTCCAGTAATAGTGACCGTCACGCGGTGATTGCTCCAGTAATAGTGACCGTCACGCGGTGATCGCTCCAGTAACAGTGACCGTCACGCGGTGATCGCTCCAGTAACAGTGACCGTCACGCGGTGATCGCTCCAGTAACAGTCACGCGGTGATCGCTCCAGTAACAGTGACCGTCACGCGGTGATCGCTCCAGTAACAGTGACCGTCACGCGGTGATCGCTCCAGTAACAGTGACCGTCACGCGGTGATCGCTCCAGTAACAGTGACCGTCACGCGGTGATCGCTCCAGTAACAGTGACCGTCACGCGGTGATCGCTCCAGTAACAGTGACCGTCACGCGGTGATTGCTCCAGGAGAGTGAGCGAGAAACAGTAGGAGGAGAATTTGATAGAAAACTGGAAAGAAAACATGAAACGAGCTGGTCTCTAACAAGGGTGGCCACAGACCGAAGTGGAGAAGATTTTGTTGTTGCCTTACACGGCATACGAGGTGTATCAACAAGAACTACAAAAAGTAGCAACCAGCACCACCAGACGTATCAACCAGCACCATAAGTCATATCAACCAGCACCACTGGGCGTATCAACCAGCACCACTGGGCGTATCAACAAGCACGACAAGACGTATCAACCAGCACCACCAGACGTATCAACCAGCACCACCAGATATATCAACCAGCATTACAAGGGGTATCAACCAGCACCACTGGGCGTATCAGCCAGCATTACAAGGGGTATCAACCAGCACCACTGGGCGTATCAACAAGGACGACAAGACGTATCAACCAGCACCACCAGACGTATCAACCAGCACCACCAGATGTATCAACCAGCATTACAAGGGGTATCAACCAGCACCACTGGGCGTATCAACCAGCACCACTGGGCGTATCAACCAGCACCACTGGGCGTATCAACAAGCACGACAAGATGTATCAACCAGCACCACCAGACGTATCAACCAGCACCACCAGACTTACGAATGTGTTCATAAGTGAGGTACATTTATCGCGTCAATTGTAACGTCTGTCCCACTTGGATGATAGTGAAAGAACTCTTCCTTGTTAGCAATGGAGAGTCAACTAGGCAACTTGTAATCATCAAACTCAGGACAGCGACTCAATGCTGATCAAGATATCACTTCTACGTGGGGTTTGACGGTTTGCGTCAAAATATACCAGCTAACAAGATTAAGAAAATAGACCGTCTAACGAGATGAAGAAAATAGACTGGCTAACGAGATGAAGAAAATAGACCGACTAACGAGATGAAGAAAATAGACCTGCTAACGTGATGAAGAAAATAGACCGACTAACGAGATGAAGAAAATAGACCTGCTAACGTGATGAAGAAAATAGACCGACTAACGAGATGAAGAAAATAGACTGGCTAACGAGATGAAGAAAATAGACCTGCTAACGAGATGAAGAAAATAGACCGGCTAACGAGATGAAGAAAATAGACCGGCTAACGAGATGAAGAAAATAGACCGGCTAACGAGATGAAGAAAATAGACTGGCTAACGAGATGAAGAAAATAGACTGGCCAACGAGATGAAGAAAATAGACCGGCTAACGAGATGAAGAAAATAGACTGGCTAACCAGATGAAGAAAATAGACCGACTAACGAGATGAAGAAAATAGACTGGCTAACGAGATGAAGAAAATAGACCGACTAACGAGATGAAGAAAATAGACTGGCTAACGAGATGAAGAAAATATATCTGCTAACGAGATGAAGAAAATAGATCATATAACGAGATGAAGAAAATAGATCTGCTAACGAGATGAAGAAAATAGATCTGCTAACGAGATGAAGAAAAAAGATCAGATAACGAGATGAAGAAAATAGATCTGCTAACGAGATGAAGAAAATAGATCTGCTAACGAGATGAAGAAAATAGATCTGCTAACGAGATGAAGAAAATAGATCTGCTAACGAGATGAAGAAAATAGATCTGCTAACGAGATGAAGAAAATAGATCTGCTAACGAGATGAAGAAAATAGATCAGATAACGAGATGAAGAAAATAGACCAGCGAACGAGATGAAGAAAATAGATCTGCTAACGAGATGAAGAAAATAGATCTGCTAACGAGATGAAGAAATTAGATCAGATAACGAGATGAAGAAAATAGACCAGCGAACGAGATGTAGAAAATAAACCGGCTAATGGTGTGAAGTCATAGACTAGTTAACGAGGTGAAGTAATAGACTAATTAACGAGGTGAAGTAATAAACTAGTTAACGAGGTGAAGTAATAGACTAGTTAAGGAGATGAAGTAATAGACTAGTTAACGAGATGAAGTAATAGACTAGTTAACGAGGTGAAGTAATAAACTAGTTAACGAGGTGAAGTAATAGACTAGTTAACGAGGTGAAGTAATAAACTAGTTAACGAGGTGAAGTAATAAACTAGTTAACGAGGTGAAGTAATAAACTAGTTAACGAGGTGAAGTAATAAACTAGTTAACGAGGTGAAGCAATAAATTAGTTAACGAGGTGAAGTAATAGACTAGTTAACGAGGTGAAGTAACAGACTAATTAGCGAGGTGAAGTAATAGACTAGTTAACGAGGTGAAGTAATAGACTAGTTAACGAGGTGAAGTAATAGACTAATTAATGAGGTGAAGTAATAAACTAGTTAACGAGGTGAAGTAATAGACTAGTTAACGAGGTGAAGTAATAGACTAGTTAAGGAGATGAAGTAATAGACTAGTTAACGAGGTGATGTAATAAACTAGTTAACGAGGTGAAGTAATAGACTAGTTAGCGAGGTGAAGTAATAGACTAGTTAACCAGGTGAAGTAATAGACTAGTTAACGAGGTGATGTAATAAACTAGTTAACGAGGTGAAGTAATAGACTAGTTAACGAGTTGAAGTAATAGACTAGCTAAAGAGGTGAAGTAATAAACTAGTTAACGAGATGAATTAATAGACTAGTTAACGAGGTGAAGTAATAGACTAGCTAAAGAGGTGAAGTAATAAACTAGTTAACGAGATGAAGTAATAGACTAGTTAACGAGATGAAGTGATAGACTAGTTAACGAGGTGATGTAATAGACTAGTTAACGAGATGAAGTAATAGACTAGTTAACGAGATAAAGTAATAGACTAGTTAACGAGATGAAGTAATAGACTAGTTAACGAGATGAAGTAATAGACTAGTTAACGAGATGAAGTAATAGACTAGTTAACGTGATGAAGTAATAGACTAGTTAACGAGATGAAGTAATAGACTAGTTAACGAGATAAAGTAATAGACTAGTTAACGAGATGAAGTAATAAACTAGTTAACGAGGTGAAGTAATAAACTAGTTAACGAGATGAATTAATAGACTAGTTAACGAGGTGAAGTAACAGACTAGCTAAAGAGGTGAAGTAATAAACTAGTTAACGAGATGAAGTAATAGACTAGTTAAGGAGATGAAGTAATAGACTAGTTAACGAGATGAAGTAATAGACTAGTTAACGAGATGAAGTAATAGACTAGTTAACGAGATGAAGTAATAGACTAGTTAACGAGATGAAGTAATAAACTAGTTAACGAGATGAAGTAATAGACTAGTTAACGAGGTGAAGATGACCTCTGCCGCTTTAGTGGTGTCTGCTGGTAGAGAAGGCCACGCGCAACGCGCTAGAATGGACAAGCTCCAAACTTCTCCAACAAAACCGGGAACATCAAAAGAAGCCATTACACGAGTGTAAGAGCTAACAACTCGCATCGTCCTCGCGACACTAGACGCTCAAATCAGCACATCCTTTAGTTCGCTTCTAAATGTCCACATTAATTATTTAGATTAGATGACAGTGGCCAAATTCAACCAAAAACAACTGATAGAATGCCTAAAAGAGATACATCTAGATTACATGGACATACGACTAATATGTAATCTATACTGGGAGCAAACAGCAATAACAAAATATAACAAAGAGAACTCTACACACATTGATATAAAAAGAAGAGTAAGTCAGGGATGCATCATATCACCAAGCTTGTTCAATCCAATCACTGAGCAAATTGTTAAAAACATCATAGAGATGTCATGCCTACAAATTAATGGAAATTAATGGTTATTATAATCAACAACCTAAGATATGCTGACGATACTGTACTACTAGCAGAAAATCCTAAAGATCTACAACAATTACTTAATGAAATAAACATGACAAGCAAAAAATATGGACTAGATATGAATATCAAAAAGACTAAAACTATGAATCTTAAAAAAGAAGTTACTCAAAACCCACAAGTGAATATAAAAATTGAAGGAATAGAGGGAAAATTGAAAAAAAAATTAGAAAAAATGGTATGTTAGAAGCTTTACGTGATTAGTAGACGACACATATTTGAACGATGTTTCGGCTCAATAGGCCTTCAGCAGGAACACACAAAAAAAACACGCACACACAGATATGTCAGTAAATAAAACTGATCCTACATAGCTAACTAGTAACGAAACATCCAAAACGAAAATAATTGAAATTGGTTACTAGTTAGCTGTGTAGGATCAGTTTTATTTACTTACATATCTGTGTGTGCGTGTTTTTTGTTTGTTTCTGCTGAAGGCCTATTGAGCCGAAACATCGTTCAAATCTGTGTCGAGTACTAATCACGTAAAGCTTCTAACATACCATTTTTTCTAATTTTTTTTTTCAATTTTCCCTCACATTCAGCTTTACTGCAGCTTTGCATTTTTATGCATTCATTTGCATTTCTTTGCCTTAACCCCTTGAAGGAATAGACATGGAGACAGTTCAGAACTACAACTACCTTGGATATACTATAACCAGTGATGGAAAATGTACAACTGAAATAAACATAAACATATAAATAATTGAGAGATCTCATTCTTGGACATGTTATGGAAATCTCTACCACGAATGTTGTTATAATACATCAGGTAACTTCTGTTAATCAATCTAATGCCAACGTGAAGAATAAAAGTTAATTAAAGGTTCCCTCCCCTGCTGCCTTGCAAGGCGTGTTAGTGCTCAGATTATTCCATGATCACAGCACAGTTATATGGTCGGTACCACGCAAAGCCGCCTTTATTTACCAGAGAAATATCTAGCGCATCTTTCTAGTCGGTGTGGGAAAACATCCACCATCTCAGGGAATTCCTTCTGATCAGGAAACAAGTGCAGTAACCACTTCGCTACTGAGGCGCCTTGATGAATAATATACATGTCATAGAGGCTGCATTAAAGAATAATATACATGTCATAGAGGCTGCATTAAAGAATAATATACATGTCATAGAGGCTGACATCAAGAATAATATACATGTCATAGAGGCTGACATCAAGAATAATATACATGTCATAGAGGCTGACATCAAGAATAATATACATGTCATAAAGGCTGCCATTGAAGAATAATATACATGTCATAAAGGATGCATTAAAGAATAATATACATGTCATATATCTGACACGAAAAGAGAAGAAACAAATATCAAATATCACTGTCAAACAGTCTGGTCAGAATATGTTACATATCCAGTACCTCTGACTACCGTACAACAAACGTTCACCTAAAAATAGCTCGGCAACCATTACCGTAAACAACTAATTTGTATTCAATGTTTATGGTGCAGAAAGTATCCCAGTCTATTATGTTTTGCTTTACGTAATCACTTGTTGATCACTTGACTTAGCCTTTGGCAGGCATAAGTGACTTGGATGACTATTTTCATGCACGTTTATAAGCATGTACTTTATGGTTGTTTTGATCGCATCTGAGTGGTTCCTACGTCACTTTATTGCAGAGTTTGGTCTTCTTTAGGTAAGCTGTCTCCTTCTTCATTACCCACGTGGTTGTAATGGACTGATTTTTTTCTTGAACTCTGACCTTTTTTTATAAAAAAAAGAAAAGAAAAAAGAAGCGAGCTATTTAGGAGCTGGTCTATCAAAACGCACCAAATTATAAAAGTGCACGCAACGGAATGAAACGATGTATAGTGAAATGCCTATAATCATATTTCAACAGCACTGCCACTCTATAGGTAAAAACCACACAGTTCTGTCCCGCCCCATGTAGTGACCGAAGCAGATACAAATTGAATTATATTTTTATTGCTGTATTTTATATTAATTAGAAGAGTTAATGTTATCTTAATGTAACAACAGTAAGTAGCTCTTATTTGGAGTCTATAAGCAGCGCATGAGTTCATAGTAGAGCGCGACCAATAGCTGGCTGCTGCCACTGAGCCAGCAAACCATAGCTGACCAATTTAAAATCTCGTGCCGGTCCCTGAAATATATTACTCAGTCTGTCAGAGTAAATAGTTATTGAAAAGGGAAAGCAAACTCGGTTCCAAAACTTGCCGTAAAGATGTCGGATGTGAGTGGCTCGGAAACGGAAAATCGCAGTTCCGTTAAGAACTACAGACCAACGCTATTCGTTCCTAGGCGAATGTAGAAAACCTCATTTTTATTTTGAATTATCAGTATTTTGAGAACCAGGGAAAGGAAAACAAACTATCCCATCAACTACTGATGGTTCATGTCGCTTATTATTTATACATTATTTCTTACATCTTCTCTCATACATTCTTTATTACTCCTCGGCCACGGGAAAGAGAAAGCACAAATTAGGCGACCGTCGCGGCAGGACCAGCGACCCATAGCTAACTAAGCCCTCTTTTTACACCCAACATGGTCACCGTGCTAACCTTGCAACATGTAACAATAAACAACAATTGGAAAGCGTCGATAGTTTGTAATATCTTGGCTCATTGATATCAATTGATGGATTGCAAGGAGATCGAAAGAAGATTCAAAGTAGCCAAGAATAAATTAAAACTGGACGTGAGGCAGGGAACTGAAAATGTGAAGAAAATTATCAAACTATTTAATTTTGAAAGCATAAGGAACAAAACTGTGGTTTTTAAGAGCCTGTATATGGCAGCCTATGGCTGTAACTGAGAATATTACACAAAAGTCCCTTTTTGGAATCCCCAAATTAAAAGACAAAGAGGAAGACCAAAATATTCTTGGAGAAGACAGATGGAAGCAGAGATGAGGATGATGGAGAAGACATGGAATGATCTTAAAAGAATGGCACGAACGGCTTGGAAAGTGTTTGTTGAAGACCTGTTTCTCACAGAGCTGAAAGGTAAGAGAAGAGGAAAAAGAAGAAGAAAAAGAAGAAGAAAAAGAAGGAGAAAAAGAGCATATAACTGTAAAGAGGAGACTGTCTACATATTTGGTGAAAAATAAATAAATGATTCCGAGTGCAAGCGTTACATTGGAATACTCAGAATACCTACGGTTATTCTCGGCATGGAATACACACAGATGCAACAGATTAAATGATTTGGTCACGTAATAAGGCAGAAAGAAGCAATCAACATTTTTCGGGCACATCATGAGAAGAGGAGAGCTGGAATACTTGGTTACAACTGGCAAAATAAAAGGAAAGAGAGATCGCGGGCGACAAAGAGAGAAAATACTGGATAGCTTGGTGTCATGGCATGGAAAACAGTCAGCAATAGAACTGATACGATGCACTGTGGATAGAAGATTGTGGAGGGACATGATCACCTACGCCAACCGGTATGGCACATGATGAATAAGGTAGAAAATCAAAACACAACACGCTGAGCCAAAATAAACTTTGCGAGAACACAAGACCCAAGGGTCGACAACAAAAAACAGATGGATTGATGGAATTTAAGAAGCACCAGGAAACACAACAGCTGTAAAGGGCAACAGGAGAGCAAAAGACCCGAGATTATATTTCCTCCCGACGATGAAAGGTAAATCATGAAGATAAAATAGAGGAATCCTGAGAATGTCACGGGCAGAGAAAAGAGCACAAACGTTAAAATTGCAAGGATTTAAATTTCAGAAAACTGGTTGATTAAGAAGATACTAACAAGTAAAACAAAATATATTTTGGGTCATGTAAAACGACATAATGATCTTGAGCAATTTTTTTTTTTAAATATGGTTGACATAGTTCCAGGTAGACGGGAGAGAAAAGACTTAAGAAGATGGTGGCTGCAAGCTATCACAACCGAACAGAGATTGGATGTTCCAGGGATAGGCATCTCGCGCAGGATGCAGAATTGATGTCAGTGGAGACAAGTCAGGGAACAAGCTAGATAACGATGATGACGTCACTTGTTTCCAGTAATATCATCGCTACGGTAAATAAGTTGGTCAGTTGGGAGATTGTTCCTGATTTCTAAAGAGGTAAGCTGGGAGATTGTTCCTGATTTATAAAGAGGTAAGCTGGGAGATTGTTCCTGATTTCTAAAGAGGTCAGCTGGGAGATTGTTCCTGATTTATAAAGAGGTCAGCTGGGAGATTGTTCCTGATTTCTAAAGAGGTCAGCTGGGAGATTGTTCCTGATTTCTAAAGAGGTCAGCTGGGAGATTGTTCCTGATTTCTAAAGAGGTCAGCTGGGAGATTGTTCCTGATTTCTAAAGAGGTAAGCTGGGAGATTGTTCCTGATTTCTAAAGAGGTAAGCTGGGAGATTGTTCCTGATTTCTAAAGAGGTCAGCTGGGAGATTGTTCCTGATTTATAAAGAGGTAAGCTGGGAGATTGTTCCTGATTTATAAAGAGGTAAGCTGGGAGATTGTTCCTGATTTCTAAAGAGGTAAGCTGGGAGATTGTTCCTGATTTCTAAAGAGGTCAGCTGGGAGGTTGTTCCTGATTTCTAAAGAGGTAAGCTGGGAGATTGTTCCTGATTTATAAAGAGGTAAGCTGGGAGATTGTTCCTGATTTCTAAAGAGGTAAGCTGGGAGATTGTTCCTGATTTATAAAGAGGTCAGCTGGGAGATTGTTCCTGATTTCTAAAGAGGTCAGCTGGGAGATTGTTCCTGATTTCTAAAGAGGTCAGCTGGGAGGTTGTTCCTGATTTCTAAAGAGGTAAGCTGGGAGATTGTTCCTGATTTATAAAGAGGTAAGCTGGGAGATTGTTCCTGATTTATAAAGAGGTAAGCTGGGAGATTGTTCCTGATTTCTAAAGAGGTCAGCTGGGAGATTGTTCCTGATTTCTAAAGAGGTCAGCTGGGAGATTGTTCCTGATTTATAAAGAGGTCAGCTGGGAGATTGTTCCTGATTTCTAAAGAGGTAAGCTGGGAGATTGTTCCTGATTTCTAAAGAGGTCAGCTGGGAGATTGTTCCTGATTTCTAAAGAGGTAAGCTGGGAGATTGTTCCTGATTTATAAAGAGGTAAGCTGGGAGATTGTTCCTGATTTCTAAAGAGGTCAGCTGGGAGATTGTTCCTGATTTCTAAAGAGGTAAGCTGGGAGATTGTTACTGATTTATAAAGAGGTAAGCTGGGAGATTGTTCCTGATTTCTAAAGAGGTAAGCTGGGAGGTTGTTCCTGATTTCTAAAGAGGTAAGCTGGGAGATTGTTCCTGATTTATAAAGAGGTGAGCTGGGAGATTGTTACTGATTTCTAACGAGGTGAGCTGGGAGATTGTTACTGATTTCTAACGAGGTGAGCTGGGAGATTGTTACTGATTTCTAAAGAGGTGAACTGGGAGATTGTTACTGATTTCTAACGAGGTGAGCTGGGAGATTGTTACTGATTTCTAAGGAGGTGAGCTGGGAGATTGTTCCTGATTTCTAACGAGGTGAGCTGGGAGATTGTTCCTGAATTCTAAAGAGGTGAGCTGGGAGATTGTTACTGATTTCTAACGAGGTGAGCTGGGAGATTGTTACTGATTTCTAACAAGGTGAGGTGGGAGATTCTTACTGATTTCTAACAAGGTGAGGTGGGAGATTGTTACTGATTTCTAACAAGGTGAGGTGGGAGATTGTTACTGATTTCTAACAAGGTATAATTATTATATAATTCTCCGAAAGGACAATAGATAGATAATGAATCTCTAAATATGAGTGAAAGCAACATCTTCAGCCAAGCCATCAGTTGTCTGTCTTCTGTAGCATCAGGAACCGGATCAGTCATCACGGAGGCGGGTTTGTGTCATGACTTCACGGACAATGACTTCAGTAACCACTACATATATCTTATGACTTCAGTAACCACTACATATATCTTATGACTTCAGTAACCACTACATATATATTATGACTTCAGTAACCACTACATATATCTTATGACTTCAGTAACCACTACATATATCTTATGACTTCAGTAACCACTACATATATCTTATGACTTCAGTAACCACTACATATATATTATGACTTCAGTAACCACTACATATATCTAATGACTTCAGTAACCACTACATATATCTTATGACTTCAGTAACCACTACATATATCTTATGACTTCAGTAACCACTACATATATCTTATGATTTCAGTAACCACTACATATATCTTATGACTTCAGTAACCACTACATATATATTATGACTTCAGTAACCACTACATATATCTTATGACTTCAGTAACCACTACATATATCTTATGACTTCAGTAACCACTACATATATCTTATGACTTCAGTAACCACTACATATATCTTATGACTTCAGTAACCACTACATATATATTATGACTTCAGTAAGCACTACATATATATTATGACTTCAGTAAGCACAATAAAGAAGTTATCACATCTTGACTTTAACAAGCACAACAAATAACTCATCACTTCCTGACTTTAGTTAGCACAAATCACTTTCTGACGTCAGCAAGTATCACAGATAACTCATCACTTTCTGACTTCAGCAAGTATCACAGATAACTCATCACTTTCTGACTTCAGCAAGTATCACAGATAACTCATCACTTTCTGACTTCAGCAAGTATCACAGATAACTCATCACTTTCTGACGTCAGAAAGTATAAATGACAACGTATCCTGTTATAATTTCTCTGTACACAACAATTAAGAAGCGTGCGAAACAAAATCAGTCCAGAAATTCGTGATGAACAGTGTGGTTTTGTTGGAGGTAAACGAACAATGTCATATACATCATTCAATCTTTAGTAGAAAGAGCCATAGAGGTGAAAACAGATCTATACCTATGTTTCGTAGATTACACCAACGCATGTGACAGAGTAAAGCACCAAGAAATAACCAAAACTTTAGAAGGCATAAATGTAGACAGCAAAGGTCTAAGAATAATAAAGAACATGCACAGGCAACAAACAGCGGCCATAAGAACTGGAAATCAACTAGGAATATTTCACGAATTAAACAGAGTGTTAGACAAGGTTGTGTTCTGTCACCAGATTTGTTTAATATGTATGGTGAGATTATTTTAAGATCAATAAGGGGCATACCTGGAATAACAATTGGGGGTCATAAGATAAATAATCTGAGGTATGATCACGATACAGTCTTAATCGTTAAGAGTGAAAATGAGTTACAAGAAATGTTGGAAATTGTAGTGAAGGAAAGCAAAAATAAAGGACCCAACCTTAATAACAAAAAGACAGAGGTAATTGTAACAACAAAGAAAAAGGCATCACCATAATGCACGATAAAGACAAGTGGAACAATATTAAAACATGTAAATGAATTTAAATATCTGGGAACAATGTTAACCTCAGATGGTAGATGTACAACAGAGGTGAGATGCAGAATGGCTCAGGCAAAAGGAGCTTTCCAAAAATTAGGATGATATTGTGCAATCCATTTTTGACAACAGAAACAAGAAAAAGAGTTCTTAAAAGTTATGTAGAGTCAGTCTTAACATATGGATGTGAATCATGGATAAATAGGACAACAGACAAGAAAATAAATGGAGGCTGTAGAAATGTGGTTTTACAGAAGAATGTTGAGATTACCATGGACAGCTAAGAAGAGTAATGAAAACGTTCTGAAAGAGACCAAAGCAAAAAAAAAGAGCTAATTTCCAAAATTAAGAAGAAACAAACATAATTTTTTGGCCATGTAATGAGAAGGCAACAGCTGGAATATATTGTAACAACTGGAAAAATTGAGGGATGAAGAGATAGAGGGAAGCAAAGAGAAAAGATGCCAGACACCTTCGGAGAATGGCTTTGCAAACGGTCAACATCACAAATGATAAATAACTGTCGAGATAGAAAGTTGTGGCGAGACATGGTCACCTACGCCAGCTTGCATGGTACTTTATGATGATGATGATGATGATATACAACAGAAAACTCATAACTTCCAGACTTCAGTAATCACAACATAAAACTCATAACTTCCAGACTTCAGTAAGCACAACATAAAACTCACAACTTCCAGACTTCAGTAAACACAATATAAAACTCATAACTTCATGACTTAAGTAAGCACAACAGATAACTCATAACTTCCAGACTTCAGTAAGCACAGCATATATAACTCATAACTTCCAGACTTCAGTAAGCACAACATAAAACTCATAACTTTCAGACTTCAGTAAGCACAACATATAACTCATAACTTCCAGACTTCAGTAAGCACAACATATAACTCATAACTTCCAGACTTCAGTAAGCACAACAGATAACTCATAACTTCATGACTTAAGTAAGCACAACATATAACTAATAACTTCCAGACTTCAGTAACCACAAAAGATAACTCATAACTTCCTGACTTCAGTAAGCACAACAGATAACTCATAACTTCATGACTTAAGTAAGCACAACAGATAACTCATAACTTCATGACTTCAGTAAGCACAACAGATAACTCATAACTTCATGACTTAAGTAAGCACAACATAAATCTCATAAGTTCATGACTTCAGAAAGTATAACAGATATCCCATCACATTATGGTCCAGTAAGAACAACATATATAACTCACCACTTCCTGTTTTGCTATGAAACATATTATTTCTAAATAAATGCTGCACACACTCGTTAATCTATTTATAGTCGCAATATTCATTTACATTGTTTAAACAAGTTCAAAAACCTGCACGCTTAGGGTCATGTTTAATAATAAAGAGATCCATAAATCTATGGAGTTATGATGAAATGTCAGTGGTTGAACACAACATAGTAAATAATGTGAGATATTCTGTTGACATTGAAACGTGCCAGAGGCATCGAATATTTAGTTCACGCGATAATAATTGCAAATCAGAATAAATCACGCATTTATTGTAGTAGGAGGAAGGAGGAGAGTACCCACGAACCATCGTTCTCGAGAGATTCGTTGAGGAATACCTTCCTTTCTTTCTGCCTTCCTTCCTTCATTCTTCCTACCTCCCTTCCCCTGTCTTTCTTTTCTAGGGATCGTTGGGGTAATACTTACAGATCTCATTAAAATTCGTTACTGGTCTCTGTCTACATGCCTTTCTTTGGGAATCTGCGAAGTCGAGGCCTGTCTATTCGTTGATGTTATCTTCCCATCTCTTTGAATATATGGTGTTCGGGCCGACTGTTGTGTAACGTTATCACCAAAATACCAGGCTGCCCCAGAAGATCTTATAACAAATCCCCAGTACCTAACTGAGTCTACGTAAAAAGACAATAAAGAAAAATATAGACAAAGATCAAATTTGACCTCGTGACTTCAGCAGATCTGCTCAACTAATTGCTGTTCTATCGTGGCTTCCGGGTTGTACTTTCCACAACAAATTAACCACATATATTGTCTTAATGGTTCTGGAAACTTAACTCTTTCGGTACGGAAGGTTTTTTTTTATTTAATCAGTTTAACGGTAGAGATTTCAGAGACAAAATTTTTTTTTGTTTTTGTTTTTAAAGATTAATCTACATGTTTATATTTATCTAACACTTAACATATTAGATATGAATTGTTAGATAATTAAACAAGGAATTAGATTTCACCAATACCAATATGATACAAGACATGTAAAAGGAATATGGTTTGATGCCGCTTTACACTAATCAAACTGAAAGTGACGCACTGTGCGGCTAAACGTACGTGACAGAAATCGGCATGGCACATGGTGCGTCGAAACGTACGGAAAAAGTTAAGCTACAGCACTCCGGGCTAACCGATGGGTAATCAATCGCTTTTAACAGATAATGAATGTGTGCAGACTGATGGCCCCTGTAGTACCGTGATTGTTACACTCACAGCTTGATCTTGCATACTGTTGTACCTACTTTGTCGCTGATGTATTTCAAATGATTGAAGTCTCAGACATCATCTTCGCCAACAGTCGTGTCTACTTCCAACATACAGACGTTCACGGCCTTCAAAACGTCGCTCATGTGCATGTCTATCATTTCTACAACAGGTGCATCCACCATCCACCCATTATTTAATTACCACGAACCAGCCTGGCATGAGCAGTGTACTGTTATTTCTCTTTAAATCTAAACGTTTGAGGCTTCTAAATATGTCATTCACTCATGACAGAGGCTTCGGTTCTTGGCTTTACGAAACAATAACAGAGGCTTCGGTTCTCGGTTTTACGAAACAATAACAGAGGCTTCGGTTTTTGGCTTTTCGAAACAATAACAGAGGCTTCGGTTCTTAGCTTTTCGAAACATTAACAGAGACTTCGGTTCTTGGCTCTTTGAAACATTAACAGAGACTTTGGTTCTTAGCTTTTTGAAACATTGACAGAGACTTCGGTTCTTGGCTTTTCGAAACATTAACAGAGACTTCGGTTCTTGGCTTTTTGAAACATTAACAGAGAATTTGGTTCTTAGCTTTTCGAAACATTAACAGAGACTTCGGTTCTTGGCTTTTTGAAACATTAACAGAGACTTCGGTTCTTGGCTTTTTGAAACATTGACAGAGGCTTCGGTTCTTGGCTTTTTGAAACATTAACAGAGACTGTAGCAACAATTGACTCATTCAACTGTATCTGGAACTAGTATTTGGGCAGAAGTAACTACTTCAATTATCATTCTCAAACTAGACGTTGTTGCAGCAGAGTAATCTCCACTCTGTACTTCAATGACTGCGTCACTGAGACATCAGCCGAGAAACCCCATCTTGACTTCTTGTTTCGCTGCACAGACTCGTCAAAGTGTACAACAACATCGTCAATGTAAACAAAACAGAAGTCTCAACAAATAGTTGTGAACAGCAACTCAAACACATTACTCATGAATTGGCTGATGTGCTACAATCAGGAAGTGAAATATAAGGCCCGGGAACCCCTGGGGGCGCCAGTTACAAGGCTTCAAATACAAGTCATGGGAATTAGCTCCAAGTACTAGTTAGTTCCTTTAGGACCGATGATGGTACATAGAGCGGGAGTACTCTTCACAGATGACAATTTGCTGCTGGTTCTTGTTTGTAGGTCTTGGTTGTTTCTTAGTCACATGATTGAGCCTTCTCTAGTATTGGCTCTGGTAGCAATTCTCTTGGTCTTTCTTGTTTGCTTTTATCACATGGTTTCCACATGAAAGTCTGATGGAGAAGTATTTCATCATTCATTCTCATCACATGACTGATGTATTTCATCATTCATTCTCATCACATGACTGATGTATTTCCAACATTTTTTTTCTTATAAGGCTCTACATGTATACTTGTTTAGTTTCGTCTCTTATCTGTTCGTTTGAAATGTGATCTCACCACGTGAACTGGTTGAAGTGACAACACCTAATATCAAGCCACGTGAACTGGTAGAAGTAACATCACCTAACATCAAACCATGTGAAGTGCTTGAGGTGTTTGAAGTGACAACACCTAACATCAAGCCATGTGAAGTGCTTGAAGTGACAACACCTAATATCAAGCTACGTGAAGTGCTTGAAGTGATAACACTTAACATCAAGCCACGTTTATTGGTTTAAGAACTGGTTTAAGTGACGGCTCCTAAGATACAGGGCAAAAGTAATTGGTAGAAGCACTAAACGGGCACTAGATTATCAAGTCTCATTTACAAGAGTATGTCTCAATTCGTACAAGAATTAATTCGCAAGTGATCCAAACCAACTATATTTTAAAGATGCAATTATCAATAAAGAACATGTTACCTGTCTATGACTCAGACAAGACTTCCATCACTATTTAAACACACATGTATACAAATGGCACTCTTTATTACTAAGAAAACATCGGTCTCTACTAATGACTTCCTGTGATACTAAAGACATAACAATTTACACTAATGACACCATTTGGTGTTGTGAAAATGTAAACCGTGTTAATGACACCTTCTGGTGTTGTGAAAATGTAAACCGTGTTAATGCCACCTTCTGGTGTTGTGAAAATGTAAACCGTGTTAATGACACCTTCTGGTGTTGTGAAAATGTAAACCGTGTTAATGCCACCTTCTGGTGTTGTGAAAATGTAAACCGTGTTAATGCCACCTTCTGGTGTTGTGAAAATGTAGTCTGTATTAACAACACTATTCGGTGCTGTGGAAATGCAGTCTCCAAAATAACGGAACTCTCCAGTGCTAAGAAAGTACTGCGTCTATACAATGAAACCGTTTGGTACTAAGGAAATGACAATGTATTTTAATGGAACCTTTCAGTACAAGTCTAATAATGAAGCTATTTGGTACTTCTTCTTCTTCTTCTTCTTCTAAATCCTCTGAACTCCGATCGGAGCATAGGGTACTCACAAGAGATCTCCACCCATCATAGGGTACTCACAAGAGATCTCCACCCATCATAGGGTACTCACAAGAGATCTCCACCCATCATAGGGTACTCACAAGAGATCTCCATCCATCATAGGGTACTCACAAGAGATCTCCATCCATCATGGGGCACTCACAAGAGATCTCCGCCATATCCGGTCGGGAGCAAGCATGGACAACTCTCGCCAGAACCTGCCAGCCTCTTTCATTTCATCACGTATGGTTCGTCACCATGTCCCCTCTATCATTTCATCACGTATGGTTCGTCACCATGTCCCCTCTATCATTTATCCTGTATGGTTCGTCACCATGTCCCCTCTATCATTTCATCACGTATGGTTCGTCACCATGTCCCCTCTATCATTTCATCATGTATGGTTCGTCACCATGCCCCCTCTATCATTTCATCACGTATGGTTCGTCACCATGTCCCCTCTATCATTTCATCATGTATGGTTCGTCACCATGCCCCCTCTATCATTTCATCACGTATGGTTCGTCACCATGTCCCCTCTATCATTTCATCATGTATGGTTCGTCACCATGCCCCTCTATCATTTCATCATGTATGGTTCGTCACCATGTCCCCTCTATCATTTCATCATGTATGGTTCGTCACCATGCCCCCTCTATCATTCATCACGTATGGTTCGTCACCATGTCCCCTCTATCATTTCATCATGTATGGTTCGTCACCATGCCCCCTCTATCATTTCATCACGTATGGTTCGTCACCATGTCCCCTCTATCATTTCATCATGTATGTTCGTCACCATGCCCCCTCTATCATTTCATCACGTATGGTTCGTCACCATGTCCCCTCTATCATTTCATCATGTATGGTTCGTCACCATGCCCCCTCTATCATTTCATCATGTATGGTTCGTCACCATGTCCCCTCTATCATTTCATCATGTATGGTTCGTCACCATGCCCCCTCTATCATTTCATCACGTATGGTTCGTCACCATGTCCCCAATGGTCTGCCTCTTCTTCGTTTGCCAGGTGGTGCCCATGTTAATTCTAGCCGCTGATGCCTGGTTCGTTTCATTCGTAGAAAGCGACTTAGACATTCCCGAAGTCTTCTTTTCACTTCTTGATTGATGTTGTTAATGCCTGATCTTCTGGCGACTTGTTCGTAATGTGTTGATCCCAACGGATGTTTAGAATCTTCTACAGCGACCTTAAAATCCTCTTTGTCGACTTTCTCTCTTATGGTTATAACCTGCACATAGGAGTATGGATCGCACATTTGATTTGTAAATTCTAAGCTTGGTGCTGAGATGGAGACTATTTGAACGTCAAATGTTTTTAAATCTAATGAATGTCTGGGCTGACGTGCCTATTCTTGTAGATATCTCTTACTCGGTGTTGCTATTTGACGAAGTATAGCTTCCCATGTATTTAAAGTAATTCGCTTCTTCTAGTCTCATTCCTTTGCATGTAACTTTCTTTGTACTTTTGGCATTTAACCTCATAACTTTAGTTTTTTCTGCATTTATTTTTAGTCCTACTGTGTAAGTGAACTCATCTACTCTATCTGTTTTCTCTTGTAGGTCTTGGTGACTGTGGGCAAGCAATCCAACATCATATGCAAAGTCAGTATCTTCAAGACCTCCAGTGAGATCCCATATTTGGTACTAAGGAAATTCTATTCTATTCTATTCTATTCTATTCTATTCTATTCTATTCTATTCTATTCTATTCTATTCATAGAACCAGTTTCATTGCAGTCAGGAATTCCCCATATGCGTTCCACCATTTATCCCAGCATGTCCCGAAATGCATCGGTAAATTCCGTTGACAATGTCGCTCTGTGCACGTCCTAATCGACTGCACAGACGACAATTCCAAACCTCCTTAGTCGCCTCTTACGACATGCATGGCAGGTGAGAGTGGCTCTATTCTATTCTTCCCTCGCCGTGTGGGTCCCGGTAACCAAAAGGAGCAAGGAAATACTGCTCTGGATTAATGGAACCCTTCAGTACATGTCTTACAATGAAACTGTTTAGTCCTGAGGAAATACCAGTCTGTGTTAATAACACCTTTCGGTATTTTTGACGTACCAGTTTACTTTAATGAAGCATCTGTGTTTATTAAAGAAACCATACACCTGAGCCAAGAACACACCCCTCAGTCTTAAAGACAAGACATAACATTATGTTTATGAAATATTTCAAGGCTAATAACCGAGCGGCCGGTAAAAAGAGAACTTCTTCCCTAGGTCGCTACGACATCATCTCTACGTGCAACCAGGCAGGTTTATTCAGGGGAGAGTATAGGTCGGATTTGAAGCTGACTTTCGATCTACAATCGGACATTTCTTGTTTAAGACACAACTACTGGCTCTGATATTCATCATTATCATCGGGTTCCATCTCAGCAACGAAGGTTGGCTACCATGAAGCGCCATTCTACTCTGTCTCTTGCTTTGATGGTGCAGGTTGTCATAGGCTGATTTGTCCATCTTTGGATGTTACTCGTCCATGTTAGTTTTGGTCTGTCTCTGTCTCTTTTACCTTGTATTTTCCCCTCCAAGATTACTTTTAGTTGGCTTTTGTGTCTTTTAACATGGCCCAAAAACCGCATTTGTCTTGTTTAAATTGTGTTTGTAGTTCTCTTTTCATTTTTTGTTGTTTGAAGACTTCATCACTTGTTTTCTTTTCCTTCCATCCAATTCTACCTATTCTTCTATATATCCACATTTCAAAGGCTTCAATTCTCGGTTCTATTTTCTTGTCTAATGTCCATGTTTCTGCACCATATAGGAATATTGAGAAGATGTTCTGATATTAAGTGACCTTATAGTTTTGGATCTATAAATGGCACAATATCTAGGGGAAGATTTTATTATATTGATAAAATTAGCAAGGTAGATTTTATTTTAATGGAACGGTCCGGGACTCGTCTTGGTACACTATTGGGATTTTAACGTTCTGAGATACACATTTTATAAGTACATTGCTACCTCGTACTTTGAACTTAATTCTTCCGACCAGGCCGTTTGAACTCTAAATCGTTCAAAGTCCGAATGCGTTTTGTTTTTCTTCCCAACATAAATTATGGAAATGTAATTAATCCGTTCCCAGACCTTAAACATTGACCTATTTTGATAAACTTAAACAGAGGATGCACATAACTGAAGGCAAAAAATACAACAATAAAATGTTCTAAATATGACATTAAAACATGAAATAAATAAATACAATTCATAGATACTGTGTAATAATATTAAAATTGTAGTTACTGTATTCGTGAGGGGTGGTGATGTCCCATTTGCTTGGTGGGGTACCTCCCTTCATTGTCTCAACAAGTAAACAAAACAAACAAAGTAAAGTACCCCCGTCACGCCAAGTGGCGTATAGGGAATATGGTGTTAGTGACCATCAATTTTACAGACCCCTGTCACGCCAAGTGGCGTATAGGGAATATGGTGTTAGTGACCATCAATTTTACAGACCCCCGTCACGCCAAGTGGCGTATAGGGAATATGGTGTTAGTGACCATCAATTTTACAGACCCCCGTCACGCCAAGTGGCGTATAGGGAATATGGTGTTAGTGACCATCAATTTTACAGACCCCCGTCACGCCAAGTGGCGTATAGGGAATATGGTGTTAGTGACCATCAATTTTACAGACCCCCGTCACGCCAAGTGGCGTATAGGGAATATGGTGTTAGTGACCATCAATTTTACAGACCCCCGTCACACCAAGTGGCGTATAGGGAATATGGTGTTAGTGACCATCAATTTTACAGACCCCCGTCACGCCAAGTGGCGTATAGGGAATATGGTGTTAGTGACCATACATTTTACAGACCTTCGGCACATGATTTTTGGGGTAATGTGGTCGGTATTACGCCCGTGTCGCTTTACTTTCCCAGAAAAAAATTCCGGTACCCATTAAAGGCTGGGTGAACCCGGAAGCCGTCGATTGGATTCACCTAACAAAGTATGGGACAATGATTTTCTTAGATCAAGAGAAACTGACTCGACAAGCAATTTATGACCAAAGAGAAAATTTAATTGATCTATAGTGAGGTGGGTAGGTTTTGAAAATTACCGCCTGCAGCAGGGAGTGTCGATCCCTGGGAAGACTTGGCGCCGATAACAATTCATACATTTCTATAGCAGCTAAACAACAAATGATAAATAGCATTTTCATACCAAATTTCATACCAGCATTTGTGCTATGAAAGTCAAACATAGACCCTTTCTAAATCCCATTTAAGAAAGATCAATACATGTGAGATGCGATGCTTGAGAAAAGTAACAAACAACCGAAGAAGAGATAGAATACCAAATGAAACCATAAGAAAAATAGTAGGAACAAAACCCTGCCAAGAATATATCTATCTATCTATTGACCTTTCGAGCCGTAACCGGCCCATAGGGCGTAGACCAAGATACACCTTCTCCTATATGAATTTTTGTTCTAGCAGTTTTCTTTTAAAGATATTTTATCAAATCTCGCCATCTGTCTCTGTTCTGTGCAAGCAGTTCTATCTCATTGATGGAGCCGATTCCTGCTGCTCTTGCCTCTCTCATCAATGTTCTTCTCAGTGTCTCCCTGGGTCTTCCTCTTTTTCTTTTACCTGTTGTTTCCCATATGAGGGCTTGCTTTGCTATTCGATTATTATCTCTTCTCATCACATGTCCAACGTATGACCATCGTCTTTTCTTTATTACTGAAGATATTAGTGGTTGATTGGCGATTTCTCTAATTTCCTCGTTTGTTTTGAATTCGTTCCATTCTATACCAAGTATTTTCCTTAGACATTTATTTTCGAATGCGTTCAACTTTGTTTCTATATCTCTTGTTGTTTTCCAGCTTTCACACGCATACGTAAGGGTTGATAGTACATTTGATTTGAATAGCCTAAGTTTTGTGTTTGTGCTAATGAGTTTTGATTTCCACAACTTTTCAAGGCTTCTGAAAGACATATATAGAACAACTTAAATGGTTTGGCCACCTGGTCAGAATGAATCCTTACCAATCATCATTAAGGGCGTTCTTCTCGAGAATGCATGGAAAAAGACCATGAGGAAGACCCAGAAGAAGATGGATAGATGCAGTGACAGAGACATGTAACAACAAAGGAAAATCACTAATTCAAACAGTTCGAGCAACTCAAGAACGACAAATGATATAAACCACGACACCTTTTAGGTATCAGTGAGGAAAAGAAAAGAAGAACAATTCATACAACTATTTGTTACTGATACTTTAGTTGATTTGTTGGTTTGTGTCTTCCCATGAAGGTCAAATACACGTTTCTTGTATTATGTATTCAAGGAGATAAGAAGAAACAATTACTAACAAGTGAAACACTTTTGTAGCTGACAATCGCAGCCCTTGAAACTCTCAGATTTGCCAATCTTTGTGTTGCGATCATTAACGACAAAAATACCATCCACACATAAACATTGACTTTAGCGAAACTGTTTCACACTTTCTGTGTGACGTCACACATTGAAACCACACCCACGAATGATTAATTTTAAGAATGAGGAGAATGTACAAATCTCAGGATGTCTTCCTCTGTAAAGGTTGGATCGTTTTTAAGATTAGAACTAAAATGCCACTTTAAGATAAAGACTAACAGCTGTGAAATAACCATCATTACAGCTGCAACTTTTGTTTTCAATTTAAATGTTTAAAAAAATATCTGAAGACCGTTTAACTCCTAAAAGTTTATCATGATGTATTCCGAAGCATGCCAGATGGAAACAAAAAAACCTGGAAGATTTTATTTTCCCACCGAGCTTGGGGAGTTAGAACATGGAAACATCGTTCGAATGGAAGCATTGTTCGAACTCTGAATAAAAATTATCTCTTATTTACCTTTCGAACTCTGGAACGTTCAAAGTTATGGTTATTCAAAGTAAGAGCTACCACTGTAAGTGATAAATCAAATTGCGGCAAGTTTGTACTCTCTTGTCGTTCGCAACGATAACACACATTTTTGTACAGGGAATAGGCAAATAATTGCGATGCTGCGGTAAAGCTGGTAGCAAGGAACCAGTGGTGGGGAGTGTTACACACTCCAAGGTATGAAGACAGCTTTACAAGGGAGGAACACAACACAATACTTGTATTATTGTGTTGTGTTCCTCCCTTGTAAAGCTGTCTTCATACCTTGGAGTGTGTAACACTCCCCACCACTGGTTCCATTTTTTGTACACCAGATCTTCAGAGACGTGGTCTATTACGATTTCCTCGACTTAAGGAAGTGACGACAGAGTTCAGGCAAACCTTTATTTAGGGGAAAATAAAGCACCGGTTAACTCTTCGGGCACCCCTTTTTTATGGCTATCTACTTATCAACGTCAATTTCAGCCACAAGGTTATCCCAGGAGCGGTTTTACACAAATTTTGTTTCCACCGGCGGATTTTTCATATAAAAAACGTTTACAGGAACTATATCAGCCCATCCTATACAAATATAAATCGCAACATACTGGACATATGATGATCTGATATTCTTGTGAAAAGATATGCATTTATCAAGTTATATTATTTGTATATTTATATTATACGAGTACCTGTGAAATGGACATCTAAAAACGGGTAATTCAACGATTCTGCCTATATATTATTATTTACTCAATTATTACAGATTGAAATTAATCTTTCATATTTTACAAGAGTTTCTAAATTGGACTTATCACATTGATGCTTGGCGAGCGGGTGGTCTAATAGATAACTTGTCGGTCTCCAAACCAGGACAACGCGGGTTCGAATCCCGGTAGAGGCAAAAGTTTTTTCTATCACGGTGAAAAATCAGACTGTAACGCGATTTACTGAACTGAACACGCGGCCTTTATTCTCCGGTCCTATAACCACCCCCCCCCCCCCCCCGCCAACCAAAGGCAGACATCAGGCATGGGATAATGCCGTAAACGTATTTTTTTTTTTAATTGATGCTGCCATTTCCATAGACCGTTCCTTGATTGTTGTGCCACTTGTCAAATGTCTGTCTTTCTAGAACTAGAAACTGACGGATGGTAAAGGTTGAACAACACGAAGTGAGAGAGGTGTGAACTCACCAACTTGATAGAAACCAGTACAACCATGATCTTCATCTGTAGAGAGTCTCTACTAGTTGGTGAACGAACTAGGTTCACGTGGGAGAACCCGCACTAACATCATGAGCCTTGGATATTAGTTATCAATTATAACATGATAATTAAAACTGGCGACTATCACAGTTTTCAAATTGGTGATAAAATATTGTTTACTGAATGTAGCTCTAAAAAGTTTACTGTAAAGCAAATCGAGAGACTGGACAATTGGATCAATTACTGCAGAACAAAGTGGTAGCATTAGGTACTAGAGAACACAGTTTTTCTCCCAAAACTCTGACATCAGTAACAAGCTTAGGCATAAGGAGCAAACAAAAAGAAAAGGAAAATCGTCACCACAGAGAAGAGACATCTAAGAAGAATAATGAATATGACAAGATGAAGCAGAATCAGAGATGAGGATATAAGGACAAGAGTTAGAGTAGCACTATTAGTGGATTATATTTGGAAACAACAGATCAATTGCATTGGACATGTAACACAATCACTGCAGAGAAGCATCCATTAGAGACTTTCTTATTCAGAAACAATAGGAAAAGATTAGCCCTAGCAGACTATGTGGATTAATTAAACAGCAGAAATCACGATGCGCACCATGTAGGAGACACGCTATACAGCAATGACCCAAATGCTACATTATCTCTCCACGCTCAAAGGCAACAGAGGCAGAATCATCATCATCAAGTACCATGCCTGCTGGCGTAGGTGATCATGTCGATCCACAACTTTCGATCTCGACAGTTATTTATCATTTCGGTTGTTGACTTTCTGCCAAGCCATTCTCTTAAGCTGTCTGGTATCTTCTCGCTTTGCTTCCCTCTATCTCTTCGTCCCTCACTTTTCCCAGTTATTACAATATATTCCAGCTGTTCTCTTCTCATTACATGGCCAAACAAATGATGATTGTAACTAGTTAAATCATGACGACATTGTTTCAGGCTAAACAGATCGTGCTCGCCAAGAGGTAGGAAAGAAACCCCCAAGTGAACAACAAAAGTGAAAATAATTCAAAATTGTGCTAATTATTTTCACTTTAAAAACAAAATGTTTGATGATCGTTCAATTTTAAGGTTTCTGTTTATGCTCACAGAACAGGCCACGGTGTCAAACACAGCAACATGATTCACAGGAGTCAGTGACTCATAACTGAATGTTTGGATCAGTATTTCTTACGCCGCTCCCCCCCCCCCCCCCCCCCAGTGCTTCTGGTAACAAACTAGCCAGCGGAAAGGCAACCAGGAAAGCTAAAATACCATGCTGATATCGGATATATTGGGTCGAAGTAGTGTAAATCACAAAACGATGCAACTATGGACCATCAATTTCTTATTTTTAAGGGTGGATGAACAAAAGGAGTAGTCGTCGTGAGGGCGCAGAAGAAGAGGAAGAAGAAAAAGAAGAAAAAAGAAGAAAGAAGAAGAAGAAAGATTAAGAAGAAGAAAGATTAAGAAGAAGAAAGATTAAGAAGAAGAAATAATGATAACACTAATTACGTCTCAAACGGGCTAGAATTTAATTGCAAGAGTTGAAAATGAGTTCTGTGTTTACTGGAGACTGATCACGAGAACTAAGATCATTATTCCCAACTCCGAATGTAGAGCTTTATGTTGTGGAAGTTTGTCTTGTCCGGATGTGAAACACATTCTGGTCTTCTGTGGCGGCTTTGGGGAATACATTCGCGTGGTTTTTATTTTAGTTTTTTTTTTTTTTTTTAGTTTTTAGGCAGTTTTAGAGCACTCTAAAACGCACATTTTAAGCCAAGGTTGAGCTATTAATATCCAACTTTCACGTTAGATTCTGAAAAATCTATCAGACAAAAAGAACCGAAATTAAATGTGTAATGTAAGAGAAAATATTAGAAGAGAAAAAATAAAAGTAATATCAGGATAACACATCACTAACCCCTCCCGAAAAAAAAATAAATAAATATTGTTTAAATTTGTGATTTTACAAGAAACTTAAAATTCAGAAAACTGGTAGACAAAGAACATAAAAAAGGAAAATAACATATTTTAGTAACGTAAGACGGTGTAATGGTATAGAGAAGATAACTATGGACGGTATAGTTCCAGGTAAACGACGAATAAGATAGTTCCAATATATCACAGACCAGCTGGGATTGACTGCTACAGAAGCTGGGCGCAGGCCAGAGAAAACTTCAGTAGCTGACATGGTAGCAAGGTTTTAAGAGGGACAAACTAATTACAGACGAAGATGATAATTATAAATGAATTATATATGAAAAAAAAAAACGTTACTTTGGATACAACACATGATGGCAGAAATGTATGAAATTCCCAACAGAAAATATAAAAGAGAAGACAATAATCTCGACTTCTTCTTCCTTTACGCTAGTATATGTTCATGTAAAAGTAAATAAAGAGCCCCGTCACGCCGAGTGGTTTATAGGGAATATGGTGTTGTGACCATCATTTTTATAGACCTTCGGTATATGATTTTTTGGGTTATGTGGTCGGTACTACGCCCGTGCCGCTTTATTTTCCCAGAAAAAAATCCGGTATCCATTTAAGGCTGGGTGAACCCGGAAGCCACCGATCAGGATCGAACCCGACCTCTTGTCCTTTGTAGTCAAGTTCACTAACCAGCGAGCTAACGCAGCCCCCATTTGTTCATGTGTTCATGTGTTCATGTGTTCATGTGTTCATGTGTTCATGTGTTCATGTGTTCATGTGTTCATGTGTCCATGTGTCCATGTGTTCATGTGTTCATGTGTTCATGTGTTCATGTGTTCATGTGTTCATGTGTCATGTGTTCATGTGTTCATATGTTCATGTGTTCATGTGTTCATGTGTTCATGTGTTCATGTGTTCATGTACAATTGATGAATTCTGCAGGTTACCTGAGACATTAATGTTATTGTTTTCTTTTTCATGAACCTATTCACGTCTTGAGTGCAGCATATTGGAATTA
Organism: Megaustenia siamemsis; assembly: GCA_032433765.1. Taxonomy (NCBI): domain Eukaryota; kingdom Metazoa; phylum Mollusca; class Gastropoda; order Stylommatophora; family Ariophantidae; genus Megaustenia; species Megaustenia siamemsis. The sequence goes on from JAVIAB010000050.1 coordinate 32,074,306, forward strand.
CTGTGTTTTATTTTAGTATGCCAGGTACAATTATGGGGAGTAACGTGGCCAGCACCACATCAGTTCCGCTATTTCTTTCCAAATAAGAAAACAAATGACTGGTGTCAATTTCTAGGGGTGTGAGCTCGAGTCGTCGATGGGAAACAAACCTGATTTCTTGTTCTTATGAAATGAGTTCTGCAACCATTACTCTACAGGGCGCTTCGGGGACACGAATAAGACTATTATATATATATAAGTATATTTATAGGCAAGATTGAAGAACGTTTCGCAGAACTACACTTGCAGACAAAGAAAGATCAACATAGAGGGAGGCGGAATTATAAATAGAAGGGAAATTATTTTTCTATTTCCAATTAAGATTTTAAAAATATGGGGGGGGGGGGGGGGCACTAACATCATATTCTGTAATGTATACGCCACACTCGATATGCGATGGAAGCCTTCCTTCTTTCTATCCTTCCCTCCCTCTTTTTTTTCTTTTCATTGTTTAATGACCTGAGTATTTCAGAGCAACCTTCTATGACCCACTACTAAGATCAGTCTCAGGTAAACGATACACTGCATGCTTGGGGTGACCCATACAAATACACGAACATATATCTACACAAATAGTAATAATAACAATAATAATAATAAAACAAAATTAACAACAATAATAGTAACAGTAAGAATAGTAATAATAGTATTAACTACGGGCGCCCAAAACTTCAATTTGTAGACTTGTGTAAACGCGACATGAAGACTCTGAACATAAACCCGCAGCCTGGGAAGAAATAACTGCAGACCTCAATCTTTGGAAACACACTGTAAAGCTCCAACTCAAACAAGAAGTAGACAAGATTCATAGAAAAAGAGAATACACTGCGAAAGAAAAGAAAAATTAACATTTCTAGGGGCGCTGAAAAATCCACTGTCAACTATGAGTGACGGAGGCTATTACTAATAGTAATAATAACAGTAATAACAATAATAATAGTAATAACAGTGATAGTAATAATAACAATAATAGTAGTTGTAATAATAATAGCAATAGTAATAACAATAATAACAATAATAATAGTAATAACAATAGCAATAGTAATAACAATAGCAATAGTAATAGCAATAGCAATAGCAATAACAATAATAATAGTAATAACAATAGCAATAGTAATAACAATAGCAATAACAATAATAATAGTAATAACAATAACAATAGCAATGACAATAGCAATAGTAATAACAATAGCAATAGTAATAACAATAATAATAGTAATAACAATAGCAATAGCAATAACAATAGCAATAACAATAGTAATAACAATAGCAATAGTAATAACAATAGCAATAGTAATAACAATAGCAATAGTAATAACAATAGCAATAACAATAGCAATAGTAATAACAATAGCAATAACAATAATAATAGTAATAACAATAGCAATAGTAATAACAATAGCTATATTAATACTAATAGTAATAACAGTAATAACAGTGATAGTAGTTGTAATAATAGTAGTTGTAATAATAATAGCAATAATAATAACAACAATAATAATAATAATAACAACAATAGTAATAGTAATAATAATAGTAGTAATAATAATAATTATCATTATAATACTAAGAGGCAGGTCGAGGAAGGACAGAACCAATATGTTCAGCTGACATCACATTACCACTAGAGGTCCATCACGTGGTCAAGCTGTAGACTGCCCAACAGTTGTGCCGACCCATCGTCTAAAACATCCCCCCAACAACACGACAATAATTTGTTTCTTGCTGTCTTCTACCAATTTATTAACTTCCGTTAAATCTACATACCGCTTGAGAAAGAAATCGAGGGAGTGGAGAGAGAGAAAGAGAGGAGGCGGAAGCGAGAGGAGGAAGGAGGAGAAGATAGAGAGATAAAAACTAGACAAACTTTTGGTAGATGATGCTCTCAAACTTGGACGGGCAGCAGTTCATCTGAGTGTAGATTACCTAACACAAAAATACAACTGTTGCGAAACAGAAGTGTAAATCAAAGATTAAGGAATGCAAACCCGGGAAAAAATATTGACAGAAATCAGATGCACTAGACTATAAGATGCACAAAGTAATTTATTTACTCACAATAAGGTATCTTATACTCACTATGGACTTTTGTCGGTGAATCGGGAATCGTGACCTGCATCAATGATGTCCACAGAAAAAAAATGGGAGAAATGAAAGTCCCAAGCCAGGTGCCATGTTTTCTTGTCACATGATCGTTACAAACATCTGATTTGGCGACGACGTTGAGGATAGGGCGGGTTAGTGGTGCAGGGGGAGGGAACTATTCAAGAACTCCCCCATCCCGAGTTTCTCTTTCCATCAATCGTTTCTAAGTGGCTGAGCAATAAGAGGTCACACAGTACGTGGTGGTACAGACAAAATGTAAAGAGTGTCGACAGCATCGAGTTTGCGAATCACAGAGTGTGAATCTACAAGAAGAATGGAGCGACGACAGATGTGACTCTGTCTGAACTATTTCTGGAGACCAAACATGCCGAGGCCAAAAATACACCGACAAACATGCCTTGATCCAAAACGGGACATCAGAGGGCGAGCGACAACATTGTTGACGAAGTTCATGTCAACACACAAACGGTGAGATTTGGTGAATGAAACGTGATGTCGTCTCTTATGGCAGGAATCGTACTTTGCTTCAACCAACTGGAATGACATTTTTACAGCACATGTATACGAAACCGCACTCGGTAGAACACGCGTTAAATAACACTAGATGCAGAAACACAATAGAGGTGAGAACACAATAGAGGCAAAAACATAACAGAGACAAAAACACAATAGAGGTAATGGAGGTAGAAACACAATAGAGGTAATAGAGGCATAAACACAATAAAGGTAGAAACACATTAAAGGTAGAAACACAATAGAGGTAGAAACACATTAGAGACAGAAAAACAATAGAGGTAGAAACACAATAGAGATAGAGACACAACAGAGGTGCAAACATATTAGAGATAGAGACACAACAGGGGTGCAAACATATTAGAGATAGAGACACAACAGAGGTGCAAACATATTAGAGATATAGACACAACAGGGGTGCAAACATATTAGAGATAGAGACACAACAGGGGTGCAAACATATTAGAGATAGAGACACAACAGAGGTGCAAACATATTAGAGATAGAGACATAACAGAGGTGCAAACATATTAGAGATAGAGACACAACAGGGGTGCAAACATATTAGAGATAGAGACACAACAGAGGTGCAAACATATTAGAGATAGAGACACAACAGAGGTGCAAACACATTAGAGATAGAGACACAACAGAGGTGCAAACATATTAGAGATAGAGACACAACAGAGGTGCAAACATATTAGAGATAGAGACACGACAGAGGTGCAAACATATTAGAGATAGAGACACAACAGAGGTGCAAACATATTAGAGATAGAGACACGACAGAGGTGCAAACATATTAGAGATAGAGACACAACAGGGGTGCAAACATATTAGAGATAGAGACACAACAGAGGTGCAAACATATTAGAGACAGAAGCACAATAGAGGTTGAAACACAACAGAGACAGAACAAACAGGTCGCTTCAACTAGGGTTGAACCAGTAGTAGTTATCGGCCAGAAAAGAAATTAGTTGCATTTGAAAATAAATACCGGCCTCAGGAAAATACTTCCATCTCTATACCAGGGAATGAATTGTGCAGAAATAAAAGAAATGACAAAACATCCAAAAATAGTATCTATCATCAAAAGAAAGTGGACATTTATTGGTCATGTGATTAGAAGAGACAACAAGGGAATATCAAAGCAAGCCGTCAAATGGGAATCAGAGGGTAAAAAAGGAGGGTAAATATTTCTCCTATGTAGAAGAACTTTAAAAAGAACACAAATGCAAGAAGCAACAACAGAAGGTAAAGGTAAAGTACGAGACTTGAATCTGTGTCATAGCGCGCGTGTTTTCACCCATAAGTGCTCGGCCGCCTATCCAGAAGTGTTCGGAGACTTCTGTATTGTGTCACTTCAAGCATCGAAACTCACGATGCGAGGCGGCATTCCTCACCTTCCCAGAGTGCTACCCTGGTACACAATTCTGCCAGCGGCTGGGTCAATCGCGGGGGTAATTTTTGTTTTTTTTCCAACCACGAATACAATTCACACTGCTTCCAGAACACGAGCTTTACGAACGTCGGTAGACCAGTCGGGTGGTTTTCCAAATTAGGCTACCGAGGCCTCCAAACAACAGAAGGTACCAGCTCCCTTGCCAAGGTTAAGAGCTCGCCTACAACATGGGACGCGTGACGAGATACATCGCGGGTCCTGTGCAAGGTCTGACATTTGAGAGCAAAGATCACTGAACATGGAGAGTCTAGAACCCTATGTGCCGTCTTTGGCTCAAAATAACAACACATTTATTAATCTTTTATTTTTAAAAATATTAAATATTTTTTGCGTTCGCCAGCTTTTACCTTTGACGAGGTCCCTAGAAACTAGGAACTGAATTTTGCGTGTTAATACGTTTTTCCCTGGCAGCCGTGTGCACAGGGGTCCCTCGCCGCACAGGCAGATAAACTCCGTCTTCGGAGGTACTCATGTTTTTTTCCGTCCATGAGTAATCGACGTTTCAAGCTGGGCCTCGCTGCTGAGACCAGGGGTGGTTGCCGCAGTGAGAAATCATAAATAAAAATACCAACTGTTGCAGCCGGGATTTGAACCCACAACCTTTCTGTATCGAGACCAACCAGTCCTCCATAACAACAAATAGACAGATAGACAGACTTGTCCGTTCAACAAACGTTAACTGTTACTTCAATTTGAACACCAAAAATAACCACATTTCAAGCTAATCATTCGCCACTCTTATCCTAAATGACTACAGCTGAAGCCCGTCCTAATCCCCGGATCAATGAACAGACACATCAGTCCCAGACTTCCATCATATTAAACATAAGGCTGAATGCGTCATGTTTTGGTTGGCATTACACGATATTTTTTCTTGTGATGAAGTTTCTATACTCGGCAATTACAAAGTGAAATGAGCTGATACATGAACGGAACAGTCAGAGACAGGTTTTCAAGGGTGTCCCTCCTGTCACTTACACATTGCACCCGTTTTTTTGTTGTTGCTGTTTTTTTTAAAATAGTAGACTCATTGTTACACAATATTTCATTTATAGATTATATATATTAGCAGAGCGTTTTTTTTTCAGCTAGAACGGTCCAGAACGCGTTCCAAGAAACCTTTAGAACTTAAACATCTGGAGACGAGAGATAACAAATTACGCTCATTTAACGCCCATGTTGAGGCATACAAGAAAGAGGAGCAATAATCGGATGAACTAAACAACATATAATATGAGACTAAACATAAATATGGCCCCCATGCTGACGGACAAACATAAGAGTACTGTTGGGTTGCTGGTGGACACGAAATCAACAACGCTTTTGACAGAACAGTAACATGATCCAACAGAGTGGTGGACAAATAATAGTCTTAACTAGATATGGACTAACATCACCCTTATCAAGAGAAGGTCCAATAATAACCTTATCAAGAGAAGGACCAATAACAGCATTTCTAATAGATGGAACAATGCAAGCTTTATCAAGAGACAGACCAGTAATAACCTTATCAAGAGACAGACCAGTAATAACCTTATCAAGAGACAGACCAGTAATAACCTTATCAAGAGACAGACCAGTAATAACCTTATCAAGAGACAGACCAGTAATAACCTTATCAAGAGACAGACCAGTAATAACCTTATCAAGAGATGGACCAGTAATAACCTTATCAAGAGATGGACCAGTAATAACCTTATCAAGAGATGGACCAGTAATAACCTTATCAAGAGATGGACCAGTAATAACCTTATCAAGAGATGGACCAGTAATAACCTTATCAAGAGACAGACCAGTAATAACCTTATCAAGAGATGGACCAGTAATAACCTTATCAAGAGATGGACCAGTAATAACCTTATCAAGAGATGGACCAGTAATAACCTTATCAAGAGACAGACCAGTAATAACCTTATCAAGAGATGGACCAGTAATAACCTTATCAAGAGATGGACCAGTAATAACCTTATCAAGAGACAGACCAGTAATAACCTTATCAAGAGATGGACCATACCAGTACATAATATTTTACAGAAGACGAAGATCAAGTGCAACCAACATCATCCTCGTCCTTATCATCAATCCAGAAAAGCTCATTCAAGAGCACACACAGAAAGGTACAACATCAAGACAAGACACACTTATTGAGTGTAACGAAGCCTGCCTCACCATCAATAAGACACCCCCCCTCCACTCCCCCACCCCCACACAAAAAAAAGTGCGTCATGAACTACACAAAATGTCCAAACTGTAACATGACGCAAACTTTATGGTTCTTGCTGTACCGCAGCATCTGTAATTTCCAGAAGGGCGTTGTCACGCGCGTGGCGCGGACACCGCAAGGACACTTCATTATGTGCTAGCTTGTACATTTTCGTCCCAAAAGGGAACTTGTAACAGTTTTGAAAGACAAATTTGGAATCTGCAAACATCCACAAATAAAACCGCTACTTGGCCAAATTTAGACCACGTCAACATTGACAGAATAGGAACCCGAAGGTGTCAACAAATCCACGATTGGGATTTATCGGTTGATCTAAGGAGGTGATTTCGTTGATCTTTGGTTTTGGGTGATAGTGAAGAAACAATGAAAGGATATTTGCGATCAGACATTTCGGCCGCAACTTCTGACAACTGCTTTGAGAGGCCAGACGCTGGTACACGCGAGTCAGCACATTCAAGCAGATGGCAAATAATGGCGTATTAGCACCACACAGCAGACGGCTAACATAGAAGAAGGCAGCGAGAAAATGCCCGCCTAAATTCGGTATTTTGTTTCTGGTGAAATATAAAACAATTTTAATAAATAAATAAACAATATATACATAACTCGGGAGCCGCGATAGCTCAGTGGTTAGTGAACTGGACTACAAAGGACAAGAGGTAGGGTTCGATCCCAATCGACGGCTTCCTGGTTCACCCAGCCTTTAATGGGTACCGGATTTTTTTTTCTGGGAAAGTAAAGCGGCACGAGCGTAATACCACATTACCCCAAAAATCATGCGCCGAAGATCTGTAAAATGTATGGTCACTAACACCATATTCCTTATACGCCACTTGGCGTGACGGGGGTACTTTACTTTTATTTTAAAATGAATATCAAAAAGACTAAAACTATGATTATAAACAAAGAAAATTCTCAAGATCTAAATAAATATCAAAGTTGAAGGAATACATCTGGAGACAGATAAGAGCTACAACTACCTGAGACATACTATAACCAGTGAAGGAAAATGTATAACTGAAATAAACAAAAGAATAGGAATGGCAAAAAGTAATTTTAATGTCATGAAAAAATATTAAAACATTGAAATAAATAACACCAGGGCTAAAACTAAGAATAGCAAAATGCTACATCTTCTCAATATTATTGTATGGTGCAGAAACATGGACATTAGACAGGAAAACAACAGAAAGTTTAAGCCTTTGAAATGTGGATTTATAGAAGAATAGGTAGAATTGGATGGAAAGAAAAGAAAACAAACAATGAAGTTTTAAAACAACTAAAAATGAAAAGAAAACTACTAAACACAATTAGAACAAGACAAATGAAATTGAGGCATGTTAAAAGACACAATAGCCAAATAAAAGTAATATTGGAAGGGAAAATACAAGGTAAAAGAGGCAGAGCAGACTAAGAATAACATGGACGAGTAACATCAAAAGATGGACAAGTCAGCCTATGACAACCTGTACTATCAAAGCAAGAGACAGAGTGGAATGGTGCTCCATGGTAGCCAACCTTCGATGTGGAGATGGCACTCAATGATGATGACTGTAACTGTTGCTGATAAGTAGAATGTATAGATTAATAGATATAAAAGAAACAATGAAAGAAAATACTGAGTTAGAAATACAGGAGTAAATAGATAGTGTATGTTGAAGAATTGTACACAATGAGAAACTAAAAGGTTGATACTAATGATGATTTATGACTTACCAGCTTTGGTGATGTGGGAGAAGATATTTAACTGGGAAAACTTCTGTGCTGACTTCAATTCACTTAGTGAGATCTGCCCTGCTTCACTCCATTTGTTAGCTTCTCCAGAAGTGAAAGTTCTCAAATTCTCACAAGTTCGTAAAGTGCTTTTTAGAAACCTGAATGTTTGTTGGGGAATGAAAGCAAACACGGTAGTAGAGGAGGTCAGGGAATATCCACGACAGGACACTCAATCTAGCCTTAATTTGAGACCAAAAAACATCACAGACAGTAGCTATGATCTAATTTTGTGGGACAACATACAAAACAGCAGCATTTCAAAGAGTTGTTGTTGTTATGGATCCAGCGACCTTTGAGCTGAAGCACTTCGGCCACAAGAGTTAAAAAGGTATTCCACAACCATTCTTTGTCAATAGATGTATGAGAAAGATAAAATAAGGTATTACGCAGCCAATCTTTGTTAATGAATGTAAAACAAAGGTAAAAGGGGTATTAAACAACTAATTTTTGCCAAAGGATGTAAGAGAAAAAAAAAGAAGTATTAAATAACCAATCTGTGTCAGTGGATGAAAGAGAAAGATAAAAGAGTTATTACACAACCAGTTTTTGTCAATGGATGTAAGAGAAAGATAAATAGAGGTATTAAACAATCAAGCTATGCCAATGGATGTAAGAGAAAGATAAAAAGAGGTATTACACAACCAACCAATATTTATCAATTGTCTTCTTTTTCATTCCTTCCTCATTTACCTTCCAGCGCTGAGGGGAGATTTAATTTGCGGTTTTTTGCTCTTCAATTTGCTCTGCTGCTGTTGTGTTTCTAATATTCCATCAATCCATCTTTTTTATGGTTGGCCCATGGGTCTGGTGTTCTCGCAATGTTTATTGAGGGATGGTTGTGTTTTGATCTTTCTGCCTTATCACATAGTAAAAAGTAAAGTACTCCCATCACATCAAGTGGCGTATAGGGAATATGGTGTTAGTGACCCATCACACCAAGTGGCGTATAGGGAATATGGTGTTAGTGACCCATCACACCAAGTGGCGTATAGGGAATATGGTGTTAGTGACCCATCACACCAAGTGGCGTATAGGGAATATGGTGTTAGTGACCCATCACACCAAGTGGCGTATAGGGAATATGGTGTTAGTGACCCATCACACCAAGTGGCGTATAGGGAATATGGTGTTAGTGACCCATCACACCAAGTGGCATATAGGGAATATGGTGTTAGTGACCCATCACATCAAGTGGCGTATTGGGAATATGGTGTTAGTGACCCATCACATCAAGCGGCGTATAGGGAATATGGTGTTCTATCTATCTATTGACCTTTCGAGCCGTAACCGGCCCATAGGGCGTAGACCAAGATACACCTTCTCCTATATGAATTTTTGTTCTAGCAGTTTTCTTTTAAAGATATTTTATCAAATCTCGCCATCTGTCTCTGTTCTGTGCAAGCAGTTCTATCTCATTGAGGGAGCCGATTCCTGCTGCTCTTGCCTCTCTCATCAATGTTCTTCTCAGTGTCTCCCTGGGTCTTCCTCTTTTTCTTTTACCTGTTGTTTCCCATATGAGGGCTTGCTTTGCTATTCGATTATTATCTCTTCTCATCACATGTCCAACGTATGACCATCGTCTTTTCTTTATTACTGAAGATATTAGTGGTTGATTGGCGATTTCTCTAATTTCCTCGTTTGTTTTGAATTCGTTCCATTCTATACCAAGTATTTTCCTTAGACATTTATTTTCGAATGCGTTCAACTTTGTTTCTATATCTCTTGTTGTTTTCCAGCTTTCACACGCATACGTAAGGGTTGATAGTACATTTGATTTGAATAGCCTAAGTTTTGTGTTTGTGCTAATGAGTTTTGATTTCCACAACTTTTCAAGACTTCTGAAAGACATTGCTGCTTTAGCCAGTCTGATTCTAATTTCTTTGCTCGTATCCCTTCTCGATCAATGTGACTTCCAAGATAGATGAAGTGATCGATCTCTTCTACTGGTTTGTTTTCCATGTATATTTTGTCACTTGTTGGAATTAAACTTTTCATGACTTTAGTCTTTTCATGATTGACCTCAAGCCCAATTTTGCTGGCTATTGATGATAGTTCATTTGTGTTTTCCTGCATCGTTTTTATCTGATTGCTGATGAGAACTATGTCATCAGCAAAGTCCAGGTCCTCCAAATGGTCTCCTTGTATCCATTCGATGCCTTTATTACCAGTGCAGCATTTCTTCATTATGAAGTCCATAACAATTTATGGACTTCATATTTAAGAATATGGTGTTAGTGACCATAAATTTTACAGACCCTCGGCACATGATTTTTGGGGTAATGTGGTCAGTATTACGCCTGTGCCGCTTTACTTTCCCAGAAAAAAATCCAGTACCCATTAAAGGCTGGGTGAACCAGAAGCCGTCGGTTGGGATTGAACCATACCTCTTGTTCTTTGTAGTCCAGTTCACTAACCACTGAGCTATCGCGGTTCCCTGCCTTATCACTTGGCCAAACCATTTTATCTATTGTTTGTTTATATATTCTATGGCGAGAATTATTCCTAGCTTTTTTCTTCATTTATGATCTTATCTCTCAGGCTGATTTTCTGTCATTCGTCTAACACATTTCATTTCAGTAGTAGTTATTCTTCTTATTGTTCTTGCATCTAGGGACCAGGACTGGTACTGGTAGCACAACACTGGAATGAAGACTGTATCGTAGAGTGCCTATCTTGCTTCTAGAGTTATTTCCTTGTTGGACAATAGTAGTAATAGCAGTCCAATGATTTGACAAGCTTTGTTGCATCGTGAGTCTATTTCTGCAGTTTGTGAATTGTCATTTGTCACTAGACTTCCTAGGTATTTAAATTTCTCTACTTGTTTAGTTGTCTGCCATCTATAGTTTTTTTGATGTTCTGTTTCTCTTTTGCAATTTTAATGGCTTCTGTTTTTTTTATGTTCTTTTTCTCTTTCGTGATATTCATGACTTATGTTTTGTTGATTTGATGTTGATTTTCACATTGTATTTTATTCATTATTTCTGTTTTGTTGATGTTGATTTTCATGTTGTGTTTTGTGCCTGTGCTGTTGAGTCTATTTTAGTGTTCTTGTAAGTCTTCTATTTTTCCATGTATTAGTGCCTGATTGTCTGCAAATAGAAGCTTGTTGATTTCCTCTGTCTCCGATGGGTTGGCTAACTTGCATATGTAGTCCATGTATGTTATGAACAATTGGGGGGATAGAATGCACCCCTGTCTTACTCCAGATCTAACTTCACAGTGGATCTTTATCAATGGATGTAAGAGAAAGATAAAAAGAGGTATTACACAACCAATCTTGTCAGTGGATGTAAGAGAAAGACTTCTTAATTAGTATTTAGAGTAGAGCTATTTCTGACATATGGAAGTGAATCCTGGCTAACTGGCTCACAGACAAGAATAACTTTTGAGGCCATAATAAATGTGGTTTTACAGAAGAATGTTCAGATGGACCATGGACAGATTTAAAAAATAAAGAGTAATAAGCATAACATTTTTTTCAGCCAGACTGGTCTGGAATGAGTTCCTGTAATTCTTGAGGATTTTAATGGCTCTGAGATACACAGGTTATAATTGATTGACTAGTTTAGTCTTGTGATATTTGTTATTCACAAAAATAATACAAATGTAAATTACACCAGAGCTTAGGAGGCTGGTATATTGGAACTTTCTTATTTTATGAGATGATACAGTTTGGGGGAATGCTTTTCTGTTTAAATTACATTGTTTTTTAAAGCACTGATAATGATGTTCTGAAAGAGGCTAAAGGAAAAATCAGCGAATCATTTCAGAGGAAGAGGTATGTTTACAGCAGTTGAAAAAAAAATCACAAATAACCAACAACAGAAAAAAAAACAAAAAGAACAATATATGGTTCAAAGCCGTATCGAACTCATACTCCTTGGCACAACGCTTTGCCACGAGAAACCAAATGTTACAGTTCAGGGCCAACTCAGCTAACTAAAAAATTAGCTATCATTGGTGATGTCTTTTACCCAGGTGTACTCATGACTATAGCATAAGGTTAAAATCACAGCTCAGGAATAAATTGTGCATCTGTATTTTCCTATTTAGTCAGGTATCTCCTGGATAGGGCTGAATACTTGCATTGCAGACAAACATTTAGGACAAAACATCACGAATAGTAGTTTCCTGTGGTTTAGACTGGAGACAAATAATAATAAATGAATTTTATTATAGAGGGAAACTTCCGAGGCGATAGATCAGTAAATCATTTCAGAGGAAGAGGTGTGTTTACAGCAGTCGGAAAAAAATCACAAATAATAAACAATAGAAAAAAAAACAAAAAACAATATACATCATATATATATATATGCTTCTTATCAAGGTCTGGAGGAAATTATCTTAAATTTTTGGCAATGTAATGAGAAGGGAATAAAAAGCAGAATAGCTCAGGCCAAAATAGCATTTCAGAAAATGAAAAATATCTTATGCAACAAATCTATGTCAATAGAAATGAGAGAGAGAGTTCATCGATGCTATATAGAACCAATTCTGACCTAGTCTGAAATGAGTCATGGATAGTAGACAAACAATTGAAAAGACAATTAGAGGCCACAGAGATGGGATTTCTCAGAAGAATGTTGAAAGTTCCCTGGACAGCTAAAAAGACCAATGAGAAAGTTCTCAAAGAGGCCAACACAAAAAGGGAGCTCTTAAAAAACATCAGAAAGAAGCAATCAACATTTTTCTGGCACATGATGAGAAGAAGAAAGTTGGAATACTTGGTTACAACTGGCAAAATAAAAGGAAAGAGAGATTGTGGACGACAAAGAGAGAAAATACTGGATAGCTTGGTGTCATGGCATGGAAAACAGTCAACAACAGAACTGATATGATGCACTGTAGATAGAAGATTGTGGAGGGACATGATCACCTAGCGCCCATTGAACACTTTGAATAAGATTGTAACAGCTAGAAAAATATGAGGTAAGAAGAAATATAGGGAAAAAGAGAAAGGACAAAAAACAGAACAGGAGAATGGTTTGGTAAACAACAGAAAGGATAACCAGATGTAGAGATAGAAAGTTGTGGAGAGACATGATCACCTATGCCAACAAGCATGGTACTTGATGATACGTGTTTTACTGTATCTTCTCAGTAAACTCTCATGTTTCTTTTATCATATATTCTCAGTAATACTGTCATGTGTTCATAATCATCATCATCATCATCAATTACCAGGCCTGCTGGTGTAGGTGATCATGTCTCTCCATAACTTTCGATCTCTACAGTTATTTATAATTTCTGTTGTTGACCTTCGGTCAAGCCATTCTCTTATGCTGTCTGTTATTTTTTCTCTTTGCTTCCCTCTGTCTCGTCGTCTGTCTCTTCATCCCTCAATTTTTGCAGTTGTTACAATGTATTCCAGTTGTTCTCTTCTCATTACATGGTCAAAAAATGATGATTGTTTCTTCCTAATATTGGAAATTAGCTCTCTTTTTGCTTTGACCTCTATCAGAACATTTTCATTACTCTTCTTAGCTGTCCACGGTATTCTCAACATTCTTCTGTAAAACCACATTTCTACAGACTCCAGTGATTCTAGTTCTATCATATATTCTCAGTAATACTGTCATGTGTTCTATCATATATTCTCAGTAATACTGTCATGTGTTCTATCATATATTCTCAGTAATACTATCATGTGTTCTATCATATATTCTCAGGAATACTGTCATGTGTTCTATCATATATTCTCAGTAATACTGTCATGTGTTCTATCATATATTCTCAGTAATACTGTCATGTGTTCTATCATATATTCTCAGTAATACTGTCATGTGTTCTATCATATATTCTCAGTAATACTGTCATGTGTTCTATCATATATTCTCAGTAATACTGTCATGTGTTCTATCAAATATTCTCAGTAATACTGTCATGTGTTCTATCATATATTCTCAGTAATACTGTCATGTGTTCTATCAAATATTCTCAGTAATACTGTCATGTGTTCTATCATATATTCTCAGTAATACTGTCAACAGCATTTGACATTATTAATAGCTATCTGTTTCATATGTATATCATCATATAGCCTCCAATATACTTCCCTCTTTTGCATCTTTCACTGTCTTATGTTGTGGTTATATTGTCTTCAATATTATTATATTAGTCTATGTGTTTTTTCATATTATCTGTCATCTCATATTGTGATTATCATATGCCAAGCAGTAAATTATCTGCTTCATCTTGTATAATGATTATATATCATCAGTTTACAGTCTTGTCTTTTGTCCTTCATTATTTTATCATTGTCTTCTACAACATGTTGTCTAATACACTTTCCAGGTCCATAAAGAAAAAAAAATACAAACCTCTGGACTTTCTTTAATTCAGCACTGTTCATGTTTTGGTAATCACCCAGAGAACAGAATTGCCAAGCTGACAACACAGCTATATAGTTAGCTAGTAGACTTGCACAAGGCAGGCTAAACATCAGTGCAAAGAAAAAAATGATTGTAATGTAAGGTTATAAGAAATGATTGTATTGTAGGGTTTAAGAAATTATTGCAATATAGGGTTAAAATAAATTATTGTAAAGTAAGGTTTTAAAAAATTATTGTAAAAATTCTTGCAAAACAAGTGATTTGATTATTAATAGCACTAAAACCATGACAAGACTGACTCTGTAGAAATGATTGGAATGCCACTGTACAAGTAATAGCACTAAAACCATGACAAGACTGACTCTGTACAAATGATTGGAATGCCACTGTACAAGTAATAGCACTAAAACCATGACAAGACTGACTGTACAAATGATTCAAATGCAACTGTACAAGTAATAGCACTAAAGCCATGACAAGACTGACTCTGTACAAATGATTGGAATGCCACTGTACAAGTGATAAGACTGAACTCTAAAGCTAATAGGATTTAAACTGTGCAAGTAATAAGATTGAAACTATAAAAGTACTAGCAAAAAATGTAAAATAAGATAGAAACTGTACAAGTGATAAAATTGAGCTCTAAAGCTAATAAAACTCTGAAATGATAATATTGACACAGTATAAGTGATTTAAGTCTCACAATAAATAGACAAAAAGTAATGCCACTTTAACTTGATCTATAAGTAAAACAATCTCATGATCAATGAATAAAACAATATGATGATCTATGAATAAAACAATCTAATGATCTATGAATAAAACAATATGATGATCAATGAATAAAACAATATGATGATCTATGAATAAAACAATCTAATGATCTATGAATAAAACAATATGATGATCAATGAATAAAACAATATGATGATCTATGAATAAAACAATATGATGATCTATGAATAAAACAATCCAATAATCTATGAATAAAACAACCTCATGATCTATCAATAAAACATTCTAATGATCTATGAATAAAACAATATGATGATCTATCAATAAAACAACCTAATGATCTATGAATAAAACAATCTAATGATCTATGAAAAAAACAATATGATGATCAATGAATAAAACAATCTGATGATCTTTGAATAAAACAATCTAATGATCTATGAATAAAACAATATGATGATCTATGAATAAAACACTCTAATGATCTATGAATAAAACAATCTAGTGATCTATGAATAAAACAATCTAATGATCTATCAATAAAACAATCTAATGATCTATAAATAAAACAATATGATGATCTATGAATAAAACAATCTAATGATCTATAAATAAAACAATATGATGATCTATAAATAAAACAATCTAATGATCTATAAATAAAACAATCTAATGATCTATAAATAAAATAATCTAATGATCTATGAATAAAACAATCTAATGATCTATGAATAAAACAATCTAATGATCAATGAATAAAACAATATGATGATCTATGAATAAAACAATCTAATGATCTATCAATAAAACAATCTAATGATCAATGAATAAAACAATATGATGATCTATGAATAAAACAATCTAATTATCTATCAATAAAACAATATGATGATTAATTAATAAAACAATCTAATGATCTATAAATAAAACAATCTAATGATCTATAAATAAAACAATCTAATGATCTATAAATAAAACAATCTAATGATCTATGAATAAAACAACCTAATGATCTATGAATAAAACAATATGATGATCAATGAATAAAACAATATGATGATCTATGAATAAAACAATCTAATGATCTATGTATAAAACAATCTAATGATCTATGAATAAAACAATCTCATGATCAATGAATAAAACAATATGATGATCTATGAATAAAACAATCTAATGATCTATCAATAAAACAATCTAATGATCTATGAATAAAACAATATGATGATCAATGAATAAAACAATATGATGATCTATCAATAAAACAATCTAATGATCTATGTATAAAACAATCTAATGATCTATGAATAAAACAATCTAATGATCAATGAATAAAACAATATGATGATCTATGAATAAAACAATCTAATGATCTATCAATAAAACAATCTAATGATCTATGAATAAAACAATCTAATGATCTATGAATAAAACAATCTAATGATCTATGAATAAAACAATATGATGATCAATTAATAAAACAATAAGATGATCTATCAATAAAGCAATCTAATGATCTATGAATAAAACAATCTAATGATCTATGAACAAAACAATATTATGATCAATTAATAAAACAATATGATGATCTATCAATAAAGCAATCAAATGATCTATGAATAAAACAATCTAATGATCTATGAATAAAACAATATGATGATCAATGAATAAAAAAATATGATGATCTATCAATAAAACAATCTCTTGATCTATGAATAAAACAATCTAATGATCTATGAATAAAACAATCTAATAGTAAAAAAAAAAAGTACCCCCCGTCACGCCAAGTGGCGTATAGGGAAATATGGTGTTAGTGACCCTATATTTTACAGACCTTCAGCACATGATTTTTGGGGTAATGTGGTCGGTATTACGCCCGTGCTGCTTTACTTTCCCAGAAAAAATCCGGTACCCATTTAAGGCTGGGTGAACCCGGAGCTGTCGGTTGGGATCGAACCCTACCACCTTGTCCGTAGTAGTCCAGTTCACTAACCACTGAGCTATCGCGGCTCCCACTAATTTTTAGGGAATTAGTAAAACCCAGGTGTCCTCGCCAGGGAACGACCCCGGCTGTTGCCGTGGTAAGCCAACCGCCTATCGATTGCGCTAACCGGACACCCCTAAAACAATCTAATGATCTATGAATAAAACAATATGATGATCTATGAATAAAACAATATGATGATCTATGAATAAAACAATCTAATGATCTATGGGCAAAACAATCTCATGATCAATGAATAAAACAATCTCATAATCTATGAATAAAACAATATGATGATCTATCAATAAAACAATCTAATGATCTATGAATAAAACAATCTCATGATCTATGAATAAAACAATATGATGATCTATGAATAAAACAATCTCATGATCAATGAATAAAACAATCTCATGATCTATGAATAAAACAATATGATGATCTATCAATAAAACAATCTAATGATCTATGAATAAAACAATCTCATGATCTATGAATAAAACAATCTCATGATCTATGAATAAAACAATATGATGATCTATCAATAAAACAATCTAATGATCTATGAATAAAACAATATGATGGATGATCTATGAATAAAACAATCTCATGATCTATGAATAAAACAATATGATGATCTATCAATAAAACAATCTAATGATCTATGAATAAAACATTCATAAACTTGTCAGGAAGCCAACAATTAATAAGTATTGTTAGTATTAATTTTCATAAGTTAATAACAAATAAATCCTATCAAAGATCATTGACACAATACAATAAACAGAAATTGTTTGCTTACAAGCTTAACAGTCTCTTCATGTTGTCACGCTGGCGAGATCGCAGCTCCTTGCTCACAAGCTGCTCTTGTCTAAGTTGTAGAGCTGACTGTGTCTGGATCAAGGTCCTTTCTGTCTCTGTGATAATCCTGGACAAGATACCCACAATCTCATTCTCACTAACCATCATGCTGGTAAAACTTGAGCGCTTCTCTTTGCCACAACAATCTGTTGAGTCATCAGCATCTGAAGAATCATTCTTTGATCCACCAGCACACAAATCTTTCTGAAGATGAACATGCAACTCACTATCATTTTCTCAGTGTATGTAAGTTACTCTAACTTCTACATATATATACCAATCACAGTTCTCTTACCAATGTAAGAGAAATGGTTATGTACCCAACAATATTATTTTTTTTCGATCACCAGCTTTTACCTCTGACAAAATCCCTAGAGACTAGGAACTGAATTTTGCGTGTTAATCCATTTTTCCCTGGCAGCCATGTGCACAGGGGTCTCTCACCGTACAGGCAGATAACTCCAACTTCGGAGGTACTCATATTTTCCCCGTCGATGAGTAATTAATGTTTCAAGCCGGGCCTAACTGCTGAGACCAGGGGTGGTTGCTGCAGAGAGAAATCATAAACAAAAATCCCAACCAGTGTAGCACAACCCACAACCTCTCTGTCTCGAGGCCGGTGTCTTGCCTTGTGAACAACCAGTCCCCCATCCAACAATATTATCAATAATCAAGAAAAGATGGTGGACATATCTTGGCCATGTGATGAGAAGAGATACCAGGAATTAAAAGCAAGCCCTCAAATGAGAATCAACAGGCAAGAGAAAAATAAGGCAGATCTAAAGAAACACTTAAGAAAAATACTGAGGCAAGGGAAACAACAATGGGCATCAGCTGCCTTGCTGAGGTTGATAGGTTTGTTCAGAAAAGGGATGTGTGATGAGTCATAATACAGGTCCTGTGCAAAGATTGATGCCAAATAGCAAAAATTGTTTGACATGTCATGGAGAGTTTAGGATTTCTGCTCTTTGCCTCAAAAGTACAATAGACAAACAGACAAACTTATTTTCTACCTCATAATATATACTGTATGAAATTCTTGACACAGAAATGAAAATAGAATTAAAATAATTATATATATATATATATATATATATATATACATATACACACACATGAACCTATAAAAACATCATAAAAGTGAGTTTAATAAATATTGTATAAATATAGCTAAATTTTATGAACACATAATACACATGAACTGCTTAAAAACACATAATTCTAGAGAGTGCCATAAAAATATCAAACAAATGAGACAAGTGAGCCTCAGACTAGTGCAAACAATTTTAATTTTTATAAAAATAATAAAAAATATGCATTACCTGCCACCTATAAAGTGTTTTCAGCCGGACAGGTAGTAAGGATCTGATATCTTGATCAACAGAGCAAAACGGCACCAACAAACTGGCAATGATAAAATATAAACACATAATTATCTCACTTTACATAGCAGCAACTAAGGCTGGGGGAGAATTGAAAAAAAAATAAGAAAAAATGGTATGGTGGAAGCTTTACGTGATTAGTAGACGACACACATTTGAATGACGTTTCGGCTCAATAGGCCTTCAACAGAAACAAACAAACAACACGCACACACAGATTTGTAAGTAAATAAAACTAATCCTACATAGCTTACTAGTAATGAAACATCCAAAACAAAATAATCGAAACTGGTTAAAGAAAAGAAACTGGTGAGGACAGTGTGAAGGGTTCTAAAAATACGCGAGTGGGGGGAACGCTGTCTAGGTGTAAGACACTGACAATGTCTAAAAGTATCTAAGGGCCCACAAATACATGTATACACACACACAGATAAGTGTATACATATATACACGTACAAACAGACATGCACATGTCTATACATTTATTTATAAATAAATACATATACATATGTGAGTATATATATACAATGTATATATATATATATATATATATATATATATATATATATATATATATATGTATATATATATATATATATATATGTATATATATATCTATATATATATATATATATACATACATACACACGCATACAGGTATAGGAGAACACCAAGGCATGAATGTTTCTCACTTGTACACATAGTTTTCCTTCAGTTGCTCCTTCCCTATTGCATAGCCTTCTCTACTGCCCATGTTTGGACTCTTTAGTCAATCTACTATGCCATGCTATTCATAGTTCTCCTTCACTAGTCCCCACTGAGACACTTCAGTGGTCTCCTATACCCCTTTTTCTGTGCTACTTATCCTCATATGTTTTTATTGTACCCCACTCTCAGACATCTCACACATCGCCTTTTGAGTACCTGTTATTCTTCTGCTCTATTCTTTCTCCTTTGTGTTTGCACACTGACCTCGGTGTGTACTCTTCTGGTTATGTGGGCGTTATGCACACATTTCTACACATATATGATTGTCCCAGTATGGGTGTGCACATGCATGTATTTGTTCATATGTATGGGTAATGGTATATATATACATGTATGTGTGTGTATGTATGTATACATATATGTGTGTGTGTAGATATGTATAGGTATGTGCATGTCTGTTTGTACGTGTATATATGTATACACTCATCTCTGTGTGTGTATACATGTATTTGTGGGCCCTTAGATACTTTTAGACATTGTCAGAGTCTTTGCAGTCGAGGTAACCTAGACTGCGTTCCCCCGCTCGTGTATTTTTAGAACCCTTCACATGGTCCTCACCAGCAGGGTATAATTACAGCTACACCCGTGTGACTATTTCTTTCCCATTCTGACCCCGGTCCATGACACGGAGAAATCATTTTTCTTTTCTTTAACCAGTTTCGATTATTTTGTTTTGGATGTTTCGTTACTAGTTGGC
This sequence comes from Megaustenia siamemsis, assembly GCA_032433765.1. Taxonomy (NCBI): domain Eukaryota; kingdom Metazoa; phylum Mollusca; class Gastropoda; order Stylommatophora; family Ariophantidae; genus Megaustenia; species Megaustenia siamemsis. The sequence continues at coordinate 32,095,185 of JAVIAB010000050.1, forward strand.
TATGTAGGATTAGTTTTATTTACTTACGTATCTGTGTGTGCGTGTTGTTTGTTTGTTCCTGCTGAAGGCCTAATGAGCTGAAATGTGGTTCAAATCTGTGTCATCTACTAATAACGTAAAGTTTTTACCATACCATTTTTTCTATTTTATTTTTAAATTCTCCCTCACATTAAGCTTTACTGCAGCTTCGCATTTTTATGCATTTATTTGCATCTTTTTGCCTTAACCACTCACCAGTAACTAAAGCTATGGTTTGGTTGAAGATGCAATCCTTGAAGCAGGCTTATGTTGACTCAGTCAAGAATATGCTCAGGGAGAATGAAATAGGATGGGTTCAAATGCAATTTTTGGAGTCTCTTAGGAAGTCAACAATGATAAAAATTTGTTTCATTTTTGAGCCAGTGAATGTGGAAGTAATAGGTAATAAACATTCTGACCGGCTTACAGATAAAGCTGCTGTGAAGAATATGTCTCCCCCATCATATTCATCTCTGCTTCCATCTGTCTTCTCCAAGAATATGTTGGTCTTCCTCAAATGGACCTTGCCTATTCTCTAAATGATATCATGAAGGCTGGATGAGTCAATGATTCAAGCAATGAATGTGTATCTAAAATTGTGACCAGACTGAAAGAACAGTAAGACAGAGGGGGAGAAGCCAGATAAGGGTGTTATGTAGGCAGCCCAAGAAGACTATTAAACCAATATCGTATTGAAGCTGGCATCAATTGAGTTACTGAGTTATTTGCGGGTCATCATCATTACACTCCAAACATGTCCATAGGTGCTCAGATCCCCTCCTCAACAAGCCCCGCAGTGTCCAGCGACTGATGACTCCAGTTCTGTGTTGGTTGATAAGTCTTCTTATATGCCCACTAAGTTTCTCGTTTCTGGCTGTGCCCATCTTAACTCCCATCTCTTCTGTCTGAAGAAGTGATGTGGAATCATGGTTGTTGAAGTCTTGTGCCCTTCCCACATCTTGTAGACCATTGATGATGTCTGCCCAATCCATTGGTCTTCAATGGCAGTGCAGCCAGCCAACCTGTCTGCTCTTTCATTTCCCCATACTCCTGCATGTCCAGGGACATAGACAAAGGTGACCCTACGTATTTTTGACTTCTGCAATGTCCCCATTGCCTGCATATGGTATCGAATCATTAAGTATGCAGGCGTGGGTGTAGTCTTGTGCTCTAATCAGATGAATGCCCTGGTCACTGACTTCCATCATCACGCTACTCCTGACATCAGTCACAGATAGGTATTGTGATCAAGGTTTAAGGATGATCTAATGATTGGCCGACTAACTAACAAATGTGTCATAAATGAAACATTGACTCAAGCAGCAACACATCATCAGACCAATTATAGACATTACATCTGACTCCTAGACACATGAAGATAGGAGCTCCTGCTTAGATTTTCAGCTAAGTGTTTTTACATTTTATTTATTTTTTATTTTGTATTAATTATTTTCTTCTACTTTTCCATTTTGATTTGTCTTCTTATCTCATTTCACTTTCTATTTCAGATCTACTAGTTCTGGTTACTCTAGAACATGTAGTTTAGTTTATCTTCATTTTGTTGTCCATGTTTGTTGTTCTTGTTTTCTGAAGAAGGCTACATATAGGTCAAAACATCACGATTTTGTTTTGTTCATTTTTTGTAAAGTTGTCACCATACCTTGTGGTATGTTACACCCCACCACTTGCTCATAATTACATACTTTTTTTTCTTTGCTTCCTGACTCATGACTAGAAGAAACAACAGTTGATTGTGCATGTGAGTGTCTTGAAACACTCAGACCTAAGTAACAATTTTTTAAAAAATTTATTGTAGGAGTAAAGATTCATTGTTGAGGGTAATATAAGAGGCTATGCTGGTAATGTCCAGGACTTTCATTTTGGTCATGTTGATCTGGAGACATATTTGGCCAGAAATCTTGTTGAGATGTTCTATTTTATCTTGGGCATCTGGGTGAGTTGAGCTCAAGAGAGCCAAGTCATCAGCAAAGTTCAGATCTTCCAAGATTTTGTTATCAATCCATTGAATGCCTAATTAAAATAAATGTCTCAGAAGAATCTCAAACATAAGATGGAGAGAATACATTTAAAATGAACTGATAAGAAACAAATCTAAACAAGAATATGAGTTGAGCTTTTTAAGAAGGCATTGGAAATACATCTGTTATATGCTGAGAATGAACAAAGAGAGAATTTCTCATCAGGATGCGGAAATTATCTGGCAAAAGAAAACAAGGAAGACTAAGAGAATCGCTATACAGAACAGTTACTAAGGAAGGATTAATCATGCGACTAAGAAACAACCAAGATTTACAAGAACTAGCAAAAAATCATCAATTGTGGAGAACTTCTGCCCAGTGTAATGTCTTCATCATCATCATCATGTGCCATACCGGTCGGCATAGGTGATCATGTCCCTCCACAATCTTCTATCTACAGTGCATCGTATCAGTTCTGTTGTTGACTGTTTTCCATGCCATGACACCAAGCTATCCAGTATTTTCTCTCTTTGTCGTCCGCGATCTCTCTTTCCTTTTATTTTTCCAGTTGTAAACAAGTATTCCAACTGTCCTCTTCTCATGATGTGCCCGAAAAATGTTGATTGCTTCTTTCTGATGTTTTTTAAGAGCTCCCTTTTTGTGTTGGCCTCTTTGAGAACTTCCTCATTGGTCTTTTTAGCTGTCCAGGGAACTTTCAACATTCTTCTGAGAAATCCCATCTCTGCGGCCTCTAATCGTCTTTTCATTTGTCTCTAATGTCTTCAGCCTGAGATTAAAGTGAATAAAAAAAAATTTTGCCTTTAAGAAACAGTTACACAAGAACATAAAACTTATCACACCTTCACAATGATAAAATATGGTTAATTTCTGGTGGAAATACACATGAAGAACCATGAAAGGCCATGGTAAAGTTGGATTAGACATAATAAAAGACAACAACTAGGATGTTTCAAGTCTCCAAACAGAAAATAACAAAGAACTACAGTTTTGACTGAAAAGTCTTAAAATGAGACCCAAAAAAAAAAAAAAATAATTTCTGACACCAATTGGAAACTGCGGAAAAAAAACACCTAATTAGGATGAAAGTGTTTTGCTGCATTCTGCAAACAAATTTATGTTACAAACAATTCAAAAGTCTTTAAAATATCCACACACACGTTTTTTGGTGCAATACTCATTCAGACAAGAGGCTAAAAGATAGAGCATGCCTATGTTTGATTCGTTGCCATTCAGTAGCAGACAATGTTTGGAAGCTCCTAGCAATCCTATCTAGAATGTCAGTAAACGTGTCCTGAATGCTGGCAAAGGTAGAGTTCTCAATAAGAAACATATTATAACCATCGAATGATTTCCTGAATAGACAAAAATAAAGCAATCATGTTCAATCATGGCACTTATTGGTAACATGAAATTTAATGTTCTAAAACACAGGATCTTTGAGTTGGTTATATTGAGAGAATCACCCTACATCAAGGACATCAACACATTCCATACCAAAGGCCACAAAACACAGCTCTAGTAATCAATGTGAGAAACCCATGAGTTGGGTTTTGTGGTTTTTAATTTATTGATGTTTCCACAATTATTTCCCCAAAATCTTATAATTCTCTCCTCTTTTCTGACTTCCTGAGCAATTTGTCCAAACAAACCATGTGTTTAAGATCAATTTTCATTTATTTTCTTGCTGTTATTTCCCAATTTGTTTAAAACTGCATAAAATGGCCGTGCCAAAGTGTGTTAAACCCCTTGATAAGGAACATGTTCCAGACATGAAACGTTGCAGTGTTGAATAAAATTGATTAAATCAGTTGTTGTTTGTTTGTGTACGCCAGCTTTATATTTCTATCAAAAACCCAAGGGACAAAACTTTGTGTGAATATCACACTTATCCCATTTTCACACTTGCAGCCACATGCCCAGGTATCCCTCGCAATGCGGGCATATATTTTATTTCAGAGGTACTCTCATTTTTTATCATTGAGAGCTTTGACATATTTTTGGGTGGAATTTTCCTATAAATTTTTCCTATAAATCTTCTGTAGCAATCATTAGGCTCATTTTTCTAGAACAGTTTCTGTCAAGGCTAATTTGCTAAGACTAAAATGGCAGGTTTAACATCAGAAGGAACAAGATGAATTTACATCATGGGGGTTTCATTTTTCTTTTCTACTGCGCCTTTTATCTTCTAACTTTGACATAGTTTAATTTCTTTATGTTGTGCCATTTATTGTATTTGTTCTCCATGTGCTATGATCTTCTGTCTGATTATCCCTGCATTTTTCATTCACAGCACTCATGCAGGGTTGTTTGGCAGACATTTTTGTATCTCAATTTAGGATTGCTTTACTTCTGTAAGCTCCCCGTACAATATTTAATATTTGTTTGAAGATGTGGTTGTTGTCCTTTCTTCTAACATATTCAAACCTCTTGATTGTTGACATATTGAATGAAAGCCCAGAAAGCTTTACAACCTTGAAGTTGGTTATTTTGTTCTGCCATTTCTACCAGTAATTTAACATAAAAGCACAAAAATGATAGGTCACAGATGAGTTGTCAAAGGTTTTGCAACATAATAATTAGATCAAATGTTCCAGACTCCCGTATAACATTTTCCTAATTACTGTGTGATTAGGTCAGGTCAGGTAATTTTACCTGCTACTGTATGCAGTAAACAGTACAACCTGTCGCTGCCCTGCTGCCTTGCAGGTAAGCTTGGGAGAGTAAAAGGCTAAGGGAGGGTATCCTGAAGTAAAACAACCCCTCTGCCTTGTGGGTGAGACATTTTATTAAAAGGCTAGCGGAGCCAACCGTAAACAAACCGAAGGGAAGAAAACAGAAAACCACCATCGTAAATTCTTTGTACAATCAAGAAGTAAATATTAAGGATAATGGAGAAGGACCAGAAATACTCAGAGAAGAAGTGGAAGATGCCTTGCACAATATGAAAGCAGGCAAAGCTCCTGGACCAGATAATATAACTAAAGAAGAGATTGAAGCCATGGGTGATTTTGGAATAGAAATAATAACAAAAATATTGAATGATATCTACAACAGTGGACATATACCAGACGACATGCTCAAATCAGTATTCATAGCCCTACCAAAGAAATCGGGTGCGATTGAATGCGATGATCATCGCACAATAAGCCTTATGAGTCATATCACTAAGATATTACTAAGAATCATCATGTGTAGAGTGCGAAACAAAATCAGTCCAGAAATTAGCGATGAACAGTGTGCTTTTGTTAGAGATAAAGGAACAAGCAATGCCATTTATATCATAAGATCTTTAGTAGAAAGAGCCATAGAGGTGAAAACAGATCTATACCTATGTTTCATAGATTACACCAAAGCATTTGACAAGTAAAGCACCAAGAAATAATCAAAATTTTAGAAAGCATAAACGTAGACAGCAAAGATCTAAGAATAATAAAGAACATGTACTGGCAACAAACAGCAGCCATAAGAACTGGAAACCAATTGAGAATGTTTCAACAAATAAAACAGGGTGTTAGACAAGGTTGTGTGATGTCACCAGATTTGTTTAATATTTATAGTGAGATTATTTTAAGATCCATAAGGGGCATGCCTGGAATAACAATTGGAGGTCATAATATAAATAATCTAAGGAATGCTGATTATACAGTCTTAATCGCTAAGAGTGAAAATGAGTTACAAGAAATGTTGGACATTTTAGTGAAAGAAAGCAAAATTAAAGGACTCAGCCTTAATAGCAAAAAGACAGAGGTAATGGTAACAACAAAGAAAAATACATCACCTCAGTGCAAAATAAAGACAAGTGGAACAATATAAAAACAGGTAAATGAATTTAAATATCTGGGAACTTTGTTAACCTTAGACGGAAGATGTACAAAAGAGGTGAGATGCAGAATGGCTCAGGCAAAAGCAGCTTTCCAAAAAATGAGGAAGATACTATGCAATCCATTTTTGACAATAGAAACAAGAAAAAGAGTTCTTAAATGTTATGTAGAGCCAGTCCTAACATATGGATGCAAATCATGGACAATAGGACAACAGACAAGAAAATCAATGGAGTCTGTAGAAATGTGGTTTTACAGAAGAATGTTGAGAGTACCATGGACAGCTAAGAAGAGTAATGAAGATGTTCTGAGAGAGGTCAAAGCAAAAAGAGAGGTAATTTCCAAAATTAGGAAGAAACAATCATCATTTTTTGACCATGTAATGAGAAGAGAACAACTTGAATATATTGTAACAACTGGAAAAATTGAGGGACGAAGAAATAGAGGGAAGCAAAGAGAAAAAATAACAGACAGCTTAAGAGAATGGCTTGGCAGAAGGTCAACAACAGAAATGATAAATAGCTGCCGAGATCGAAAGTTGTGGAGAGACATGATCACCCACGCCAGTAGGCCCGGTACTTGATGATGATGTGTGATTATTGCAAACACTTGCAATTATTGCAACAATGGATTTCTTTAATTTTTACCCTTTGTGATTTTTATGGGTTTTTTTTCCTATTCATTTTCAAACATTCATATTGAGGAAACAGATAAAAATAGGAGGCAAATGAAGGTTTCTTGTACATGTACAACTTGGCATTAAAATAGAAATGTTGCTGTCATGTGATGATTCTTTGACTCCTGTACAAAGGGGACACCTACAATAGATGTTCAGCTATTTTGTGCTGATGTGCCAACATCTGTTTATCCAAATCTTTAATTCTTCTAACTATGATATCACAATCTAACTATGATATCACAATCTAACTATGATATCACAATCTAACTATGATATCACAATCTAACTATGATATCACAATCTAACTATGATATCACAATCTAACTATGATATCACAATCTAACTATGATATCACAATCTAACTATGATATCACAATCTAACTATGATATCACAATCTAACTATGATATCACAATCTAACTATGATATCACAATCTAACTATGATATCACAATCTAACTATGATATCACAATCTACTTTGTCCTGTATGACGCTGCATCTTGATATTGCTTCAGTGACTTACGGTAAGCCATCTAATGTAACCAGGTGTTCGTTTTCTCATTTTGATTTGAAAATGATGATATTGATTGCATCGCTCACCTGACAGGTAGTTTATAATTTTGTTGTAAAGTTTAATCTTCTTTATCTAGCTTGGCTGCTACTTTATTACCTAAAATGTTGCAATATCTCTTCTTTTACAGAATTTAGCCACCTGTTCAAGTGAGACTGCAAGGACAAAAAGTGTAAAAGAGTGCATATTCTTCAGCGCTGTTAATTAATTAAATTGTTGTTACAAAGTTTTGTTTCTCTTCAATTAACATGTGATCAATAAATATTTCTTCTTTTTTAATTACTGAGAATATTTATAAAACTAGTTCTGGAGCTAATGTCAATGGGTACTAATGAGTTGTAAGTTTAAAAATACACCACAATCTAATTTTGCTTAAAACACAACAGTTAATTACACAAGACCTTAATTATTTTCTTGTGATTAAAAAAAAAAATATTTACCACAACTTTTTATTACAAATAAAAAATAAATAAATAATATGTATGTGCACATTTCAAGGAAAAAAACAGGCTGGATTAAAAGACTTAATATTTAGGTTAGCAGATCTTATAATGGTGGAGCATGACTAGCTTACCATGGCTCCAGCTCTGGGGATGTTTGAAGATCATCATGCAGGTGAGCAGCAAGGGAGCACAGATGAAGGATCTACAACAGGGTGATCAAATGACATACAAGTGATTAAAATAACTTATTTCATTTTGTCTATATGTTCGGAATTGGAGTCAACAACGATGGCCTAACATCATCAAGCGCTCTACATTTGTTAAAAATATGACGATCATCATTTTCAAGAGGACGTGAACTCTTGGTATATGGTGGATAGGCGGCGGGAACAATTGAAGGCTATGCATAAAAAGTGTTCCTTGTTGCAGTTTCCTCATATTCCAAGTCCGGCTTGTTGCAGGAGCTACTGAGTTGAGTGCTCTGTGCACACCGTGAGCTCTGTGTCTCATCCGTTTTGATCATGTTTCGATATTCCAATTGCTTTCGATGAATGATGATATCGTATGCCAGGGAACAGTTGGCTGTGTTCACTTTCTGCGCGGTTTTGCCTTATGTCTTTTGGCGTGTGCTGAGACTGCTATGATGGGGACTACAGTTGCCTTTCTTTGTTTGGGAGATGAGATTCTGATGATTACGTTGGCACGGGCGGTTGAGCAATTATGGATTTTGATTCGTTTGCAGTGATACCGGGGCCTTCCATAACCAAATAACCAAATTTCAGTAAGGCAGATGATCAAGTGACATACAGGGGGGAAGTGGTTGGTCTTGAGGCAAGACGCTGGCCTCGAGACAGAGAGGTTTTGGGTTCAAATCCCGGCTACACCGGTTGGGATTTTTATTTATTTCTCTCTGCAGCTACCACCCTTGCCTGGTCTCAGCAGCGAGGCTCGGATTGAAACGTCAATTCCTCATCGACTGAAAAAATTTAAGTACCTCCGAAGTCTGAGTTATCTGCCTGTGTGGCAAGGGACCCCTGTGCACATGGCTGCCAGGGAAAAATGGATTAACATGCAAAATTCAGTTCCTAGTCCCTAGGGACTTCGTCAGAGGCAAAAGCTGGCGAACGAAAAAAAAAAAATCAAGTGACGTACAAATGATTAAAACAATTTATCTCAGCCCAACAGATGGTCATGTGACATACAACATGTAAATATTTCAGCACAACAGATGGTCATGTGACTTACAACATGTAAATATTTCAGCACAACAGATGGTCATATGACATACAACATGTAAATATTTGAACACAACAGATGGTCATATGACTTACAATATGTAAATATTTCAGCACAACAGATGGTCATATGACATACAACATGTAAATATTTGAACACAACAGATGGTCATATGACATACAACATGTAAATATTTCAGCACAAATATAATTTATTGTTTCCTGTTCAGATGAACATTTTTAAACAACAATATTGAGAGTTCAAATTGAGAGTTGACACGCACATTTATGCCAGGACATTAATAGCAGAAACTTCTCTACTGCAGTCTGCAGAATCAACAGGTGTTCCATTTCATTATCCAGATAGCAAAGTGTAAGCAGAGTATCCAATAGTTTGGAAACAAATAATAATAAATGAACATTATTAAAGAGGGAAACTTCCGAGGCGATAGATCAGCGAATCATTTCAGAGGGAGAGGTATGTTCACAACACTCTAAAAAAAATTACAAATAATCAACATCAGAAAAAAAACAAAGAACAATATATGATCCAAAGCAGGGTCGAACCAGTATTGAGGAATAATAGAACAAAGAAGTATGTGTTAGCACTCGGAAAAATTGACAGACAAACAACAATAGAAAAAAACGAAGAACAATATATAGTCCGAAGTGGGATCGAACCCGTACTCAGTGGCACCGCGCCTTGCCACGAGAAGCCGAACGCTTGGCACACTACCACGCAGCCAACTAAAAAATTGGCTATTGCAGTAGTGTCTTACACGATGACGTTCTCAATGACTATAGCATAGGGTAACGATCACAGACCGGAAATAAATTGTCTACAACACAAGTATTCAGCCCTACTGGGAGATACTTGCATTAATAGGAAAGTACAAATATACAATTTATTTCCGGTCTGTGATCGTTACCCTATGCTATAGTCATTGAGAACGTCATCGTGTAAGACACTACTGCAATAGCCAATTTTTTAGTTGGCTGCGTGGTAGTGTGCCAAGCGTTCGGCTTCTCGTGGCAAGGCGCGGTGCCACTGAGTACGGGTTCGATCCCACTTCGGACTATATATTGTTCTTCGTTTTTTTCTATTGTTGTTTGTCTGTCAATTTTTCCGAGTGCTAACACATACTTCTTTGTTCTATTATTCCCTATTATCGCCTCGGAAGTTCCCCATATAATAATATTTATGTATTATTATTTGTACCCAGTATTCGAACCAGTATTCCTTGGCACAAACACTTTGCCATGAGAAACCAAATGCTAGAGCATATGGCCAACTCAGCTATCTAAACAAATAGCTCTCATTGGTGATGTCTTTCACGCAGGTGCACTCATGACTATAGAATAGGGTTATGATCATAACTCGGGAATAAATTGTGTATCTGTATTTTCCTAATTATGTTCTTTGTTTTTTTTTTCTGTTGTTGATTATTTGTGATTTTTTTCCGAGTGCTGTAAACATACCTTATCCAATAGTTCCTATAGCTCATTAATCATATACAATGGTCTTATCCTTACTAGGGGTATCTTTAACTGAAGTAATAAAATTGTTTTGTCTCAAAGTTAGCATTTTATCAATAGCCATGTCACAGTGCTCAAGTTAATGAGTGACTTTTCTGACATTACTACTAATGCTCATAAAGTTAATTTTTTAAACAGCAACTCATGATAGTCTTTCCACAAAAGGTTTGCAAAAATAAAATTTAGGACAAAAATTAAAATACTAAGATCACATCAAAAGACACTGTGAGCTGACAAGAACAATGATGGAAGACTTGGCCCCAGGAAGACAAAACAGCGGCAACCAAGAAGAAGGCAGTTTCAAGACAACAAAGAGACCTTGAATATGACAACAAAAGAAGTGGAAGATCTGGCTAGAGACAGAGATTCTTTCAGACAGGTTGTTATGAGGTGCAATGTTATGTGGGAGATCTGGCTAGAGACAGAGATTCTTTCAGACAGGTTGTTATGGGTGCAATGTTATGTGGGAGATCTGGCTAGAGACAGAGATTCTTTCAGACAGGTTGTTATGGGTGCAATGTTATGTGGGAGATCTGGCTAGAGACAGAGATTCTGTTAGGTAAGATGTGATTAGTGCAATGTTCTGTGGGAGATCTGGCTAGAGACAGAGATTCTTTCAGACAGGTTTATAGGTGCAATGTTATGTGGGAGATCTGGCTAGAGACAGAGATTCTGTCAGACAGGTTTATAGGTGCAATGTTGTGTGGGAGATCTGGCTAGAGACAGAGATTCTGTCAGACAGGTTTATAGGTGCAATGTTGTGTGGGAGATCTGGCTAGAGACAGAGATTCTGTCAGACAGGTTTATAGGTGCAATGTTGTGTGGGAGATCTGGCTAGAGACAGAGATTCTGTCAGACAGGTTTATAGGTGCAATGTTGTGTGGGAGATCTGGCTAGAGACAGAGATTCTGTCAGACAGGTTTACAGGTGCAATGTTGTGTGGGAGATCTGGCTAGAGACAGAGATTCTGTCAGACAGTTTTATAGGTGCAATGTTGTGTGGGAGATCTGGCTAGAGACAGAGATTCTTTCAGACAGGTTGTAATAGGTGCAATGTTCTACAAAGGACACGCAATACAATGATGATGTAGGTCAGCCTGGTGTGATACCAACCACGTCACCCATTAAAAAATGTGCAATCTGTCATTACAAATTATGGGCAACAACACCATATTCTCCATTTGCCTTAATCTATCTATCTATTGACCTTTCGAGCCGTAACCGGCCCATAGGGCGTAGACCAAGATACACCTTCTCCTATATGAATTTTTGTTCTAGCAGTTTTCTTTTAAAGATATTTTATTAAATCTCGCCATCTGTCTCTGTTCTGTGCAAGCAGTTCTATCTCATTGAGGGAGCCGATTCCTGCTGCTCTTGCCTCTCTCATCAATGTTCTTCTCCATTTGCCTTAATGCATGAAGAAAACCCTTTATTTTTACTTTACAACATTTTTTTATATTTAACTCACTGAAGCCCACTGAGACTTGATAACATCTGAGGAAATGACTTGGACATTCTTACTGCTCTGATTTCTATATTATATGGAGGAACAGCAACCATTGTAATCTCCACTCTCAATGCTGCTCACAGCTGCATGTTTTCCTCTCTCTCACAGCTCTTTGTTTTCCTCTCTCTCACAACTCTTTGTTTTCCTCTCTCTCAAAACTCTGTGTTGTCCTCTCTCTTACAACTCTTTGTTTTCCTCTCTCTCACAGCTGCATGTTTTCCTCTCTCTCACAACTCTTTGTTTTCCTCTCTCTCACAGCTCTTTGTTTTCCTCTCTCCCTCTCTCTCTCTCAACTCTTTGTTTTCCTCTCTCACAGCTCTTTGCTTCCTCTCTCTCTCTCACAGCTCTTTGTTTTCCACGCTCTCACAGCTCTTTGTTTTCCTCTCTCTCACAGCTCTTTGTTTTCCTCTCTCTCACAGCTCTTTGTTTTCCTCTCTCACACAACTCTTTGTTTTCCTCTCTCTCACAGCTCTTTGTTTTTCTCTCTCTCACAGCTCTTTGTTTTCCTCTCTCTCACAACTCTTTGTTTTCCTCTATCTCTCACAACTCTTTGTTTTCCTCTCTCTCACAACTCTTTGTTTTCCTCTCTCTCACAACTCTTTGTTTTCCTCTCTCTCACAGCTCTTTGTTTTCCTCTCTCTCACAGCTCTTTGTTTTCCTCTCTCTCACAGCTTTTTGTTTTCCTCTCTCTCTCACAACTCTTTGTTTTCCTCTCTCTCACAATTCTTTGTTTTTTTTCTCTCTCACAGCTCTTTGTTTTCCTCTCTCTCACAACTCTTTGTTTTCCTCTATCTCTCACAGCTCTTTGTTTTCCTCTCTCTCACAGCTCTTTGTTTTCCTCTCTCTCACAACTCTTTGTTTTCCTCTCTCTCACAGCTCTTTGTTTTCCTCTATCTCTCACAGCTCTTTGTTTTCCTCTCTCTCACAACTCTTTGTTTTCCTCTCTCTCACAGCTCTTTGTTTTCCTCTCTCTCACAGCTCTTTGTTTTCCTCTCTCTCACAGCTCTTTGTTTTCCTTTATCTCTCACAGCTCTTTGTTTTCCTCTCTCTAACAGCTCTTTGTTTTCCTCTCTCTAACAGCTCTTTGTTTTCCTCTCTCTCACAGCTCTTTGTTTTCCTCTCTCACAGCTCTTTGTTTTCCTCTCTCTCACAGCTCTTTGTTTTCCTTTCTCACACAACTCTTTGTTTTCCTCTCTCTCACAGCTCTTTGTTTTCCTCTCTCTCACAGCTCTTTGTTTTCCTCTCTCTCACAGTTCTTTGTTTTCCTCTCTCTCACAGCTCTTTGTTTTCCTCTCTCTCACAGCTCTTTGTTTTCCTCTCTCTCACAGCTCTTTGTTTTCCTCTCTCTCTCACAACTCTTTGTTTTTCTCTCTCACAGCTCTTTGTTTTCCTCTCTCTCACAGCTCTTTGTTTTCCTCTCTCTCACAGCTCTTTGTTTTCCTCTCTCTCACAACTCTTTGTTTTCCTCTCTCTCACAACTCTTTGTTTTCCTCTCTCTCACAGCTCTTTGTTTTCCTCTCTCTCACAGCTCTTTGTTTTCCTCTCTCTCACAGCTCTTTGTTTTCCTCTCTCTCACAGCTCTTTGTTTTCCTGTCTCTCACAGCTCTTTGTTTTCCTCTCTCTCACAGCTCTTTGTTTTCCTCTCTCTCACAGCTCTTTGTTTTCCTCTCTCACAGCTCTTTGTTTTCCTCTCTCTCACAGCTCTTTGTTTTCCTCTCTCTCACAGCTCTTTGTTTTCCTCTCTCTCACAACTATTTGTTTTCCTCTCTCTCACAACTCTTTGTTTTCCTCTATCTCTCACAGCTCTTTGTTTTCCTCTCTCTCACAGCTCTTTGTTTTCCTCTCTCTCACAACTCTTTGTTTTCCTCTATCTCTCACAGCTCTTTGTTTTCCTCTCTCTCACAGCTCTTTGTTTTTTTTCTCTCTCACAGCTCTTTGTTTTCCTCTCTCTCACAACTCTTTGTTTTCCTCTATCTCTCACAGCTCTTTGTTTTCCTCTCTCTCACAGCTCTTTGTTTTCCTCTCTCTCACAACTCTTTGTTTTCCTCTATCTCTCACAGCTCTTTGTTTTCCTCTCTCTCACAGCTCTTTGTTTTCCTCTCTCTCACAGCTCTTTGTTTTCCTCTCTCTCACAACTCTTTGTTTTCCTCTCTCTCACAACTCTTTGTTTTCCTCTCTCTCTCACAGCTCTTTGTTTTCCTCTCTCTCACAGCTCTTTGTTTTCCTCTCTCTCACAGCTCTTTGTTTTCCTCTCTCTCTCACAACTCTTTGTTTTCCTCTCTCTCACAACTCTTTGTTTTTTTTCTCTCTCACAGCTCTTTGTTTTCCTCTCTCTCACAGCTCTTTGTTTTCCTCTCTCTCACAGCTCTTTGTTTTCCTCTCTCTCACAGCTCTTTGTTTTCCTCTCTCTCACAACTCTTTGTTTTCCTCTCTCTCACAACTCTTTGTTTTCCTCTCTCTCACAACTCTTTGTTTTCCTCTATCTCTTATATCCCCTCCATGTCCTGGGACATAGATAAAGGTGACCTTACGTATTTTTGACTTCTGCAATGACTCTACCCATTGCATGCGTACAGATCCCGCCTCCACTTTTTTATCAGCATGATCATCCACCACTCAGTAGTATACAGGCGTGGGTGTACTCTTGAGACTCTAACCAGATGAATGCCTTGGTCACTGCCATCATCTCCATCGCCATGCTACTCATGGTCATAACGTATGCACCACTGTCTTCCTTGACTATTCTGCCTGCCATCAGAAAAATTGTCATTTCATAAAAGTATTTTGGTCAAATAGTAGAGGCTGGATGAATAGAATATGGAAGAAAATAGCTATGTGGACATACCTTCTGATGTAAAACCTTGATTGGGTGGAATACAGATTGGTAGTTACTGAGGCAATCCAGAATCTCTCTCCAAGGTGTCTGTAAGAGAGATGAGTGAGATTACTGTACTTCACACAGGTGTCTGTAAGAGAAATGAGTGAGATTACAGTACTTCACACAGGTGCCTATAAGAGAAATGAGAGAGATTACAGTACTTCGCACAGGTGCCTATAAGAGAAATGAGAGAGATTACAGTACTTCACACAGGTATATGTAAGACAGATGAGTGAGATTACAGTACTTCACACAGGTGCCTATAAGAGAAATGAGAGAGATTACAGTACTTCACACAGGTATCTGTAAGACAGATGAGTGAGATTACAGTACTTCACACAGGTATCTGTAAGACAGATGAGTGAGATTACAGTACTTCACACAGGTGTCTGTAAGAGAGATGAAAGAGTTAACATTACCTCATACAGGTGTCTGTAACACAGGTAAGTTTAATATATCTATAACAAGTATTTGTACAACAGTACAGGTAATAATGACACAGCCATACTTATAATTTTGTCTTAACCCTAGATTACAATTCCTATCTGTGGGTCATGCTTTCACAATACTGCTGCAAAAATTCTATTGACCTTTCGAGCCGTAACCGGCCCATAGGGCGTAGACCAAGATACACCTTCTCCTATATGAATTTTTGTTCTAGCAGTTTTCTTTTAAAGATATTTTATCAAATCTCGCCATCTGTCTCTGTTCTGTGCAAGCAGTTCTATCTCATTGAGGGAGCCGATTCCTGCTGCTCTTGCCTCTCTCATCAATGTTCTTCTCAGTGTCTCCCTGGGTCTTCCTCTTTTTCTTTTACCTGTTGTTTCCCATATGAGGGCTTGCTTTGCTATTCGATTATTATCTCTTCTCATCACATGTCCAACGTATGACCATCGTCTTTTCTTTATTACTGAAGATATTAGTGGTTGATTGGCGATTTCTCTAATTTCCTCGTTTGTTTTGAATTCGTTCCATTCTATACCAAGTATTTTCCTTAGACATTTATTTTCGAATGCGTTCAACTTTGTTTCTATATCTCTTGTTGTTTTCCAGCTTTCACACGCATACGTAAGGGTTGATAGGCTGCAAAAATTACTACCACTTAATTGTTACGTTTGTAGTTCCAAAAATAGTATTTCCTTTGAACTTTTGCTACATAGCTGTGTGTTTACACTAGGAGAAACACAGGAATCAGATGCAGAATGGCTCAGGCAAAAGCAGCTTTCCAAAAAGTGAGGAAGATACTGTGCAATACATTTTTGACAATAGAAACAAGAAAAAGAGTTCTTAAATGTTATGTAGAGCCAGTCTTAACATATGGATGTGAATCATGGACAATAGGACAAAAGACAAAAAATCACTGGAGGCTGTAGAAATATGGTTTTACAGAAGAATGTTGAGAATACCAAGGACAGTTAAGAAGAGTAATGGAAACATTCTGAAAGAGGCCAAAGCAAAGAGAGAAATTTCTAATATTAGAAAGAAATCATCATTTTCTGGCCATATAATGAGAAGGGAACAGTTGGAATATATTTTGACAGCTGCGAAAGTTGAGGGATGAAGAAATAGAAGGAAGCCAATAGAAAAGACACCAGACAGCTTGAGAGAATGGCTTGGCAGAAGGTCAACAACAGAAATGATAATTAACTGTTGAGATCGAAAGTTGTGGCGAATCATGATTGCCAGCAGGCATGGTGCTTGATGATAATAACTTAACATTTATGCTGTTTACTTATTAATTTATATTGTTTACTTAACAATTCTGTTGTTGACTTCTTACAAAGTCATTCTTTTGAACAGTTTAGTATGTTTTTCTGTTTCAACATATCTTTTCTTCTCTCAATTCCTCTAGTTGTCACAATATATCCCAGTTGTTCTCTTCTCTTGCCAGTCAAAAAATGATGATCATATCTCCCTGGTGTAACAAGTTTACTCTACGTGTTGATATTTCTCAGAAAGTCCTTGTTACATATTTTAGCTGTCCATGACATTCTTAAAATCTTGCTACTGTAAAACCACATTTTCATGGCCTTCAAAGGTTTTCTCATCCGTTGTCCAATCTCCAGGATTTATAATCCTGCACATTAAGACTAGCTCTATATAACAATAATGAACTCTTGCACTCACTACCACTGTCCAAAAGGGGTGGTATAATAGATTTTTTTGTTCATTGGAATACAGCCTTTGCTTGAACTATTCCGCACTTCTACTTTGTTATAAATCTACAATCTGAAGTTAACACCATTTCCAGTTATTTTAATTCACAGACCTGTTTTAATATCGTTCAATTTCTTTATCTATGTATTTCAGAGTAGTTATTTCCTTTGCTGGGACCATTGCTTCTGTCTTTCAACTAAAGTAAAGGTGAAGGTGAAGTATGAGACTTTAATCGCCGTCTTAGCACGCAAGTTTTCCCCCATGTGTGCGCTGCCACCTATCCAGAAGTGTTTGGAGACTTCTGGATAGTGTTGCTTCAAGCATCAAAACTCACAAAGTGGGGCGGCATTCCTCACCTTCCCAGAGTATTACCCTGGTACACATTTCTGCCAGCAGCAGGGTCAACCGCGGGGTATTTTTTTTCTTCTAACCACAAGTACAATTCACACTGCTTCCAGCGGGAATCAAACACAGGTTGTCTGAACGTCGGTATCCCAATCGGGTAGTTTTCCCAAATAAGCTACCAAGGCCTTTTAACTGTTGAGGCTCCCCTCACATATATTTCTTAATAAGGTCTTATATGACAGGTTATGGTTTTTTCCTGGTTTTACCCTCTCCTGATCTCTATTCTTGAGATTTGATTTTTAACCGCTTTGGATACAGCAAAAAACAGGAGATATCTGTGAGCACTTGCACACATTAAAGAACTCTTGGTAGTTAAAATTTGAAAAAAGCAAGCCAAAAATAGTCACTGCCTCGACAAAAATTGTTCAGCAAATCTAACCATGTTGCAGATGGATGTTATAGTTATGGAAGGCCCCGGGTATCACTGCAAATGAATTAAAATCCATAATTGCTCAACCGACCGTGCCAGCGGAATCATCCGAATTTTAATATCTCATCTTCCAAACAAATAAAGGTAGCTGTAGTTCCCATCATAGCAGTCTCAGCACACGCCAAAAGACATAAGGCAAAACCACACAGAAAGTGAACACAGCCATCTGTTCTCCATCATACGATATCATCACTCATTGTAAACAATCGGAACATCAAAACACTATCAAAACAGATGAAACACAGCTCACGGTGTGCACAGAGCACTTAACTTAGTAGCTCCAGCAACAAGCCAGACTTGGAATATGAGGAAACTGCAACAAGGAATACTTTTCAGACATAACCTTTAATGGTTCCTGTCATCTATCCACCATATTGAACGAAATTCACATCCTCCTGAAAATGATGATCGTCATACTTTTTTAAAAAATGTATAGCGCTTGATGATGCTGGGACATCACCTTGACTCCAAATCCGAACATATGAAACACAGTTAGTCATCGGACTATCCCTGTTGCACATCAAACAACAGACTGTAAGATGTATGTGCAGATGGGTGTGTTGGGTTTAAGCCACAAATATCACGACTTTGTCATAAACTGGCGTACAATGCATCACCACCCATTTAACATATGAATGATAAGAAGAAGGGTCATGCATCATTAAAGTGTCTTCTGTTATCATGCAGGACCGAAACAAAATCCATAATTGCTTTGTCTGTAACGGTCATTCACACAGTTCATTAAATTTATTTGCTTAGTTTTATTCAACATTATATTTTTTAAAACTCAACATTATATTTATCTTCTTCACTAGGTTCAACAATATATTTGTTTACTTAGCTTTACTTCAAATTATATCTGTCCTCATTGCTTCTGTCACAATACTTGACTTGCTGGTTAACTCAATATAACGGAGACTGGACTTTCGGTCAATATGGTGGATAGATGGCAGGAACCGCTGAGGTTCTGTCTGAAAAGTGTTCCTTGTTGCAGTTTCCTTATATCCCAAGTCCGACTTGCTGCCGGAGCTACTGAGTTTAGTGCTCTATGCATACTACAGTGAGCTGTTTTTCATCTGGATCATGTTTTGATATTCCAATTGCTTACGATGAATGATATCGTATGACGAAGGACAGTTTGCTTTCGGTGCCGCTTGGCCTTATGTCTTATGGTATGTGCTGTAGCTTTTATGATGGGAACTGCAGCTGTCTTACTTTGTTGGATCCTTTAATGAGATGAATTTTAATTTTAATGATTCCACTGGTACAGGCAGTTTAGCAATTATGGATTTTAATTAATTTGCAGTGATACTGGGGCCTTCAACCAACCAATTAATGGAGATTTTCCTACTTCAAAGTCCATATCTAGTACCCACTCACCTCAAGGCTGTCGACAAGTAGTCCAGCCAGCCTTGTGAATACCACCAACAAAATACGAGCTACACATTCTGGTACACAGTGATAGTCTGCCTCTCCATGTCCCAGCTTGTCCCTGACTCTTGGTCCATTTGGATAAATTAGTAAGTCATGCAACAAATCCTGGTCACAGAAGTCATAAAACACAAATTGTCATAAATTATTTTTTAAAAAAAAACATAAAAACAGTTGCAAATTTGTCATCTTATTCAGAGAATGCAAATTACAAATGCCCTCACATTGAAATATAATATGAAACATAGTTTACAAATAATAAACTGCACACACAGCATCATGACTCGCAAACAGAACGTTTTACAGTTCATATACTACAATATGTGAAAGATAGGAAATATAATAGTCCATTTACTACAATAAGTGAAAGATAAGAAATAGGAAATATGATAGTTCATATACTACAATATGTGAAAGATAGAAAACAGGAAATATAATAGTTCATATACTACAATATGTGGAAGATGAAAAATAAAAAACGTAACAGATCATACACAACTAAATGTAGGAGACAGCAAACAGAAAATTTAAAAGTTCAAAAATAGAAATATGTGAAAGATAGTTTCCAGAAAAGAGGCAGTTACCTGCAAAACCATCAACCTGGTAGAATAAGGTGACCTATCTTATTATAAATGGACAACACTATTTTTTTATTTTTGTTTCATTTCTCCTTACAATAAGCTTTTCTGCAGCTTCACATTTTTATGCATTTCTTTTCCTTGACTCTACGGGATACACACAGATCTTTTCAGAATCTGCAAAGAACAAAACTCGTACTGACATACTCATTGGAACATTCCAGTAGTAAAAATCTTACTAAGATGGTGGCAGAAATTTTCACAAGTAAAATTCTCACCAACATGATTGGTAGAAACTGTCAGAAGTAAAATTCTCACCAACATGTTTGGTAGAAACGGTCAGAAGTAAAATTCTCACCTACATGTTTGGTAGAAACTGTCAGAAGTAAAATTCTCACCAACATGTTTGGTAGAAACTGTCAGAAGTAAAATTCTCACCAACATGTTTGGTAGAAACTGTCAGAAGTAAAATTCTCACCAACATGTTTGGTAGAAACTGTCAGAAGTAAAATTCTCACCAACATGTTTGGTAGAAACTGTCAGAAGTAAAATTCTCACCAACATGTTTGGTAGAAACTGTCAGAAGTAAAATTCTCACCAACATGTTTGGTAGAAATTGTCAGAAGTAAAATTCTCACCAACATATTTGGAAGAAACTGTCAGAAGTAAAAATCTCACCGACATGTTTGGTAGAAACTGTGAGAAATAAAAACACAGTTTTACAAAAGTAAAATTTCAAGTCGTAGCCAGCCCATAGGGCATAGACACAAATACAGTTTCTCTTATCTAAATTTTCATTCTAGCAGTTTTCAATCCTTGTAAAGATCCTTTATCAAATCTCGCCATTTGTCTCTGTTCTGTGCAAGCAACTCTATCTCATTGAGAAAGCCGATTCTTGCTGCTGTTGCTTCTCTGATCAATGTTCTTCTCAGTGTGTCTCTGGGTCAGTCCCTTTTCCTCTTACCTGTTGTTTCCCACATGAGGATATTAACTCCATACATTTCGCCGCACTGTGCACCGTGCCAATTTCGGCAGCATACATTTCGGCAGCGTACGTTTCGCTACATAGTGCGCCACGCTCAATTTGATTAATGTGAATGCCATCAAACCATAATCTTTTTATATGTCTTGTATCAATATCTTGATATTGATGAAATCTAATACCTTGTTCAATTATCTTAAAATTCATATAAAATATGTTATATGTTAGATAAATATAAATATATAAATTGATTCTTAAAGTGATGAACAATTTTGTCTCTGAAATCTCTTCCGTTGCGACGATAAAAAGCTTCCACACGAAAATAGTTAAGGAGGTGACAAATAGAATGTTCATAGAAGTGACACTGAGAATGTTGAGGGAGTTAATACAGAAAAAAAAACAAGATGAAAAGAAAAGGTAAAAAATGATTCAGTAAAGAGAAAAAAAAACTAAAATGACTACCGGTCAATATTGCGGATAGGTGGCAGGAACCATTGAAGCTCAGTCTGAAAAGTGTTCCTTGTTGCAGCTTCCTCATATTCCAAGTCTGACTTGCTGCCAGAGCTTTTGAGTTTAGTTCTCTGAAAACACCGTGAACTGTGTTTTTCATCCGGATCATGTTTCAATATTCCAATTGCATACGATGAATTATAATATCGTATGACGAAGGACAGTTCGACTGTGTTCACTTTCAGTGCCACTTAGCCTTTTGTCTTTTGCTGTGTGATGTAGCTGTTATGATGGAGACTGCAGCTGCCTTTCTTTGTTTGGATCCTTCATGAGATGTGTTTTAATTTGGATGATTTCACTGGTATGGGCGGTTGAGTAATTATGGATTTTAATTTGTTCGCAGTGATACTAGAGCCTTCAACTAACCATAACCATAAGAAATGAAAATATCAAAATTTCATGAGATAAATATATACCAAATCTGCATAACTTACCATGCAGGACTCTCCTAAAACTTGAACTAGTACGTTCTCCTTGCCATCTGGTAATGAAACATCCAGGATCTGGTTTTGAAACAGAAAATATCCCACATAATATTCTTTCACTTCTGCTGTCATTTAAGGGTCGAGGGAAAATAGAGCTACTATCAATAACTGATGATTAGGCTAGCACACAGCATTTCTGCCATCAAACTACTGACGTAAACATTCTTAAAGAAATAAAATATTACGAGACATCACAATGGAAGGAGCATCCTAACATGGGTAAATAAGGAGAAATTGAAAGAATAGAAAAAAAAATAGAAAAAAAGGGTACTGTTAAAGCTTTATGTAATAGACAACATTATTTTTTTTATTTTTGTTTCATTTCTCCTTACAATGAGCTTTACTGCAGCCTTGTATTTTTATGCATTTCTTTGCCTTGACTCTACAGGTAAATAACAATTTTTTTAATGCATGATACATGAGTTACTATTGTTACAGCTTTTTTTTCTAATTTTAATGTGTGCTAACAGTTTTCTATGAAACTGAAGATACAAACTAACAGTTTTCTATGAAACTGAGGATACAAACTAACAGTTTTCTATGAAACTGAAGATACAAACTAACACAGTTTTCTATAAAACTGAAGATACAAACTAACCGTTTTCTATGAAACTGAAAGATACAAACTAAAAGTTTTCTATGAAACTGAAGATACAAACTAACAGTTTTCTATGAAACTGAAAGATACAAACACATGCCTATTTACCATAAAGTTTTGAGGCAATAGTTATTATTTCAACCCCAATAGGAAAATAACTTTTTTAAAAATCCTGTCATGATTCAAGTCCACACTATTCTGACATGTGGGCTGCTGCGTCTGTGAGTTACAGAAATGACTAGGAGTAGTATTAACTCTTTCAGGTCCGATGCCGAGTCCTTGGCGTCATCCCTTTGGACAACGCCGATATGTTGGACATTTTGGATGTAGCTGAATATTTGTTTCGTTTTCACCGAATTTCGTTTTTGTTTCAACCAATACTTGATTTCCGGTCGTGAGAGTTATTTTTCCTTGATCTTCCCGTGGTTTGAAAGCATGGTTAGACGTTTGGATTTAAAAATTATTCATTTATATTCATTGTTTATTTTTCTGAAATTTCTATCACAAAATGGCCACGCCCACTGCTGGTAGTTCTTGCAGTACATCTCGCCCAAAACGATATAGTGCAGAACAAGTGAGATCTATGTTCGAAACATTGTTATTTAGTGAATCAGAAATGGACTATTCAGAAGATTCAGATGAGAGTTTTAGTTTTTGTGGTGATAGTCATGATAATCGTAGTGGTAAGTCGAGTGGCAAGAAACCAAGACTCGCTAACTCTTGTTTAGGTTTAGCTGGTCGATGCCTCCAGTCCAGCACTATCAGTGACTCAGAGGAATTTAGTGGCAGTGATTCTGATGATGAAACTGATACTATTCTGTCAGCCAAAGCTGACAGGACAGATGTGGCTAGGAAGCCTGCTGATACTGATGGGTGGCATGAAGCCAGAGATGGCGATACCATAGGAAAATCTAGCTTCCAAAATATAAATTCTGGATGTAAGTTAGATCTTCCAGAAAATGCTTCACCTTCCAAGTATTTTCTGAGCCTGTTGACTGACACAATTGTTGATAGTCTGATTCAAAATATCAACAGTTATGCTCAGCAAAAAATTGAATTGAGTACTCCTGCACGCAGGTATTCCAGTTTTGCTAAATGGACACCGCTGGACCGTAATACTTTTTTTCAGTTTCTGGCAGTCATGATTGCCATGGGAATGAATCCAAAAAATTCTATAAAGGATTACTGGTCCATTCAATCATTTAAAAGTAGTCCTAGGTTTAGGTGCATGTTTAGTCGGACAAGATTTTTACTGATTTATCAATCTATGCTTCATGCGGCTGTTCCTGATGCGGCTGGAAAATGTAAAATTGAGCCGTTCATCAATTCATTGATCGAAAAATTTAAAGAAGCGTTTTATCCGTTTGAAAATATCTGCATTGATGAGATGGTTATAGGCTACAAGGGAAGATTTAAGTACAAGCAGTACAATGCCAGTAAGCCAAAAAAATATCATATCAAATAATACGGACTTTGCGACTCAATCACCGGATACGTTTTCAACCTCCTGGTATATTTTCCTACGGACACAGCTTACAGGCCTGAAACAGACCCACATTCTTCACATGCTGTCAAAGTTTTCGACAAGTTACTGGAAGGCATCACAGATCATCATCATTTGTTTGCTGACCGGTATTATACTTCCCTGCCACTTGTTCAATTTCTGCGGCAGAAAAATCACAACTACACTGGAACGCTAAATTCAAACAGACGCGGATTTCCAGCAGAAGTCAAAAATAAAAAAATATCAGTGAATGAGGCAAAGTGGTTCATCAATTATGGGGAGCAAGTTATGTGTGTCAGCTGGAGGGATAAAAATCCAAAAAGCCCTGCCAATTGGTGACAACACATGGAAGTGTCACATTTGAGATCAGAAATGAAGGTAGGAGTCAAGTCAGGAAGCCATCACCCATCCATAGCTACAACCACTCAATGAATGGATGTGACAGAGTAGACCAGATGATCTCATATTATGGGAACCACACAAGGAAGACAGTCAAGTGGTGGAAGAAAATATTTATGTGGATAATTGAGATCACACAACTCAATGCTCATATTTTATATAACTTGAGCCGCCCTAACACCGAAAAGCCTATGCCTTTTGCAGATTTCAAGGAGCTGCTTATTTATGATTTGTGTAGCATAGTAGGAGCAGAGACACCTATTCCTAACAACCTTCTTCAAGTTGATTTATCCAAGCCGGTGAAAAAATGGAACACGAAGCTGCAGAGATATCAGGGCACCCATTTCATTGATTTTGATGGGAAAGACCTACAGTGTGTTCATTGTTCGGAGCAGCGGAAAGTAAGAAAACGAAGCAGCTATTATTGTACAGGTTGTCCGGATAAGCCACATCTGTGCGCTAAAACATGCTTTAGGGAGTATCACACACAATAAGTACATATGTGTCAATAAAAATAACAAACTTGACTTGTAAATAATATTGTTGTGATGTGAAAAAAATTTGAAAATTTTTTATTCTGGGATCATTTATAAAAATGTGCATAATTTTGTTATTTGTGGACATAAATTCATCAAATAAACTGTATTTTCGAGGAATTTGGATTATGTTGTGTAATATTTCAAGACAAATGGATAGCAACACATATCTGGATGGAAATGGGTAAGTGAAATACAATATTTTAAATTTAAAATTATCTACCTTGAATATTTCTTTTTTTTTAAATATAACTATTCCTTTAAATAATGACATATCAGAAATATATTGCTATTTTCATTTTCTGTATCCATTTCCCTTTCCAGTGATATATAACACATGCCACATTTATCTCAATTACTGTGTGAAGTAGTCAAATGAAAAAGGTATATGGTAAAATTTCTGGAAACAGGGAAAAAAATCAAGTTTTCTGGTCCAAATCTGAAAATTCCTGTTTCCTGTTCTGGTCCTGAAAGAGTTAAAAGATATGGTACTCATGAATGTCATCACAGTTTTTTTTTTTTTTTGCAGCAAACTTCCATTATATTTGTCCTTGTAAGCAAATACAAGACCGCAGTCTTGTTGTATTGAAGCAACTAATGGGCAATAATTCTACAAATAAGAAACTCACTTTGGGTTATAAAACAGCTCTAGAGAAGAGTGTTAAGAGTTCTATGGACAATAAAATGGTACAGGTAGTCACATAGCAATTGGCGTTGGGTAATGACGTTTTTAGGTCTATTTTTGTAATAGGCCTCACCTTCAAGAGGTGGGAGGGGGATGGTCAGTTCCCTCCCTTGCTGCCTGTCTTTCCCTGAAAATATCCCTGATGAATGAAATGTGGATTTATAGAAGAATAGGTAGAATTGGATGGAAAGAAAAGAAAACAAATGATGAAGTTTTAAAACAACTAAAGATGAAAAGAGAACTACTAAACACATTTAGGACAAGACAAATGAAATTTTTGGGGCATGTTAAAAGACACTATGAAATTTTGGGGGCATGTTAAAAAACACAAAAGCCTAATAAAAGTAATATTGGAAGGGAAATTACAAGGTAAAAGAAGCAGAGGCAGACCAAGACTAACATGGACGAGTAACATCAAAAGATGGACAAGTCAACCTATGACAATCTGCATCATCAAAGCAAGAGACAGAGTGGAATGGTGCCCTACATTATCAGAAAAATGTGGTATTTATTTAAGTCTGAGTGAACCTAGGAGCCATTAATTGGGACCGAACCTTAGTAATCCAGTTCATTGATCACTGAGCTACCTTTGCTCTATATTATTATAATGGTAAGTCAAGATAGTCAAGAGACAAATTAACACTAACAGAAAGAGGCTGAAGTTGAATAATGACATGACTGTTGAAGACAGTCAACATGACTGCTACAGAAACAACTATTTTATCCTTTTTGAGTGAAAACTTCCTCATAAGGAATATCTTTACGATACAAAACAGATATGGTGAAAAAGGTACCCCTCAGGAGGGGAACAATGGGCAGTTCAAGTTCATCTAGTCACAGAAGCTTTACAGGTTTGTGTTTGTTTGTCTGCATATGTCAGCTTTAAGTTACACATTTTAACTACCTAGGCAGCAAAATGTCCAGAGATGAAGACATAACATCAAAAATCATGACATGCATCTCACTGGCATCAAATGCTTTCAACAAATTGACAAACATCTGGAGATCCAAAGTACTCAGTAAATGAACAAAAGTTAGATTGTTCAACTCTTGTGTGATACCAGTGCTAACATTTGGATATGAAAGCTGGAAATCACCCAGACTATAACGAGATAGGAAATTAAAAGTCTTTAAAAACAAATGTCTACGTAGGATCTCAAACATAAGCTGGAATGTATACATTTAAAATGAACTGATAAAAGAGGAATCTGAGTAAGAACATGTGTTGAGCTTTATAAGAAGAAGTCATTGGAAATATGTTGATCATGTGCTAAGAAAGAATGAAGAAAGACTTTCACAACAGACATTCATGTGGAACCATCTGGTAAAAGAAAACAAGGCAGACCAAGAGAATCACTAGGCAGAAAAATTACTAGAGAAGGCTCAACCATGGAAAGACCTAGACCTACAACAACTAGCAACAAATCATCAATCGTGGAGAATGATGGCTTTCACTTTATGTTCCATCTTCGGCTCAAAAGGAAAACTAATAAAAATGTCAGTTTTATATCTCTAGTGAAGTCCCAAGGGACTGAACTTTGTGTGAATATTATTTTTCCCCTTCATTCATATGAGAATGTTGATAAAGGTGACACAGGCTGTTGAAATAAAACAGAGAATGTTGATAGAGGTAATAAAGGCTGTTGAAATAAAATAGAGAATGTTGATAGAGGTAATAAAGGCTGTTGAAATAAAATAGAGAATGTTGATAGAAGTGACACAGGCTGTTGAAATAAAATAGAGAATGTTGATAGAAGTGACACAGGCTGTTGAAATAAATAAAATAGAGAATGTTGATAGAGTTGACACAGGCTGTTGAAATAAAATAGAGAATGTTGATAGAAGTGACACAGGCTGTTGAAATAAATAAAATAGAGAATGTTGATAGAGTTGACACAGGCTGTTGAAATAAATAAAATAGAGAATGTTGATAGAGTTGACACAGGCTGTTGAAATAAATAAAATAGAGAATGTTGATAGAGGTAATAAAGACTGTTGAAATAAATAAAATAGAAAATGTTGATAGAGTTGACACAGGCTGTTGAAATAAATAAAATAGAGAATGTTGATAGAGGTGATACAGGCTGTTGAAATAAAATAGAGAATGCTGATAGAGTTGACACAGGCTGTTGATAAAGGTGACACAGGCTGTTGAAATAGAGAATGTTGATAGAGGTGACACAGGTTGTTGAAATAGAGAATGTTGATAGAGGTGACACAGGTTGTTGAAATAGATAAAATAGAGAATGTTGATAGAGGTAGCACATAATGTTGAAATAAAAAAATAGATAAAATAGAGAATGTTGATAGAGGTGACTCAGACTTTTGAAATAGATAAAATATAAATGTTGATAGAGGTGACTCAGACTGTTAAAAAAATAAAATAGAGAATGTTGATAGACGTAACTCAGACTGTTAAAAAATATAAAATAGAGAATGTTGATAGAGGTGACTCAGACTGTTAAAAAAGATAAAATAGAGAATGTTGATAGACGTAACTCAGACTGTTAAAAAAGATAAAATAGAGAATGTTGATAGACGTAACTCAGACTGTTGAAATAGATAAAATAGAGAATGTTGATCAACATAACATAGGGAATTTTTAGTAAGGTTATATAAAGAATGCTGAGAGGTGACAAAATGTTGATTTAAATAACATAGATAATGTTGACAGAGGTGGCATAGAAAGTGCTGATAGAAGTGACATGAGGACTGCTGACATACATGATGACACAGAGAATGTCTGACTTGCTGCAGCTTCTAATCTAACCTTCTAACATCTAATCAGGTCAGAAGATATTGTATAAATCGCTTCACCAACCTGGCATTTATTTTTCTTAATGAAATAATATAAGTGATGTGTACACTAGAATAAACAAAAGAACAAAGGAACAAACCTCTTCGAATGTTGTGTACAAAGTTGTTGCCTGTTGATGAAATAATTATATCGTCAAAAATAGCTTTAAATATGTTGACATTGTGTACAAGTAGAAAGAACTTATGTTCTTGCAAATTATAATTTATATTTTTTTTTTCCAGTAGAAAAAGTAACCCATATTAGTGTTCACGGAGGATAGACAGAAAGGTCACAGAGGAAGAGGCAGGAATGATGACAGTAAAAGAGTATGTACATTTGGTTGTTGACTAAACAAGTGGTTAATGAAGACAACTGATACTTTCCAATAAGCAGTAAGTGCACATCATAAATGTTGCACCACATTGCACTATAATCAACACCTCCTGTATTCACCTGACAACTACTCTTCTTCATCAACCATCTTTAAAGGGAAAATTAAGTCTAAGCAGATGTGTTGCCACTTTATGGCAAGCCATGATATTTAAGACACATCTATCCTCAGTATACTGTGATTCTCTGTTGTTTAAACCTCTCTGTTTCATTCTTAGCTTAGATGGCAGTGTGCTCTAGCATTTGGTTCTTGTGTTAAGGCACTGTCCCGAGGAATACGGGTTCAATCCTTCTTCGGACCATCTATTCTTCTTTGTTTTTTTTCTGTTGCCGTCTATTTGTAATTTTTTCCCGAGTGTTGTAAACATACCTCAACCTCTGAAATTATTTGCCCTTCATTCTTATACAACAGGCTCTGTTTCTGAGCTATTTTCTAATTGGGTGTACAGTCAATGTGTTCATTGCTCAGAAATGATCCAGAATGAGACCTCCGTTGTAAAGATGGGGGGATCTAGGTCACGTTCTCTTGATCGCTGCAGTAAGTGCATTCAGAATCTGATTAATTTCGGTTCTCCATTGTACTTTTCTGTGTTAAAGTAAAAGTGATGATCTTCTTATTACATCTGCGCCGCTAAAGCGATGTTGTATGCCGGCAACAGTCACTTTTTGACAAATCAAGTGTTGTGAATGTGACCTTCCTACATCTAGACTTGATCTGCGCTTTACGTCACATTGGTGCTGTTCATGGCCGTTGTTTGAATTCCTTGACGCAAGTTATTTCTATGTTACTTATCAATGTAAACTACTTCATCAGCCGCAGTTTTATCTCTTTACGGAATTTGCACAGTGTTTTGTTCGTCTTAGGCTGCTTTTACTAGAGTAATCAGAAATCAAAAGGGAGCGAAATTGTGTGTACGACTTTTTTTTGTGTGTTACGTCATCATAATGGTTCATCGTATATCACTAGACTCTAGACCGGCCGTACGCTTATCTTACGGTCGGTTGTTTGATGTGCGACGGGGATAATCTGACAACTAACTGTGTGTCTATATGTTTGGAATTGGAGTCAACAACAATGGCCAAACATCATCAAGCGCTCTATATTTTTTAAAAATATGACGACCATCATTTTCAAGAGGACGTGAACTCCCGGTATATGGTAGATAGGCGGCGGGAACAATTGAAGGCTATGCATGAAAAGTGTTCCTTGTTGCAGTTTCCTCATATTCTAAGTCCGGCTTATTGCAGGAACTACTAAGTTAAGTGCTCTGTGCATACCGTGAGCTGTGTGTCTCATCTGTTTTGATCATGTTTCGATATTCCAATTGCTTTTGATGAATGATGATATCGTATGACAGGGAAAAGTTGGCTGTGTTCACTTTCTGCACGGTTTCGCCTTATGTCTTTTGGCGTGTGCTGAGACTGCTATGATGGGGACTACAGTTACCTTTCTTTCTTTGGGAGATGAGATTCGGATGATTACGCCAGCACGGGCGGTTGAGCAATTATGGATTTTAATTCATTTGCAGTGATAATTTGCCTTCCATAACCAAATAACCAAAGATCCAGAACAGTGTTATGGCTTAGCTTCTATCTTTAATGTTTGTTTATTACCCAATAAGAGTGTTTTCAAACTTTTTTTTTTTTGAGCTGTGATTCCCACACTATAGTAGCCAAGTTAACTATAATTTTCTCTTTTAAAACAGCCAAGTAATCTATAATTTTCTCTTTTAAAACAGCCAAGTAATCTATAATTTCTTCTTTTAAAACAGCCAAGTAATCTATAATTTCTTCTTTTAAAACAGCCAAGTAATCTATAATTTTCACTTTTAAAACAGCCAAGTAATCTATAATTTCTTCTTTTAAAACAGCCAAGTAATCTATAATTTCTTCTTTTAAAACAGCCAAGTAATCTATAATTTCTTCTCTTAAAACAGCCAAGTAATCTATAATTTCTTCTTTTAAAACAGACAAGTAATCTATAATTTCTTCTTTTAAAACAGCCAAGTAATCTATAATTTTTTCTTTTAAAACAGCCAAGTAATCTATAATTTTCTCTTTTAAAACAGCCAAGTAATCTATAATTTCTTCTTTCAAAACAGCCAAGTAATCTATAATTTCTTTTTTTAAAACAGCCAAGTAATCTATAATTTCTTCTTTTAAAACAGCCAAGTAATCTATAATTTCTTCTTTTAAAACAGCTAAGTAATCTATAATTTCTTCTTTTAAAACAGCCAAGTAATCTATAATTTTCTCTTTTAAAACAGCCAAGTAATCTATAATTTCTTCTTTTAAAACAGCAAAGTAATCTATAATTTCTTTTTTAAAACAGCCAAGTAATCTATAATTTCTTCTTTTAAAACAGCCAAGTAATCTATAATTTCTTCTTTTAAAGCAGCCAAGTAATCTATAATTTTCTCTTTTAAAACAGCCAAGTAATCTATAATTTCTTCTTTTAAAACAGCCAAGTAATCTATAATTTCTTCTTTTAAAACAGCCAAGTAATCTATAATTTTCTCTTTTAAAACAGCCAAGTAATCTATAATTTTCTCTTTTAGAACAGCCAAGTTTTGCAACCCTACTTTTATAACAATTTAAATTTTTTACAGTTTTTAAAACATTCATGATGAAATCCCTCTCTCCTTTCCCTACCTAAACTATTTATTTGCTTTATTTTTGTTTTATTTTTTATAATTGTCCCGACAAATTTAGATAACACAAGAGAATACTATATAATTCTAAGACAGTCCTTCCATTCTGCCCTGTTATATTCCATTCTGCTCTGTTATATTCTATTCTGTTCTATTCATGAAATCGGTTTCATTGCAGTTGGGACATCCCCACAGAGGTAGTCTAACCAATAAGATAACATGAGATAATGTTATAAGTTACTTAATAGTAATTATCCATGTAGATAATATGATTGAGTTAAGAGTTAAGATTGGCACAGTCAAAAATGAGAAGCTTTGTGGGCGTATAAGAAGACTTATCAACCAACACAGAACTGGAGTCATCAGTTGATGCACACTGCAGGAATTGCCGAGGAGGGGATCTAAGCACCTATGGACATGTTTGGAGTGCAAGGATGATGACCCACAAATAACTCAATAACATGATTGAATGTTAGACATGACTCGCTGGTTGACTACTCCATTATTTAATATGAAAGAACACTCAAAAGATTACTAGAATTAAAGTTAGAAATGTTAAATTTTGTATTTTTACATTGAATCATCATCATTGTACTCTATATCCATTTGTGCTCCAACATTTCTTCCTTCTTACACGGCCACTAAGTTTCTCATTTCTGGCTGTGCCCATCTTAACTCCCATTTCCATCATCCGAAGAAGTGACGTGGATCTGTGTTTGTCGAAGTCCTGTGCTCTTCCCACATCTCGGAGGGCATTGATGATGTCCGCCCGATCCATTGGTTGCCGCCCTCAACGACAGTGCAGCTAAACATTTTGGACATGTTCGGAGTGCAATGATGATGACCCGCAAATAACTCAATAACTTCCTTGATCAGAGACAGATATTTTGAAGAGTGTACAAAGTCCACAGCGCCCGTAATGGCCCCATGGGTAATTTCAGAAAGTTGGTAATTATAATTGAAATAATGGTGGGAACTTATAATTTATTAATTTTACTCAAGCAGTGGTGTTCAGAATACATAAAGAAACAACAGATAAATTGGTTCGGCCACATAACAAGACAAAAAGAACTAACAATGATGCAAAGAGCCATAAACAAACACTACGAAAACGCCAGATTAAGAGGAAGACCGAGAAAGAGATGGATAAATGGAATACTAGAGTCACTAGGAGGAATAACATCAGAAGAGGCCAACAGAAGAGCAAAGAATCGCAGATTGTTTCTCCCCTCGACGCCAACGGCATCAGAGGAAGGATAGAAGAAGAAGAAGAAGAGTGGTGTTCAGTCTAATCTTTTAACTATTTGATATGCACAACTTTAATATGCACAGCAAGAACAAGTTATATTAGAGTATTTTTATTTGTCTTCAATAAGACTAGATATCAGGTAAGGATCTTTGCACACAAACTTTACCTTGTATCTGCTGAGAAAAAACCTACAAATCTCTTTGCTGGGGGGTCACCATACCTTTATGCTAGAATATATAACTTGAAGGAATGAGATAGAGAAGATGCAAAACTCCTATTTTCAGTAACAATATTAACATGGCAACTTCTAACAATGTAGACGTGGGGGAAGAGATACCACGAGAAATAAAGAGAGGAAGGGAGAAAGCGTGATTGTCCAAAATAAATATCGAGATTTGCGGGGGTGTATTAGTTAAGAAATTAAACATGTGGATCGATCTGATTGGAGGAACCGACAAATATTTAGAGTGAGGAGACACAAAGAAACGAGAGGATTTTCCAGGAGAACATTAGAGATGATACACGCATAGTTGTAGAGAGAGCGGCCACATGTGTGGTCCGCCTTAGGGGCTAACCATGGCCGACTTAGTAAGCTGTGATTAACTAAGTGTAGACTAAGTACCGTTAGATGTAAAGGGTTCTGAACAGTCATAGATGAAACCTCGAGGATTAGTTTAGGAGTTTCCAGAGAATTAAAGTCCACGAGATGAAAAGAAATAATTGGAAAAAGACTTGGGGGCGTTAAAGAAAAGAAACAAAAAAGTCGCGGGCACAACACAAGTCGAAGTACAAACCACTATACTCTAACACGGGACACGTTATAATGTGTCGGGATTTCCCTAGCAAGTATCTCGTACTTTACCAAGATACAGGAGGCCAGTAAGGTCAGGGCCAAGGCGCAAGTGTCACCTGTCATATTGCACGGCCAGAGACCAGGGCAGCTGATTATAACAGCTGATTAACCAGCGTTAGCTGTCCGTGTCCTAGCTGTCCATGTTCAAATCAAAGTAACATCAAGAAATCTCCATCCAAGCAACGAATACTTCCTCTTGATTCAAGAACGTCCTACTGTATGTCCAAAAACAATCCTCCTGATACAACAACACATCTCAAATATAGAAACTATGTGATCACCTTTATCATCATTATGACCATGTCCAGATATTTTACATATTTATCTCAGATTCAACTGTAACTGCAGCTAGCCAAGCACAGATTCTTTCATGTCATCATGCCAGCTGCCGCACAATTCAGACCTTTGAGCAACGAATATCAATGCTCGCTGTTCTAGAATTACCTTATTTCTTCTTCAGTTCTACTGCTTGTACGGTGAGGTGTGGTTGAGAGTAGGCACAAATATCTTCCTGGACATTGCTAGTTGTGTAATCTGTGCAGTAGTCTTGACTTTATTTAGTGACAATCTGATTTCATCTATCCATCTTTTCCTCTCGGTTGCCCCTTTGCCTTGTGGTCTGACATTTTCATCTAGTATGTTTGTGCTGCCAGTTGGTTGGGTTTTATTCAGTTAAATGTCCAAAATCTTTAATGTTTAATGTAATCATTTATTGGAAATATTTCTATAATAGTTCTCAGTTTCATCATTGTTCTGTTTAAAGCACTTCTTATGAATATCATTTTGCATGATGTTATTTGACACTTGTGTCTTCAAGGACTGTCCATGTCTTACATAGTGTTATGTCTTCCCCAAATGCAGATGGAAACACAGAAATCATAAATGCTTACTTTACTTCAGGACACCACAGTTGTACACAACAGAGACATCATTTAATGTTACCTCAGCCGTGACCAGTCTGTCGGGACAATTGTTGACTGTCACAAAAATGTTTCTGAGGGCGTGTTCAAGCAACGGGAGAAGCAGAACAACACATGAACCAAACCTGCAATATAATAACACCATCAGTACACAAAATATTGGAGCAGAGTGACACTAAAAACAACACCCAAAAAATGGGTGGTTTAAATACCCCTTTTAAACAAAGTAGTACAAACCAGTAAACACAATGTAACAAAAATGAGTCCACAAAGTCAAAAGTCAATTCACACCAACTTAGCACACATGAGTCTCACAAAGTAGCTACAATCAGTCCCCACAATATACCATCTATTGTCCACACAAAATTTAATTCTTAGTTAACACTTTTCTTCTTCTTCTTCTCCTTCTTCAGCATTTAAGTCTTGTGATCATGCAAACTAGACTCTTTCTCCTGTTTCATGATGGAGGGGTAAGAACAACATCATGACACACGATGAGCTGGTTGCATGTTCAGTACTTGTATATAGCACATGTGTCCTGATTTTTTCCCTAAACCTGCGATGTGGCTGACACACTCCGTCTTCAGCAGACTGGATGTTGGTTTGGCGTAGGAGTTTCCATTCTCATAGGATGGATGTCGTTGAGAGCTGTTGGACCCACCCTGCTAGTGGTTTCTATCTGGGTGTTCTCCCATAGCCTTTCCTTCTCTCGATGGTAACTGTTAGGCAGCAGTGATTTGTTTTCTGGAACATCTTTCCTCAAGGATAGACCTATATATAACACTTTTCAATGTTTACTATTAGAAGTTAAATGTCATCTTTAGCCTTATTTACATTAACAACTTATTTTTCTTCAAAATGATAGGAAACTTTTTATACAGAACTTGCAACAGGAGGCAATGTAATCACCTGAAGCAGACCTTCCATCAAGAAACATGCACTCGACAGGTCCTCTTCTGATGATCAGATTGTTTCCTGATACATATATATATGGCCCTTTTCGTCTTGTCAGACGGTCTAGTGGAGGCTATTGCGTATTTTTTTGAGGTATTGTTTTTGCCGAACAGCTTCTCTCGTGGCTAATTCTACCAATGTTTGACAAACACACGCGGTCACATAATGAACAGGTCAGGCTCGCTGGTCCACAGGGTTTACCATCCTTTTTCATGAGTCTCTTCTCTTCTAAGCCCTGTCTTAGAACAGTCTCAAATGTTGTTATACCGTTCCTTATACGTGCTCTCCATGATGTGCGATCACTTGCCAGATGTTGCCAGTCGTTTTCACAGATGGCGAAGTCTTTCAGAGATGATTTGCAGATATCTCTATATCGTAGTTTAGGTCTGCCGATTTGTCGTTTTCCGTGTTTTAGCTCGCCATATAGTATTTGCCTAGGAATGCGTTTTTCTTCCATCCGTTGGACATGCCCCAGCCATCTTAGCCTTCGACTTCTGAGCATCGACATGATTGTTAGGGTCTTAGCACGTTGCAGGACAGTTAAGTTGGTTATTTTGTCCTGCCATTTGATGTGCATTATTTTGCGGAGACATCGCATGTGGAAGACATTTAGTCTTTTTTCCTGGTTTGAGTATGTTGTCCAGGTTTCGGATCCATATAGTAGTGTGCTAAGCACACAAGTTTGATATATTAAGAGTTTAGTCTTTTGAGTTAGTTTCGTGTTGTTCCATGCCCTTTTTGTGAGTTTGCCGAAGGTCGTAGCTGCCTTACCAATTCGACAGTTTATTTCTTCATCAAGAGAGATGGTTTGCGTAACTGTGGATCCAAGATATGTAAATATCTGTACTGATTCTAGGAATTCCTGATACAAGTTTTGAAAAAATAAATGACATGTCAGTTTGAAGAAAAAGAAGTAGGAAACATAAATGGTGGAGAGATTTCTGTTTCTTCATTAAGTTATTAACAGAGTGCGTTGAATTGCGTTTTATATCACGTTGTTCTGTGCGCAAGTGTATCTTATATCTGTTGTAGATGGCTGTTCTACAAATCAAATATGTTAATTTTGTTTTTGGATTACCTGACATATTTTTAAAAAAAAAATAGTAAAGGTTCCCCCCCCCCCCCCCCCCGCCTCAGGATATATGTGCAACATGGTGTTAGTGCCCATATGTTTGAATGGACCAATAGCCCATTTTTTATGGGTGATGTGATCAGTATCATGCCAGGCTGCCCTAATTTTTCTGAAAAATAATACCTATCTGAGGTTGGGTGAACCTATAAGCTGTCAATCAGTATTGAATCTGACATCTTGTCTTTAGTATAGGTCGTTTCAAAATATTTTGAAGGTGTTTAAAATTCCATATCTCTGCAACCAATTGATTGATAATGCTGAAATTTTGCATATGGTCTTGTGATTTTTTGGTCCCAAGAAGTACATTCATTTCCTCACCAACAAACGTATAGTTTTAAATATTCTTTATTTGAAGTATACAAATTTAAGGCATTTTGGTCAAACCATATATTTGGAGGAATTACCGCTTCATATGAGTGAGCACCCACGGACTTGTCATCTTGAACGTAATGCGCGCCAATTTCCCTGTTTTAAGCACTAAAACACACATAAAACGCGTCATAGTTATAATTTTATATCCGGTGCATCCCATTTCCTGTCGTTTTGTTGTGATTTATGTGCAACGGCGTATCCTAATTATTGGGTAATTTCGTTAAATTTGTGATCTGTTAGTCAATGGGTATAAAAGTAAAGTTCCTTACATTGCAATCAGTGGCAATAAAGGTGTATAAATATTTTTGCATAGAAGCTAAGCGTGGAAAACTGTATCGAAGCATCTCAAAGCCAGAAAAGAGAACTATTCACGCATTGGGTATAAGCAAACGCTTTTTCAAACAAGTGCTTAAAGCTAACGGAGTGTCCAGTTCAATCAAGACTAGGACGCTAGGAAGAAAGAAAGTAGTAGATAGTTTTGACAAGGAAGTGATTAGAAGAGCAATTTGTAAAATGTTCGATTCCAAAGAAACTGTGACTTTAAGAAAACTGAAAATTCGACTGAGAGCAGAAAATGACATTGTTGTGTCGAAAACAACATTATGGAGAACTGTTAGAAGCATCGGTTTTACGTTTAGAAAGTACGATAGTGGTAGAAATGTCATCTGCGAGAAGCCGCACTTAGTTTCTATGAGGAGTAAATATTTACGTGAAGTACGGGAAATGCGTAACCAAGGTTATGATATTGTATTTCTAGATGAATCTTGGATAAATTCTCACCACACAAGTGCAAAGGAATGGCAGTTATCAGATGGAAGTATTAAAAGATGTGTACCCACTGGAAAAGGACAGCGTATTATAATGGCACATGCAGGCAGCCGAAAAGAAGGGTTGGTGAAAAATGCAGAACTTATATTCACCTCTAATTATACTGACAACAGGGACTATCACACCGAGATGAATGGCCATATATTTAGAGAGTGGATTGAAAATACTCTTCTTCCAATTCTAGACAGACCATCCTGTCTGGTAATGGACAACGCGTCGTACCACAACGCTGTGGCAGAAGAAGACAAAATTCCTACATCTACCAGTACAAAAGATGTTATAAAGATTTGGCTAAGAAAGGAAGGAATTCCATTTAACGAGGGATTTTTGAAACCTGAATTACTGTCACTTGTTAAGAAATCGCAAAAGACCAAAGTATTCCAAATAGACAAAATCATTCAACAGCATGGTCATACGTGCTTGAGACTGCCCCCTTATCATCCACAATTAAACCCCATTGAACTCGTTTGGGCAAAAATTAAAGGGCAGGTGGCAGCTGAGAATACAAGTTTTAAACTATGCGATATAAAAGGACTGACATATGCTGCTCTATCACAGATTGACAAAGATTTTTGGTGCAAATGTGAAGATCATGTCTTAAAAGAAGAAAATGACTATTGGAAAAAAGATGGACTATCGTTCGTTCAGCCCAGATTAGTAATCAATATGTTAGACTCCTCTGATTCAGAATAAATGAAATAATAATGGACGTTTTTATATGTCCGCATGATCAATCTTTAGCTAAAGTTGATAACGTTTTGAAAATGTAAAGATTCTTGATATGTGTACTGCAGGCATGCAAAGAAACTAAATCACTTTCATATGTCTTGTTTACGTAAAATAATGAAAGTCACATGGAAAGACACAAAACGAACAATGTAGCTCTTTACAGTGAAGAGGATCCCGTGCTTACATCGGACTCTTTAGTCACATGCGTACCCATAAACAATAACTTTGCTTGATATGTCATGCTCGTTATCGCTCGCAACGGATAATTAATTTTTTTTAAAATGTATTCTTTGTTGTATATTGTTTAAATAGTTTTATTAATGGAACTGTTTATACGCTGATTTGTTTTAGACCGTCTGTAAAGGCTATAACATTGACATTCTCATAGTATTTTAAAGAAAGTAAACAATAGAAAGTAAACAGTTGATAAACGCCTCCAACTTTCAAGTTGTGTAGAGACGCCTATGTCGAGAAGCTGATTTCCATTAATGTACGGTAAATTATTTTCTTCAGGAGCAAAAAGATCCGTAAATTCACTGAGATCAAAGGAAAGTGCTGCTTCATGATGAAGCATACTTCCTACATCATTAAATTTTGTGAAATCGGTGGGACCTTGGAAAAACAAGGCCAGATGCAAAAAATCAAGTTTGTAAGTGCAGGGAAAGAGGAGATATTTCATGTTAATCGTGAACATTTAGATTTGAAACGACCAATAGTTCACTGAGCTAACATGGATCCTAGACATAGTTAAAAAAAAAAGTAAAAAAGTAATAAAGTACCCCTGCCATGCCAAGTGGCATATAGGGAATATGATGTTAGTGACCATAAATTTTACAGACCTTCGGCCCATGATTTTTGGGGTAATGTGGTCGGTATTACGCCTGTGCTGCTTTACTTTCCCAGAAAAAAATCCGGTACCCATTAAAGGCTGGGTGAACCCGGAAGCCGTCGGTTGGGATCGAACCCTACCTCTTGTCCTTTGTAGTCCAGTTGACTAACCACTGAGCTATCGTGGCTGCCAGACATAGTTAAAGTTTCCTTTATTCTCCTCCACCTACATGCCACTAGAATTATGAGATCAGATTACAACATAACGTGCCAGATGACACATACAACTCTGATAGTTATAGAAAATCCAAATAAGATTTGAGCTGACTGTGCCTCAACATTAAACAAATATATTTTAAAAGAAAAGAATACAGAAAAGTGTACATTACCATAGATACATCAGAACAACATGATTTATATAACATAAGTGGTCTCCAAATCTTACTTTTGACGTCTGTAGTGTGTTACTGCTCTCTTAAAGAAGTTGATGTTACCTTTGCCAATGAGCCAGCTCTTAGCTACAAACTCTTCTATCGCCTGGACTTCAGCATCTGAGAATTCTGGTACACCTATCACAGACACAAACAAACTTGCGCATTAATGATTCCCACCTTTCTTAAGGCATGTTCATGAATTTTAAAGAGGATAAAGCAAAGCACCTTCTTTATGGAGAACTTTTACAGAAAAACAAGGAAAGTGTACTGGCAAATGAGGTATTCATCAGTACTAAAACAATAATTACAAATGACCTATAAAAAGCATACAGATGCGAGCACAATTTTGAATTAGATAAATGTCTCAGGCATTCTAATAAATGTTCAAAAAAAAAAGATTAGCATTTCTTCACTTGTTTTATTTTTCTTATTAACCACACATAAAAAAAGGAGTGCTAGTTACACCTTGTAGCATATGAGTAATGTGACGTTAGCACTGGTATTTTAATTGATAATCTACAGATTTATGGGTAATGTGGTCAATATCATTGATAACCTACAGATTTATGGGTCTTCTTCTTCTACCTTTCAGCTCCCTGTGGAGCCTATGTCTTCAACAAATAATTTCCAATCCGTTCTGTTTCTTGCCACTCTTTTAAGATCGTTCCATGTCTTCCCCATCATCTTCATCTCCGCTTCTATCTGTCTTCTCCAAGAATTCTTTGGTCTTCCTCTTTGTCTTTTTCCCTGGGGATTCAAAAAAAGGGCCTGTCATATAATACTCTCAGTTGGCTTCTGTAGTGTGTGTCCTATCCAGCGCCATCGTCATCGCTGTATCTCTTTATCCACTGGTATATGACTAGTACATTTCCATAATTCTATGTTAGTGATTTTGTCCTGCCATTTTCATCCTTTTATTCTGTGTGAGCATCCATTAATGAAAGCCTGTATCTTCATGATTGTCATTTTAGTTGTTCTCCATGTTTCACAGC
Organism: Megaustenia siamemsis; assembly: GCA_032433765.1. Classification (NCBI taxonomy): domain Eukaryota; kingdom Metazoa; phylum Mollusca; class Gastropoda; order Stylommatophora; family Ariophantidae; genus Megaustenia; species Megaustenia siamemsis. The sequence goes on from JAVIAB010000050.1 coordinate 32,135,700, forward strand.
CATATAATAAGACTGACTTAACATTTGAGTTGAAAATTTTTATTTTTTTATTTGACCTAATTTCTTTGGACTTCCATATGTTTCCCAGTGCAACAAATGCTCCTCTTGCTTTTGTATCCTTATTTTGGTATCATTTTCTGTTTCTCCCTCTTTATCTATATTACTGCCCAGATATATGTAAGATTGTACGTCTAGTAGAGGTATTTATCCTATTTTTATTTGGTTATTGCTAACTACATTAATTCTCACAATTTTAATCTTATCTCTATTTATTTTCAGTCCCATCTGTTGTGATTTCTCATCAAGTATGCTCATTTTATCTTGCATCTGTTGATGGTTGTGTGATAGGAGAGCTATATCATCAGCAAAGTCTAAATCATCAAGTTACTTGGTCAGTGACCACTGGATTCCATTTCTGTTGTTTTGAGTTATTTTCATAATCCAATCTGTGCCCAGTAGAAAGAGAAATGGAGACAGAAGGCATCCTTGCCTTACTCCTGCTCTTATTTCAAATGCTTCTGTAAGCTGTCCTTCATGCACCACACAACATTTCATTCCTTCATACATTGTTTTTATCAGGTTAATAAACTTTATGGGGATTCCGTAATGACTCAGCAACTTCCAAAGCATTCCTCTGTCTAAACCATCAAATGCCTTTTCGTAATCTATGAACCCAATATAAAGTGGAGACTATAGTTCTAAACTTTGTTCAACTATTATACGTAGGGTAGTTATTTGATCAGCACATGATCTGTTTTTCCTAAAACCTGCTTGTTCATCTCTCAAATGTTTCTCTATGGCCTCTTTTAGTCTCTCCAGAATGATTCTGCTTAATATTTTTCATGGCAATGATAGTAGCATAATTCCCCTATAATTTGTGCACTCCTGTAAACTTCCTTTCTTTGGTAGTTTGATTATATAACCTTCTTTCCAGTCTTTAGGTATTTCTTCCCTCTCCCAAATTTTATCTAGTAGATTATGTAACATCTTGGTGGAAGTGTTAATATCTGTTTTGATGGCTTCTGAAGGAATTTCATCTGGTCCTGTGGCTTAACCATTTTTTAAAAGCTTGATGGCTTTCATTATTTTTCCTTGTTTGGTTTTCCACAGTTAACATGTAACTCTTCTTCTGCTGGTAGTATATCTGGAGGGTTATTTGAGCCGGGTCTGTTCAAAGTGCTCTTTCCAACTATCCATTTGTTCCCTTATATTACTAAGAAGATTTCCTTTCTTATCTTTAATAAAGGTATTGATCTATTTGTATTTACCACTTAATTTCTTTGTGCTGTTGTACATTTCTTTCATATTTCCTTTATTTGCTGCTTTCTCTGCCTCTTTAGCTAGTTCATCTATATATTTCCTCTTATCCCTTTTAATGCACCTTCTTACTTCTTTGTTCACCTCTGTGTAAGCTTCCTGTGTCTTGGCTTTATTACTTCTTGTTTTGCATTTATTTATGTCTGCTTTCTTATTTTTCTTTCTTTAATTTTATCCAGGGTCTCAGCTGTCGTCCATGCATTATTCTGGTGTTCTCTTTTCCCCAGCGTTTCTTCGCATGTCTCTTTCCATATATCCTTTACCTGTTTCCAATGATCTTCTATATTTATTGTATTTTCTAGTTGTTGCATGACTTGGCATTTGTTTGATATTGTGACTGCAAATTTGTTTTTAATTCCTTGTTCTTTAAGAAACCCTACATTGAAATACTGTCTCCCCTTCTGTGTTGTAGTATATTTTTTCAGTTTAAGTTTGGCAAGCAGAAGATGATGAACTGAAGCCACATCTGCTCCTCTACATCCTGTAAGGATGACTTAAACTTATTATTAATACATATGTGGTTGATTTGATTCTCTATGATCTGGTGACACCCATGTAGCTTTATGTATTCTTTCATGTTAGAATATTGTTCTTCCTCATCATCATGTACCATACCGGTTGGCGTAGGCGATCATGTCCCTCCACAATCTTCTATCCACAGTGCATCGTATCAGTTCTATTGTTCACTGCTTTCCATGCCATGACATCAAGCTATCCAGTATTTTCTCTCTTTGTCGTCCGCGATCTCTCTTTCCTTTCATTTTGCCAGTTGTAACCAAGTATTCCAACTTTCCTCTTCTCATGATGTGCTCGAAAAATGTTGATTGCTTCTTTCTGATGTTTTTAGGAGCTGCCTTTTTGTGTTGGCCTCTTTGAGAACTTCCTCATTGGTCTTTTTAACTGTCCAGGGAACTTTCAACATTCTTCTGAGAAATCCCATCTCTGTGGCCTCTAATCGTCTTTTCATTTGTTTGTCTACTGTCCATGATTCGCTTCCATAGATCAGAATTGGTTCTATATAGCACTGATGAACTCTCTTTCTCATTTCTATTGTTGTTCTTCCTAGGCTCATTTGATTAAGAGCACAGAAGTTCACGAATATCTCTCAATTCTCATTTATATTTCCAAGTCCATGTTTTCCCATAATCTCTTCGAAGCCTCTGTTGTCCAATCCTACTTTTGCATTTAGATCTCCCATCAATATTATAATATCCATGGCTTATCTTTCATCCATCTGACATTGCAACTATTTACAGAATTCATCTTTACCTAAATCGTCCTTATCATTGGTTGGTGCATAGAATTAGATAATGTGTATTTTTATTTTGTTGTTTGTTGTTTTAAATGTTGCTCTCATTAGTCTTGGCCCTACTACTTCCATTCTATCAGGGTCATCTGTGCATTCCTTGATAACATTATAGCTACACCTTCACTATGCTGTGCTCCAGGTTCCCGGTATCCTGATGATAAAATCAACTCTCCTGTATTTAGTTTTATCCTTTCCGTTCCTAGCCATCTTGTTTCGCACATTGCCAGAATATCTATTTTGTAATTTCTCATTTCTGCTGCTACCTGTGCGGCTTTTCCTTGTTCATATTAGGTACGTACATTTCAGGTGCCAATTCTGGAGGATTTCCTGGTAGACAAAAGGTGAGTCGGCAACCCAGACTCCTTATGGCTTTCCCGGATTACGTCATACATCTCTTGGACAGAGAGCCTTTATCTTTCCTGGATGACGGATTTATATTTATTCTTTGACATGTCCATGTTTGTGAAGTTTTTTTCAGCTTATTTTTTTACAGTACAGGATAGCCAGTCCCATGCACAACCCTCCTTAGTCGCCTCTTATGTACACACATGGTAGGGAACAGCACCACTATTCTTTACTCCTCTTTCGGGCCCCAGCAGCGCACAGGGTAATGTGGTTAATATCTTTGATAACCTACAGATTTATGGGTAATGTAGTTAATATCACATAAGGCCAGGGAGACTCAGTGGTCTAGAGGTAAGATGTCAGCCTTCTGACAGGAAAGTTCCGGGTTTGAATCTTTCCAAGGCGGTGGGAATTTTTCAATTAGAATCTGTAGTTTCTTTGTGACTTTACCCTAACCTGGTCTTTGGGTAGTGAGATCTGATATCCAGCCATCTTGGATAATGGTGGACAACTGGAGATCATGTGTACACTCATGCAAATTAAAGAAACCTGGGCAATTAAAAGTCAAAAAGAGACGATCAGAATGACAATGTCTGGACAAAGTTGTTAAGCAGATCTACCCAAGTGTTGAACCAAAAGGTACAGATATCATGGCTTTGCCATAAACTAGCAACACAATGCACTAAACAGGTGAACACCAAGAAATAGAAATCACACTAGGCCACCGCACTTTTCCAGAGAAAATCTCATAGATATTCATTTTATAAATCCCATATGTATTCATTTTATAAATCCCATAGGTTATCATTTTATAAATCTCATAGGTATCCATTTTATAAGGTTAGGTAAGCCATGTGCCATGTTGATCCAAAAATGAATTTTGTCACATTTGGGATTTTAAATCTGGACCCATCTAAACAGTAAACAAGCACACTTACCACTTTGATAATATGACTATTTTGTGAACACATAAAGTTGGTTGTCTTGTCTAAAAAAATCTTCTATCATTATTATAATTTTAATTACTCAGAAAGGTCATAAAAGGTCACATGATCACTGTTTACTTCTTCTGAGAGAGACATTCCTAAAGGACATTTCTTAATGTTTGCTACCTCACTGATGAATCTTAGACCTAATGATCAAGTCAAAGGAGAAATGAAACAAATATATATAGAAAAAAAAAGTATGGTTAATTGGCCTTCAAAAAGAGACAAACATACAACACACATACAAATATGTATTTAAAATAATAAATAAATAATTAATAAATAAATAATAAATAAATAAAATATAAATTATAAATAATAAAAAAATATAATAATTTCATTTTATTTAAAAGACATATTTGTACGTGTGTTGTATGCTTGTTCCTGTTGAAGGCCTAATGTGCCGAAACGTCATTCTCGTTTGTGTTGTCCATTTGGTACATAAAGCTTTAACTTTACCATTTTTTTCTATTTTTTTCTCTCTCTATATATATATATAGTTTTCATTTCTCCTCACAATTAGCTTTACATTTGTATACATTTATGTACATTTCTTTGCCTTGACCCTGATCAAGTCAAACTTTTTTTATTCCTTTGACAACCGAACAATTTGCCACTTTTTTACCCAGAGCACCAAACATTTTACATTGTCATTATTAAACAATGTAGATAAATATAATTTATAAACACAAATTACTCTAAGGAGCAAATAATTTCTGTTTGTATTTGAATCTCACCTAAGTTTTGACTGATTTCTTCAGCTTTTGTTAAAGAGATGTAATCCCTAGTGATGATCTGTCTAGAGTTAATTTCCTGATTTTCCAACACTTTTCCCAAGCTTGCAGTGAGCAACAGCACAAAATATATGTATCTATAAAAATATTTCATAAAATTAAGGCATGAGAAATAATGGACAGTCATAAGTATTACTATAAATCATTGCAACATTATTCTTACTAACATCAATACTGACATTATAATCCTGAAATACACAAAAAAATAAGGTGCTTAGACATGCTGACACTGTCTCTTATTATTTACATACCTGCGAGGCAACTCATTCTCAGAAAGGAAGCCGTGCCAGGAAACATTGCGGATGTTCAGGGACATGGGAGGACCAATCACAACCTGTAACACTTTAATCTGAAACAAATGGCAACAAATATTTGTTACAATTAAATTAAATTGTTTTGTTAATTTGTTACAATTAAATTAAATTGTTTTGTTAATTTGTTACATTTAAATTTATGGTGCTTTAATTATTATTTTTTGTTGTTGTACAGGTAAGATATATAATGAATGATCATCTTTATGCAACATGACTCTATAGTGTGGCGCACCAAATATATTGGGCACTTAACTGTGTTATCATTATGTACTGTATGGCAGGAATCCTTGAGGCTATGTCTGAAAAATGCTCCATGTTGCAGTTTCCTCATATTCCAAAACCGGTTTGCTGCCTGAGCTACTGAGTTTAGTGTTCTGTGCACAACATGAGCTGTTTTTTTTTTCATCCGAATTATTTTTCGATATTCCACTTGCTTATGATGAATGCTTATGATATCGTATGAGAAAGGACAGTTCAGCTGTGTTCACTTTCAATGTCACTTGGCCTTATGGCTTTTGCCGTGTGCTGTAGCTGCTATGATGGGGATTGCAGCTGCCTTTCTTTGTTTGGATCCTTCAATGAGATGAGATGTTAATTTGGATGATTCCACTGGCACTGGCAGTTGAGCAATTATGGATTTTAGTTTGTTTGCAGTTATACCAGGGCCTTCGACTAACTATAAATATAACTATGTACTGTGCGTGCTGGTGTAAAAGATGTCTCTTCATAACTCTTCTATCTTAACAGCAGATTGTTAATTTTGTTTATTTTTCATAAAACCATTTCATTGTTAATTTTGTTTATTTTTCATAAAACCATTTTCATTGTTAATTTGTTTATTTTTCATAAAACCATTTTCATTGTTAATTTTGTTTATTTTTCATAAAACCATTTTCATTGTTAATTTTGTTTATTTTTCATAAAACCATTTTCATTGTTAATTTTGTTTATTTTTCATAAAACCATTTTCATTGTTAATTTTGTTTATTTTTCATAAAACCATTTTCATTGTTAATTTTGTTTATTTTTCATAAAACCATTTTCATTGTTATTTTGTTTATTTTTCATAAAACCATTTTCATTGTTAATTTGTTTATTTTTCATAAACCATTTTCATTGTTATTTTGTTTATTTTTCATAAAACCATTTTCTTAAACTACCTGTTATCTTTTATATTTATTTCTCTCTTATCTTGTCTTCCATCAATATTTCCAGCTTTTCCCTTCTCAATACTTGGCCAAAAAATCATTATTGTTTCCTTGTGATGTTGAAAATTTCGCTCTGACCACTCTTAGAACATCCTCATTACTCGTTTTAGCTGTCAATGGCATTCCCAACATTCTTCTGTAAAACTGCATTTCTGTTACATCTAATGATGTTTTTATCTGTTGTCTGATTGTCCATGATTCATTTTCATATGTAAAGATTAGCTCTACAAAACACAGAAGAACTGTATTTACAAGTTAAATCAAATTGTGTAACTTTTTTTTTTTTTTGCGTTCATCAGCTTTCACCTCTGCTGATGTCCCTAGAGACTAGGAACTGAATTTTGTGTGTTAATCCATTGTGTAATTGAAAAATGAGGTTCTAACAAAATTAATCTTCATCAGTAAGCATAATTGGCACACTTAATTAGTAAAAAACTAGTGTACATGCTGAATATCGTCATCAGATATCATTCCCACTGACAAAGGTGTTCACTCTCTCTGCTTTGCGTTCACTCATGAAGTGGGCGTTAATCTGTTGTGTTGTTAATTTTTTTAAAAGCTGCAACTTTAGGCCCAACATTCCCGTCTTCAGTGTAAGTAGATTTGCTTAACAATTTTTGCCCATGCAGCTGCAATACCCCATAGGTGTTCACATCTTTTTTCATACTCATGTCATATGTGTTCCTCATCAGTTCTATTGTTGAACTCTTTCCATGTCAGACTGCTAAGTTGTCTAATACTGTATGTTGCTGTCTTCTTATCTCTCTCTCTCTCTCTCTCTCTCCTTCAGTCTTACCGATTGTTACAATATTTTCACTCAAGTTTTCATCTTTTCTACACATAACCAAAAAGGATATATTTCAGTATCATTCATCAACATAAGTAGAGTCATTGCAGAAGTCCAAAATACATAAGTTCACCTTTGTCTATGTCCCTGGACATGCGGGAGTACGAGGAAATGAAAGAACGGACAGGTTGGCTAGCTGCACTGTTGTTGAGGACGGGCAACCAATGGATCAGGCAGACATCACCAATGCCCTCCAAGATGTTGGAAGAGCACAGGACTTAAACAAACACAGATCCACGTCACTTCTTCAGATGATAGAAATGGGAGTTAAGATGGGCACAGCCAGAAATGAGAAACTTAGTGGCCGTATAAGAAGACTTATCAACCAACATAGAACTGGAGTCGTCAGTCACTGAACACTGCGGGACTTGCCAGGGAGGGGATCTGAGCACCAATGGACATGTTCGGAGTGCAATGATGATGACCCGCAAATAACTCAATAACTCATCAACATTCTCTTCTGTTAAACTATATGTCTGTGCATGTAACAGCTGGAAACCAATGAAAGAAACAGAGAATAAAATAGATACATTTGAAAGTAAATGTCTAAGGAAAATACTTCATATACATTGAAATGATTTAAATACTAATACAGAAATAAGAGAAATGGTCATGCAACGAACATTTATAATCAAAAAAAGAAGGTGCACATATTTCATTTAAGTGATGAGATTACACAATTAATCAATCACAAAGCAAATCTTCACAAGGGAAATAACAGAAAAAGAAGAAAAGGGCTGATTTCATGAGTTATTTGTGGTTCATCATCATTGCACTCTGAACATGTCCATAGGTGCTCAGATCCCCTCCTCATCAAGTCCCACTGCGTTCAGCTACTGACGACTCCAGTTCTGTGTTGGTTGATCAGTCTTCTTATACACCCGCTAAGTTTCTTATTTCTGGCTGTGCTATCTTAACTTCCATCTCTTTCATCCGAAGGAGTGATGTGGACTCATGGTTGTCCTATCTTGGCGGGCATTGATGACATCTGCCAGATCCATTGTTTGACCATTATTGGCGACAGCACAGCTAGCCAACCTGTCCACTGTTTCAATTCCCCATACGCCTGCATGTCCAGAGACATAAACAACGGTGACTCTATACACTGTTGACTTCTACAATGACTCTACCCATTACATGTGCACAACAGAGACCACCTCCACTTTCCTTATCAGGCTCATCAATTCACTTGGTACGCAGGTGTTGGTATTGACTTTGTGAGACTTTACAGAGAATATAAGAGAGGCAAGAACAGTAGCCCTCAAATACTTTACTGAGATTGAGAAGCTTACCCAGAAAATGGATTTATGACAAGGTATAGTGCAAGCATTGTATGATGTTTGGTGGTTCTGTAAGGATGATTATGATGGTGATAATTATATTGCTATTCCTGCCATAATCTTCTTCTTTGTTCCTCAATTACCTATGACTCAGTGTTTATGCTAAAGCAAGTGTAACTATTCCATTAAATGCCCTTGTGATTACTGGTTGCCTTCCTTCTTTGATTCTTGCTCACTTGACCAGATTGAATAGTCTATTTCCGGGAGCACCAATGAGAGGTAGAACAATGTCTTAATCAGCTCTGTTGTTCACTATCCTAACATGGGCAGTCAGCTATGGGTTGCTGAATGTTCTCAGCTCAGTTGTTGGATGAGCATCTTCATGGTAGGCAGGTAACTTAAAACACCATCCTCTTTCTTCTCTCTGAAGACAGCATTTGTTGTACAAATGCTTACAGTAAAACTGTATTTTTTTTTAAATATATATATATTCTTATGGTATTTTCCCATTACTGGGATCTCGGGTGAGATTGTAGGACCGGAAAATAAGGCCACTTCTCCAGTGCAATCACCCCGAGGTATTAAGGTCTGAGTTTTTATTTCACTCCCAAAAGAAATAACTTTGCACTCTACCTAGATTTGAACTCATGATCTTCTGCTTTGGACTCCAATGTCGATTTGGCCACCCATCGAGGGAAGATATAATTTGCAATTTTTTGCTCTTCTGTTGGCCTCTGTTGCTGTTATGTTACCTAGTGCTTCTGATATTCTATTGATCCATCTTTTTTTGTTCTGGTGTTCTCACAGTGTTCATTAAAAGCTTATTGTGTTGTGGTCCCTTTGCAGTCTCTTCTAAAAATCTCCAGATGTCATTAATTTGTGTAATCTTTGTCTCAAGGTTTCAATTCTCTGTGTTTCTAGGTTTCCTTGCTTCCTTTGCCCCTGTGGGTTCCAGATAAGAGATTGCCCAGTAATGTTTGTAATTGGCTTTAACAGTATTTGTTCTTTTCAACCCCAACATTAATTAAGTTTTGTTTACTCTATTGTGGGTTAGTTTAATTGTTGTTTGAGTTGTGTGATGTCTATGCGGAAGATGAGAGAGAGAGACGGAGAGAAGAATTTGTTAGATAGTGACTGAGAAGTGAGAGGGAGAGTGAGTATATGGGTGGATAGATGAGTGAGCAGGCAGGCGAGCCTGTTAGTGAGTGAATACCCTCTAAGTATTTAAGACATAATAGCCAGCGTGAATTACTTTCTCTACAATTATGAAACTGGTGAAAGAAAGGATGTATGAACGTTCACTCACATTAATGTGAATTTCACTGTGAATAAATAATGAATCATATCTACTGTAAAGTGTCACTCACCACAGCACAACCCAAATATCTTCTAACACTTTTGCAGCAAGGAGATCCTTCAGCATCTTAGGGCACTGTTGTCCATGTAGCAAAAACAGCTGACATTGCACAGGCAGAAAATAGGGTATTACAATTAGTACTAGTTCATAAAACAAGCAAACAAAAATATAATATAAAATAAAACAACAAATGATTATAAATAAAAAATTAATAAGATAAGAATAATTGAAGAAAAAAAAAAAAGAATAAGATGAAATAGAAGAATTTAAACTATTATATCTTTAAAAGGTAATAGAATATCATAAAATAATAAGTGTGTGCTACCACATTCAACATTTAGTGGCTGGAGCTATTGCCTTGATGGAACACTCTGACAATCTGGTGTTACAAATTTCAAATACTATTAAAGAATTCAGAGAGTGAGTGGCAAAGTTATTAAACTGATTGTTTGTCTGGCTTAATTGTTTTAAGAGATGACGTCATGGGACGCACCAAAATGGGCAGCTTATTTATATTCGAGCTATGGACTAATCAATGTTTACTTTGAATACCACGATAAATGTTATTGCTGCGAGTTGGCAGATTTTTGGAAATGTATTCGGGGTTTGAACATAAGTGTTTGTTCACAGTTCGTTGGCCTTCGCTGTAGATAAAGTCGTTAATTTGTTTCGGACGATTGTGACCTTGGTGGCTAAGGACCTAACTTGTGCAAACGGATGGCATTGGCAATGATCATTTTGAATCTATGAAGTGGGCTCATTTGTGTTTAACTCAAAAGCATATGTGCTTTTTAACCAAAGAATTTTTTTTTTTTTTGGGACTCAATGAAGATATCCCCGATGGAACAATAAATTGTACTATTTGTCCATAAATGATTCGCTTCCAGAGGTTTATGATGTAAACAAAGCAGTATTGTCATTGCAAGTGAATAATGTCCACACCTATAATTGGTCAGGATTGGGTAGCAGCAGCAGTTTTATAGCGAACACAGAAAACATCACAGGATTGTGCTGTTCTGAAACAGCTATGCCATGCTACCTAGAATTGCCTTTAATGGGATTACTGTGACCACAAACCACTCTCCATGTGTGTGCCACGTATTTACACCCCTGAAAAAAATTCTGAATATAACAACATCATGTGCCGTCTATGATATTAATGACCACATACCAGGAGCCTCCACTATGATTGATACAACTGTTGCACCAAACACTTCATCAGCAAAGCCATATCTATGGAATGTTCATCTGACATTGTTTTTGAATGATGCCCAAGTTAATGAGACATCAGAATCGTGTGGCGGCAGCTACAGAAGGGAGCGGAGAACATCATCAATTGTGTTTTTACTAACTACAGGTCATGTGGCTTCTGTTGGATTGGAAAGGATAACTTACCACCACTGTGTGTCTATATGTTTGGAATTGGAGTCATCAATGATGACCTAACATCATAAAGTGCTACGACGATCATCATTTTCGGAGGACGTAAACTCCCATGGTATATGGTGGATAGGCGGCAGGAACCATTGAAGGCTATGTCTGAAAGTGTTCCTTCTTGCAGTTTCCTCATATTCCAAGTCCGGCTTGTTGCAGGAGCTACTGAGTTAAGTGCTCTGTGCACACCGTGAGCTGTGTGTCTCATACGTTTTGATCCTGCTTCGATATCCCGCTTGTTTACGATGAATGATGATATCGTATGACGGGGAACAGTTGGCTGTGTTCACTTTCTGCGCGGTTTCGCCTTATGTCTTTTGGCGTGTGCTGAGACTGCTACGATGGGGACTACAGTTACCTTTCTTTGTTTGGGAGATGAGTTAGTAATTCGGATGATTCACTGGCACGGGCGGTTGAGCAATTATGGATTTTAATTCGTTTGCTGTGAGACCGAGGCCTTCCATAGCCAATAACAATAACAATAACAATTGTTTTAAACCTGGTTATTTTTTTTTTCTGTTAGTGGTGGAAATAAAACTATCATTTGTACACTATGTGATGACTGTATTGAGTCCTTCGTTCTAGCTTCTTAATAACTTCTCCACCATACCCTAAATTAAAGTTAATGCAACAACAAAATGTGGCACCAGTGCAAGTCAAATACCAGTGGATAAAGAGATACAGTGAAGACGATGGTGCTGGATATGACACACACTGCGGAAGCCAACTGAGAGTATTACACAACAGGCCATTTTTTGGAATCCCCAAGAAAAAGACAAAGAGAAAGACCAAAATATTCTTGGAGAAGACAGATGGAAGCAGAGATGAAGATGATGGGGAAGACATGGGGTGATGTTAAAAGAATGTCAAGAAGCAGAACAGCTTGGAAAGTGTTTGTTGAAAACCTATGCTCCACAGGGAGCTGAAGGGTAGAAGAAGTAAAAGAACAACAAAATATGGCTCTCTTATAGAATGATCATCATCATTTAGTGCTATATCTGTGAATGTAGCTGATCATGTTCTTCCATGCATTTCTCTCGCTGGTATTCTCTGTTAGTTCAACCAATGAATTTTTATCTATGCCAAAGTATGATTAAAGTATCATTCCAGAACATTCCACTCTTCAAGCAGGGCAAGAAAAATATCTGATACACATTTTCAGAGGCTGGATGAACACTGATGTCATGTCAATTACCAAGAAAATTTGTTATATCTGGGAAGTTAACCTAGACTCACATGATCAGTAGATAAATTCACTAAACACTTTGTTAACATGGCTTCTCCAGACTGTTAAGCTATCCAGCTTCTTAAGTAATTTATCCTCTAAAACTGGCAGCAGGAAAGCCCACTACACTCACTCTGTGAGATACAGAGAGGCCAAGACCATCAAATGAATACAACAATAACAAATGCAGAAAAATTGGGAGTAAAAAAAAGTAAAGACCCCCGTCACGCCAACCGGCGTATAGGGTATATGGTGTTAGTGATCATAATTTTTACAGACCTTCGGCACACGATTTTTGGGGTATTGTGGTGGTATTACACCCGTGCTGCTTTACTTTGCCAGAAAAAAATCAGGTACACATTTAAGGCTGGGTGAACCAGGAAGCCATCGGTCAGGATCGAACCTGACCTCTTGTCCTTTGTAGTCCAGTTCACTAACAACTGAGCTATCATGGCTCCCAACAAATTGGAAGCTAGAAAGTTAATTAGTCATCTGACTATCCTCAGCACACATCGAACAACAGTCCATAAGCTCAGATCTCCTCCTCAGCAGATCCCGCAGTGTGAAACAATAAACTGGTTCATAAGTCCTCTCCCATTCTCATAGTAGCTCTCCTGAATCTAGACAACATCCCTCCTGACTAACATTAAACTCCGGTAGTCGCCTCAAGGAGTACAAACAAAACACCATCGTTTTGTCCTTCATTATGAACATACCGTCGGTTTTAGGGATATATGAACACCCATTTGATGATGTAGTACCCACAATAATGAATGTGCCAAAAGCAACTGATAAGCTCCAGAAGATGTAGCTTAAAAATGCATAAACACTGTAGTAATGGCCCAAAACCCAAAGTGTAATCTTAAGTTGACTTGGTAGAATAATCCCTAATTAAGGAGCTGTAATTTGTAAGTAATTGGCGCAAAAAAATTCAACGATGGTTATTTGACAGTTCTCAATGTCATGATGACATAGCATACACAATAATGGATGTGTCCACAATGCCTGATCAACTCCAGAGAAAATGGTAAAAAAATACATGAAACATCATAGCAATGGCCCAGAATCCCTCCTAAAGTGAAACCTTCAATTGACTTGGTAAAATTAGAAGCAAAAACTGCCATAAAATTACATGTATGATCAAATTCATCTACTACTATGGCATGCTGAGACAACTATTTTCCACCCTAGAATGGACCACTGGATATTTGAGTCACATATATCAACTAGGATAAACCACACTGACAAATGCCACTGCAGAAGAGAAGACAGACTCCAGAGTGCTTTCTCCAGTCATACAACAACTATGCTGAACTTCGATGTCAGTCCTAGCCCACGAACACAGACATACAACAAAAATTGAGGAGACAATACGAAAACCTGGATAGGCTGCCAACTCATCAGGGGACAGTGAAAAGCCATAGTATGAGCATAAGCTTCTCAAACACGGGGAGTGAGAAAGAGATTGTCTCCCTCTTTCTTCCAAGTAGTTAAAATATTTCCAAGTTTTCCTCATTTCTTGACATCACCAAAGAAAACACACAGACACCTTTTCTCTTTTGTACTTCAAGTTTTCTCTGTACATGAGTTCATTCAAGATTATTAAAATTAACTTCACAATGAATCCTTACCACAAGCACAAAGAACTAACATCTCTAACAAGTTAGTGGCATAAACACTGTCAGCTGCACAGGGAGAAAATATTGGCATTCCCTGTTTGGCAAGAACAAGATGAACACAAATTAACTTTTTTATATATCGTACAATTACAGGTTCTCACATTGCCAAGTGCATACTCTAGGCCAGTACACATCAATAGTAGTGACAGATGATCATCTGCACCATCTTTATTGGTGAGCAGCTCAAAACATTCCTGAAATAGCTGCAGATATGAAGGAAATAAACACACAAATGCTGAGTTATTGTTAAAATGATGATAAGGATAGTTTTTAAAATGTTTTTTTTTAAATAATATAACAGGGTAACAGCTTTATGCTGTTATGTTAAATTATCTTAATGCCAAAATGTTGTCATACAACTTTTACATTTTAAAAATAAAATCGCCTCAACAGATATAAATAAGCATCAGCATTATTTGGAATAATGACATATATTAGCCATCTGTTATGGAGATCATGATATGTCCTGATACTTCTAGCATAAGTAAAGGTAAAGTACAAGACTTGAATCAGCATCTTAGCACGCGAGTTTCCACCAATATGTGCTCGGTTGCCTATCCAGAAGTGTTCAGAAATTTCTGGATAGTGTCACTTCAAACATCGAAACTCACGATGCGAGGCGGCATTCCTCACCTTCCCAGAGTACTAACCTGGTACTCATTTCTGCCAGCTTTCCTTACTCCTTTTTATGAAATAAACCATATGAGTTCTTATGTAAGAGATAAAGTCACTATACCATTCGTTTCACCATACTGTGACGATATTGAAATTACATGAAGCAAGTTCAACATGTTTCCATTCACTAACCTCAGAATGTTTTGTCCATAGCAAGTACTCTCCATACGTCTTAGAAAATTCTTGAGCAGATAAGCATTCAAGGATATCATAAGAACGTCTGATAATCTCTGCAATGGCAGTTACTGATCTCACATAATACTCTTCCACAGAGAGGTCTGCATCTACAAAGACACTATAGCTTTAAATCAGGTTTGCACAAAACTTTACAACACAAGATAGTTCTAATAAAGCCAACAATAATATCAAATAAATTTACAAATGACACTTTACATTATACAAGCAAATGGATACTAATTAAATCATTTTTCTATAGATAAAAAATAACAAACAACATTTATAGTCCCTAAAATCAAACAAGCTATAACATGAGACAACGAGACATTAATGTGAGGTGAAGACAAATTAAGGTGGAGATGATTAGTTCTTACAAATCTCAAAAATGGGAGCCAAAAAGCCCATCCAGCATCTAAGGTGAGTGTGGAAGCCCATCGAGCATCTAAGGTGAGTGTGGAAGCCCATCCAGCATCTAAGGTGAGTGTGGAAGCCCATCCAGCATCTAAGGTGAGTGTGGAAGCCCATCCAGCATCTAAGGTGAGTGTGGAAGCCCATCGAGCATCTAAGGTGAGTGTGGAGGCCCATCCAGCATCTAAGGTGACTGTGGAAGCCCATCCAGCATCTAAGGTGAGTGTGGAAGCCCATCCAGCATCTAAGGTGAGTGTGGAAGCCCATCCAGCATCTAAGTGAGTGTGGAAGCCCATCCAGCATCTAAGGTGACTGTGGAAGCCCATCCAGCATCTAAGGTAAGTGTGGAAGCCCATCCAGCATCTAAGGTGACTGTGGAAGCCCATCCAGCATCTAAGTTGAGTGTGGAAGCCCATCGAGCATCTAAGGTGAGTGTGGAAGCCCATCCAGTATCTAAGGTGAGTGTGGAAGCCCATCCAGCATCTAAGGTGAGTGTGGAAGCCCATACAGCATCTAAGGTGAGTGTGGAAGCCCATCCAGCATCTAAGGTGAGTGTGGAAGCCCATCCAGCATCTAAGGTGAATGTGGAAGCCCATCCAGCATCTGAGTGAGTGTGGAAGCCCATCCAGCATCTAAGGTGATTGTGGAAGCCCATCCAGCATCTAAGGTGAGTGTGGAAGCCCATCCAGCATCTAAGGTGACTGTGGAAGCCCATCCAGCATCTGAGTTGAGTGTGGAAGCCCATCCAGAATCTAAGGTTAGTGTGGAAGCCCATCCAGCATCTAAGGTGAGTGTGGAAGCCCATCCAGCATCTAAGGTGAGTGTGGAAGCCCATCCAGCATCTAAGGTGAGTGTGGAAGCCCATCCAGCATCTAAGGTGAGTGTGGAAGCCCATCCAGCATCTGAGTTGAGTGTGGAAGCCCATCCAGCATCTAAGGTCAGTGTGGAAGCCCATCCAGCATCTAAGGTGAGTGTGGAAGCCCATCCAGCATCTAAGTTGAGTGTGGAAGCCCATCCAGCATCTAAGTTGAGTGTGGAAGCCCATCCAGCATCTAAGGTGAGTGTGGAAGCCCATCCAGCATCTAAGGTGAGTGTGGAAGCCCATCCAGCATCTAAGGTGACTGTGGAAGCCCATCCAGCATCTAAGGTGAGTGTGGAAGCCCATCCAGCATCTAAGGTGAGTATGGAAGCCCATCCAGCATCTAAGGTGAGTGTGGAAGCCCATCCAACATCTAAGGTGAGTGTGGTTAGCAATCCACAGCTGACTGCATGCATCAGGATCAGAGAAAAACAGCTGATCAAGACCTGCTCCACCTCCCAGCAATGCTTCAAGAAACAGACTATCCAGTCTGGCCAAGAAAGTAGGGCCAAAGAGGGAAGACAACCTGATACATAAAAATGCTGAAGTCAGATGTGTTGGGTCACAGGTCAAATACCACATCCTAGCTGCAAACCACAACACAATGTATTTAGGCCCATATAATGTCCTTTTATTCAACACATGAAACTCTTTTGAAGAGACAAAGCTCAAGATCCCAACAATATAACCAATTGAAGAGATAGATGCATTAGGAGAGCTGGGTGTACAATTTATAACAAAACTACTCAATGACATATATAACACTGGACACATACCCGAAGATCTACTAAAATCTATCTTTAAGTAAAGTAAGTACGAGACTTGAACCGGCGTCTTAGCACGCGAGTTTACACCCATATGTGCTCGGCCGCCTATCCAGAAATGTTCTGAGATTTTTGTACAGTGTCGCCTCAAGCATCGAAACTCAGATGCAAAGCGACATTCTTCACCTTCCCAGGGTAATTACCCTGGTACCCATTTCTGCAATGGCTGGGTCGACCGTGGGGGTATTTTTTTTTTCCAACCACGAGTACAATTCACACTGCTCCCAGCGGGAATCGAACACAGGTTGTCCGAACGTCCGTAGTCCAGTCGGGTGGTTTTCCCAACTAGGCTACCGAGGCCTCCCAGCCATCCAAAGAAGTCAGGCTCCACTGATTGCCAAGACCATCACATTACAAGTCTCCTGAGCCATACGATCAAAATATTACTAAGAATCATCATGAGATGTATAAAGAACAAAATAAAACCGGAAATAAGTGAGGAACAAAATGGATTTGTGGAAGGAAAGGGCACCAATAATGCAATATACATCCTGAGAACATTTATAGAAAGAGCTATGGAGGTAAAGAAAGATCTAAATATGTGCTTTATAGACTACACAAAAGTATTTGGCAATGTAAAGCATGTGGAAATAATCACTATGCTGAAGAAATTACACATAGATGGTAAGGATTTGAGAATCATAAAAAATAAGTACTGGTAACAAACATCAGCCATAGAATTAGCAACCAAACAGGACAGTTCCAATATATAAAACAAGAAGTCAGACAAGGCAGTGTTTTGTTGCTGGATTTGTTTTCACTTTACAGCGAACATATTATGAGATAATAGTAAACAAAACAGGAAATGAAGTTAATGGTCACAACATAAATAATTTGCGATTTGTGAATGACAAGGTCTTAATAGCAGAGACAGAGAATGAACTACAAGAAATAGTAGACATCATAAAAGAAAACAATAAGAAAGGTATTAGTCTGAATACTAAGAAAACAAAAGTTATGATCAGAAAGAAACAATTATAAATATCTTGCAGCATAAAAATAAACAGGAAAAATCTGAAATAAGAGTAGAGTGTCAAATACTTAGGCACAATAATATCGGATGGAATATGCACCACAGAAATAAAAAGAAGAATAGCTCAGGCCAAAATAGCATTTAAGAAGACGAAAAATGTCTTATGCAACAAGTCTATGTCAATAGAAGTGAGAAAGAGAGTTCATCAGTGCTACATAGAGCAAAGTCTGACCTATGGAAGCAAATCATGGACAGCAGACAAAAAAATGAAAATACTATTAGAGGCCACAGAGATAGCATTATTTCTCAGAAGAATTTTGAAAGTTCTCTGGCCAGCTAAAAATAAAAAACAATTAAAAGAGGAAATTATCAAAGAGGCCAACACAAAAAGGGAAATCCTGAAAAAACATCAGAAAGAAACAATAAACGTTTTTATTTTAGGGCACAAGAGGAAAGTGGTTACAGTCAACAGCTGGCAAATTGCATGGAAAGAGAGATCGCATACGAAAATGTGAAAAAGATACTAGAATGCTTGGTATCATGGCATGGAAAACAGTCAATAAACGAATTTATGCCATGTACTGTGGATAGATAGATGATTGTTGAAGGACATGATCGCCGACGTCAACGGTATGGCACGTGATGATGATATAATTATTATAATAAAATACACCATTTTCATCCCAAGGAATCACATACATACATTTCCTACATTATACATCCTGTTTCGATATCCCGCTTGTTTACGATGAATGATGATATCGTACGACAGGGAACAGTTAGCTGTGTTCACTTTCTGCGCGGTTTCGCCTTATGTCTTTTGGCGTGTGCTGAGACTGCTACGATGGGGATTACAGTTATTACCTTTCTTTGTTTGGGATATGTGTTAGTAATTCGGATGATTCCACTGGCACGGGCGGTTGAGCAATTATGGATTTTAATTCATTTGCCGCAGTGATACCGAGGCCTTCCATAAAATAAAACCAATAACCAATACATACATTATGTACTTACTATTGGGCAGATTGTCAGCACATTGACTAAAGTCAATGAAACCATCACAGAAAGCAGCAGATTTAGATTTCCGTTCATTTTGATTTGAAACAATATGAACATCATTTTTATTTTTTGGGAATAATTCGCCCAATACGAATTCTGAGAATTCTCTTCTTGCACACTCACACCGACTTCACAAAGTAACTGCTTAACTTTCAGGCTTAAAGCTGAACGAGTCTCGTTTGCCACCAACGACTGAGCAATGTCGTTAGTAAGATATGAAGTGTTCGACATTATGAAGATAGTTGGTTACCGAAAATTTGCAAATACTAAACTACTCAGGAGACTCAACTATTTCAGTAATAAAGTCCATATTAAAACATAAACAAATACTAAATTTGATTTTAAAGTGAAAGAGCTCCTCCGTGCGAAGATTCATATCGAAGAATTAGAAACATTTTTAGTGAACTGAAAAAACATTGTAATGACGTGCATGAAGAATGTCGACTTGAGTTTAAGTGAAACAAAGAGAGAAAGTAGTTATATAGTGTGTGCTTATAAGCTGTATACATTAGTAAATGGGGTCTAGAGAAAGACCAAAAAGTGAAAGAAAGAGAGAATAGAGAGGAGAGTACGACTTTAGAGCAGAATGGCTTCACTCCGGCGGGACATTTCAATATCTGCTCAGCTTCCGTTCCAGCAACTAACAAAATGTTCATACTGGGCCATCTTTATTTCTTCTATGTACATCGGCCATTGTTCATCCTGATCGTTCATGCGGTTCTGTCTAATGTGCTTCGTTCTGTAAAAATGGCGCGTTCATACTGTGCTATTTAAAACAGCATTCTACAGAGGAAATCTCTCTCTCTCTCTGCGTTCAGTACTCAATCAGAGTAAGGATTCCAGACTCTCATATGAAGTCAGCTGTCAAGCTAAGTGTGTTGATCACCCCCACAGACAGAACATCACAATTAGAGTCGTCAGATCCACTCTGACTGAACACCCGTTAATACGTTGCAATGTGTTATGCGCCAGTGGCCCAGTGCATCCGATTTCAGCAGCATTTTATTCGGGTTTGCTTTCCCTAGCCTTTGATTGTCCCCAATCTTCCTGGCAAGGCAGCAGATTGTCTTTTCTGTAGGGGGATTCTGCCCTTAGATGGTAGGCCCTCCCAGGTTTACGAGCACCATCTGCCCAAGTTACTAGAGGTGACAAACACATACATGCACACACAAAGATGTGAGATGGACTAACACAGACATGCACACACAAAGATATGAGATGTGACTAATACAGACATGCATACAGCGATACGAGGCATGACTAACACTGACACACATCAAGATATATGACACATGACTAACATAACATGCACATAAAGATATGAGATATAACTGACATTGACATGCACACACAAAGATATGACACATGCCTAACATAGACATGCACACAAAGATAAGAGATATGACTAACATAGATATGCACACACAAAGATATGAGATGGGACTAACATAGCCATGCACACACAAGGATATGAGATGTGACAAACACAGACATGCACACACAAAGATATGAGATATGACTAAAATAAACATGCACACACAGATATGAGATATCACTAACCCAGACATGCACACACAAAGATATGACATATGACTAACACTGGTACACACTAAGATATGAGATATGACTAAACACAGACACACATAAAGATATGAGACATGATTAACACGGACACACCGAGATATGAGATATGACTAACATGACACACACCAAGATATGAGCCATGGCCAGCACACCACAAGCTAAGATATGAGCCATGGCTAGGACAGAAACACAGCAAGATATGAGCCATGGCTTCACTAAAAAAAACACCAAAAATTAACCATGTCTAGCACAGAAACACATTAAAGTGCCCATATGATTGGGCTTGTTGTAGTCGGCAGACTCTTCTGAACGTGGGAATCACAGGTTTCGTTAAACAGTTGTCCGGAGATTTGAGAGTGCAGTCTGACCCATAGAACGATCTCTTGCATGTACAGATTCCCGATCGACTGTTCACAGGTGTCGTTGAAACAGTTGTCCGGACATTTGAGAGTACATATGATGTCACAGCCATCAGAACACATCTGTTCGCACTGTAGCCCAAAATTACCATCGGGACAAGTGTCATTACAGGTATAGCCAAGATGTTTACATTGTAGGCATTTTCCAGATTTTTCTCAAATAAAGGACAGACACTGAGACAGTCGTGTCTATAGATCCCATGTGAACAGTAGCCGTGACAAGTACCGATGATGACATTGCAGCCTTTACTACACCCACTACACACTGCACAAAACGACCAAGAATGCTCGTCCAGACAATAGGTGTCTGTAAATGTTTGCACCTCACATACCGTCAGTGCACTGTCGGCCGCGAAATGGTCGGAGAGACTCAATCTTAATGTGTGCCATTGACGTTTGTGTTTTGACTACAATAGTGTTCACAGATAAATTAGGGTATGATATATCATTATACTGGAACACTACTCCGCCACTGTCAGAGAAAGCTTTAGAGTGGCATTCTTTACCCGAATCATAGTGCTAGCTCGATGATAAATTCGAATGATGTGAGTCTTCTGGGGCGTTGCAAAGTTCAGATACCAGTAAACAGAATAGGTTCCACTTCTCCATTGTGTGTGTGTGCAGTCATTATCATAGAGATTGGTCTTTGCTTTGCTATTAACTGCGGCCTCTGGTCCACATCCGTCTCCTGTATAACAATCATCAAATTTGTCGGTCTGATTTGTGATCTGTTTGAGAGCCATTTTCCGACCCCCGCCAATGTAGAGGAGCAGATATTTGCAACTATCGCCCTTTCAATCCGTAACTTGTTGATCAGACCAGCCCCAGGGCAGAAGGCATCAATCTCGTGCGGACTAACTACAAACCTTGATACATTGTTACATGAGGCAGAACCATTCAGTTTTACCGTGAAACTGTCCGGATATTTTAAGTCATTCGCATAAATCCTAAACCAGGAGCAAGGCAAAGATTGATTGAGAGTTGCCTCAACTGATGTAGAAAAATTTTGTGCTGACAACTGTCATTGTTTGGGGAAAAATTGAAAAAAAAATTAAAAAATGGTATGTTAGAAGCTTTACGTGATTAATAGACGACACAGATTCGAACGACGTTTCGGCAATAGGCCTTCAGCAGGAACAAAACAAACAACATACACACACAGATATGTGAATAAATAAAACTAATCCTACATAGCTAACTAGTAATGAAACATCAAAAACAAAATAATCGAATATGTTGACTTCCCTGTGTGTCGTGGACAGTGGTCAGGCTATGAAAGGAATTTCTCACGGGTGTAGCTGTAATTTATACCCTGTGGTCAGTGGTGAAGGGTTCTAAAAATACACGAGTGGGGGAACGCTATCTAGGTACGTCGACTACAAAGGCACAGGCAATATCTGAAAGTATCTAAGGGCCCATAAATACATGTATACACACATACAGATGCGTGTATACATATGTACACGTGCAAGAAGAAGTGCACATACTAATACATATCAACATACACATACAAATACACACACATACATGTGTATGCATACAAGCAAGAGCACATATACATGCATGTATATGCGTATACATATATATACCAATACCCGTGCCTATGGACACATACATGCATGTGCACGTCCATACGGGGACAATCGTATGTGTTGGAAGGGTTCACACCGGGGTCAGTGTGCAAACTCGAAGGAGAAAGAATAGAACAGTGGAATGACAGGTACTCAAAAGGCGGAAAGAGTGAGATGTATGAGGGTGTGGTGCAATAAAAACATATGAGGGCTAAGTAGCGCAGAAAAAAGGTATATAGGAGAACACCGAAGTGCCTCAACGGGGACTAGTGGAGAAGAACTAAGAATAGCGTGGCATAGTAGATAGACTAAAGAGCACCACATGGGGGTGGTAGAGAGGGCTATGCAAGAGGGGAGGAGCAGCCGAAAGGAAACTATTCTTAGTTCTTCTCCACTAGTCCCGTTGAGGCACTTCGGTGTTCTCCTATATACCTTTTTTCTGCGCTACTTAGCCCTCATATGTTTTTATTGCACCACACCCTCATACATCTCACTCTTTCCGCCTTTTGAGTACCTGTCATTCCACTGTTCTATTCTTTCTCCTTCGAGTTTGCACACTGACCCCGGTGTGAACCCTTCCACACATACGATTGTCCCGTATGGACGTGCACATGCATGTATGTGTCCATAGGCACGGGTATTGGTATATATGTATACGCATATACATGCATGTATATGTGCTCTTGCTTGTATGCATACACATGTATGTGTGTGTATTTGTATGTGTATGTTGATATGTATTAGTATGTGCACTTCTTCTTGCACGTGTACATATGTATACACGCATCTGTATGTGTGTATACATGTATTTATGGGCCCTTAGATACTTTCAGATATTGCCTGTGCCTTTGTAGTCGACGTACCTAGATAGCGTTCCCCCCACTCGTGTATTTTTAGAACCCTTCACCACTGACCACAGGGTATAAATTACAGCTACACCCGTGAGAAATTCCTTTCATAGCCTGACCACTGTCCACGACACACAGGGAAGTCAACATATTTCGATTATTTTGTTTTGATGTTTCATTACTAGTTAGCTATGTAGGATTAGTTTTTATTTATTCACATATCTGTGTGTGTATGTTGTTTGTTTGTTCCTGCTGAAGGCCTATTGGCCGAAACGTCGTTCGAATCTGTGTCGTCTATTAATCACGTAAAGCTTCTAACATACCATTTTTTAATTTTTTTTTCAATTTTTCCTCGAATTCAGCTTTACTGCAGCTTCGCATTTTTATGCATTCATTTGCATTTCTTTGCCTTAACCTCTGTCATTGTTTGGGCATGTCCATGTAGTTTTGTCGCAAACTAAGCCATTATAGCAGTGACATTGTAACGTACAATGTGTCCCCAACCAACCGGCTGCACAAGTAAGGTCACCAGCTCCATGGTTGCTAATGAAGCCAGCGAACAAAGACTTGAGCCACAGCGATGGTTAACGAACTGTGTACACACATTTATTATCAAACCCGTGATCACATTTTTAAAAAACCGCCATCTCACTGTGGTAACAGACATCGTGAAATTCTCTAATAGAATGAGATAAACCGTTGGAGTCAAGGAAAGTCAACATTGTTTACATGGCTTGGACGCAAGAAGCGTCCATTTTGGTGCGTCCCATGACGTCAATTCAATGACAGAGGAAATTAAAATATGGCCACGTCAAAAGACACAGCGGGCTGGAAAGAACAAAAATGGAAGGCATGGTTCCTGGACGATGCATCAGAGGCAGACCATAAGAAGAGGGATTCAAGCTATCAAGGAAACCTTGAACATGACAACAGAAGAAGTGGGCGATCTGAAAAGACAGACCTTTTCAGGCTGACTGTGGTGAATACAACCTTCGGCAAAGGATATGCAACGTGACGATGGCGGTGCTATTTTGAGTTATTGTTATTGGCTATGGAAGGCCTCGGTCTCACAGCAAACGAATTAAAATCCATAATTGCTCAACCGCCCGTGCCAGTGGAATCATCCGAATTACTAACTCATCTCCCAAACAAAGAAAGGTAACTGTAGTCCCCATCGTAGCAGTCTCAGCACACGCCAAAAGACATAAGGCGAAACCGCGCAGAAAGTGAACACAGCCAACTGTTCCCCGTCAAACGATATCATCATTCATCGTAAACAAGCGGGATATCGAAGCAGGATCAAAACGGATGAGACACACAGCTCACGGTGTGCACAGAGCACTTAACTCAGTAGCTCCTGCAACAAGCCGGACTTGGAATATGAGGAAACTGCAAGAAGGAACACTTTTCAGACATAGCCTTCAATGGTTCCTGCCGCCTATCCACCATATACCATGGGAGTTTACGTCCTCCCGAAAATGATGATCGTCGTAGCACTTTATGATGTTAGGCCATCATTGATGACTCCAATTCCAAACATATAGACACGCAGTGGTGGTAAGTTATCATTTCCAATCCAACAGAAGCCACATGACCTGTAGTTAGTAAAAACACAATTGATGATGTTCTCCGCTCCCTTCTTGTAGCTGCCGCCACACGATTCTGATGTTCATTAACTTGGACATCATTCAAGAACAATGTCAGATGAACATCCATAGATATGGCTTTGCTGATGAAGTGCTTGGTGCAACAGTTGTATCAATCATAGTGGGGGCTCCTGGTATGTGGTCATTAATATCACAGACGGCACATGATGTTGTTATATTCAGAATCTTTCAGGGGTGTAAATACGTGGCACACACATGGAGAGTGGTTTGTGGTCACAGTAATCCCATTAAAGGCAATTCTAGGGTAGCATGGCATAGCTGTTTCAGAACAGCACAATCCTGTGATGTTTTCTATGTTCGCTATAAAACTGCTGCTGCTACCCAATCCTGACCAATTATAGGTGTGGACATTATTCACTTGCAATGACAATACTGCTTTGTTTACATCATAAACCTCTGGAAGCGAATCATTTATGGGACTAATAGTACAATTTATTCTTCCATCGGGGATATCTCATTTTGAGTGTGCTGCATATCTATATCAATGGCGCGCAGCTCAAAATGAACACTTCCGGGTCGCCGTAACGGCTGTTACGGGTAGGATGATAACCTCCATGCGCCTCGCGCCGATTCCGGGCGGTGTAGACTTCATGATCAGTCTGATCAGAGAACGTGCCCCAGAATCGATGTCCCAACAAATGAAATCAGGTCTCCACTTCGGTGAAACACTCGATCCGACTGCAATAGAGCTGGTGTCAAATGTGCAGTCGAACACAGATCTCACATCCCGTCCGTGGCAAAGTCGGGGCCTAGTGCTGTTCACTGCACTCTATGGCCAGTAGTCTGCAGCTCTATCACAGCGCACGGGGCGACAAACATTGTTTTGTAGTCAGAGAATAAAAAAGTAGAGTTGAGGTTCCCTCCTTGTCTTGTCGCGCGTATGGAGAATGTGTTAATGACACAATTTGTTCATGACTAACGCACATTTTTTGTCCCCGTGGTGTGATTTATCATGCCAGCCACTCTTACTTCCCAGATTTATATATTGTTCCCATCTTCAGAGATTGAGTGATCTCTATTCTATTTCGTTGGCAGAAGGTCAACAACAAAAATGATAAATAACTGTCGTGATCGAAAGTTGTGGAGAGGCATGATCACTTACGCCAGCAGGCCCGGTACTTAATGATGATGATGATGATGATTCTATTTTTGGCAATAAAATAGCTCGGGGGATGGGCGGCGATTTTTAATACTTTTTTTGTGGGGGGCGGGGGGGGGGTTGTGGCGCAGAATTCTTAGGAGAGTAAACTTTCAAAATAAAAAAAGAGGTGGTAATCTATATATATATATATTATTGCAAATTAAGAGGGCGCGACACAAGTCCTGCCGTGGGCGACACTGATCGTCATCATCGGGTTGCTTGTCATTCGTATAATCAGAAGAACGTTACACTTATCGTAGCCCGTCTGAAAGAATCTCTGTTTCTAGCCAAATCATTCATTTCTTTTGTTATCAAGTTCAAGATCTCTTTGTTGTCTTGAAATCACAATGTTCTCGGTCTGTCCTGTCTCATCTTTCACGTCACTCCTTCGGATGAAAAGATGGAAGTTAAGATGGGTACAGCCAGAAACGAGAAACTTAGTGGGCGTGTAAGAAGACTAATCAACCAACACAGAACTGGAATCGTCAGTCGCTGGACAAAGCGGGACTTGCTGAGGAGGGTATCTGAGCACCTATGGGCATGTTCAGAGTGCAATGATGATTACCCGCTAATAACTCAATAACTTGATCTGTGTGTCTCTTCCAAATTTTTTATTTCAAGGTGACTTTCGTAATTGTTTTGACCCCTTCATATATTGTTTCTAAACTCTTGTTTGAGATATTTACTCTATTTTGAGAGTTCTCCCGTTGTACACATTGTCACAGTAACAATGAAACGGGCTGGCAGGTTTGTTTGCTTCGACACGTCTGTAGTGGAAACTTTAGAGCTCAACAAGAAAGAAATATTGAAGTCTGTCTAGGATCGTTTATAGAGACTGGTTCTGTGATGCATCATAGAAAATACTCCGTAAGGTTTAAGGAGCCAAACTTAGGTATTGTACAAGGATGGTGCGACTTATTACAATAATAGAACGAATCAGGAGTGTATAACCAATACGCTACTGAACTATCAACGTGTATACTTTGCGTCAGCTTCAGAGAAGGATTGAAAACCTAAACGTTTCTAAGAGTGCGACTAAATAGATAAAAATAATAGAAATGTGAAAAAAAACCATCTCCTAAAATAAATAATTATCTTTAAAAAAACGAAATGTTTGAAGAATCTCAGTCGAAAATGGTGGTGAGACAACTCTCAAATCCCTGTTGGTAAGGGTCATTTGTGCCGTGGATGGGAACTTGTGGGTCAGGTACCAGTAGAAATTTTAGCTGTTGGGAATTTAGTGACTGTTAGGAAGATATTGTTAATGCTTTTCAATGTTTATCATATCGTGGTTAGTACGATGGTACATTTTTTTGTAATATAAATAGAAAAACTAGGTCCTGGCCTAAAAACAAAGTCTCTGGCTCTCTCCTCACTCCAACTCCACTCATATATCATCCATTCTATTCTTAGAGATCATTCTATGAAATGAATTCTGTCAGCAGTTCAATTTCAAACAAAACTAAAACTTTTAGTAAAAGTAAAACACTAACACTTTGTACATTGAAATAATAAACTTGAGTAACAACTTGACTCAAGCAGTCACTGACTCTGAGTGAGTCAGTCAAGTCATACATTTAATGCAGTCCAACCTGCCGAGAGTGATCAAAAAGTAAAAGGCGAAGGCAAGCTATGTTATGTATGTATAGCTAGGTCCATTATTATTTGATTTTGCCTTTTGCAAAAATGTAAAATTATAAAAATATAATTTACATTTTTTTAAAACATAATATATATTATATAATATAGCTTTTGATTGACTGACTATTGACTCATGACTGTATGAAAAAAAAAAAACAATACATCATCATTCACGCTCATTCAACTCATTGTCATTTTGTGTGGATAGTGTTGTATGTCAAATATAAAAAGTTATATTTTAAAGTAAAGTGAATTGTTATGATGTAAGTGCTTTTTCAAAACAGTGGATTCAAAACATCAGAGATTGACCTTTTGTTGTTGCTATAAAAAAAAAAACAATATATAGGTCACACCCTCCATAAGGCTATGAAGGGTTATACATAACATATATAATCATAAGTAAAAAAGTAAAACACCCCTGTCACGCCAAGTGGCGTATAGGGAATATGGTGTTAGTGACCATCAATTTTACAGACCTTCGGCACATGATTTTTGGATAATCATAAGTAATGGCATGATATTTAGACATCACCATACAGTGACTCATCATTCACTTCAAAATCACATAACTCTGCATTCAAATTTCACACAATTTTGAGAACAAATTAACAATAAATAAAAATAGCTGTATTGTATTGCTTTGTTGATTGGTCTAAGCTATTTAGTGACACTATCAATTTATTGACGAATATTTGAAAAGCTGGTCAAGATGCTGTAACCCACCATTATAAAATTTTTGCCTTGTTTCTTATCATTTAAATTACTACAGAAAATGTCTTGCTTGTCGGATTTCTTTATATTTCAAACACTTATGATGATATGCACTATATATTTAAATATCTATATTTGCTTATGCTATCTAATAGATCTTGTCGTGTTACTGTCACGTAATATATAAACAAATTTATCTGTAACACATACGAATGGTTGTAACTGTAGAATTGCTTCATCTAAAATTTTAAGGGGATATTCATGATGTCAGGGGTTGCCTGACTTTCATCATTTCAGTTTGTAAAGAGACCATAGCCATTTGTTATCTTTCGGGAATTTTATTAAAGTGGGACTTCTTTTTGGTCACCTTCGGCCATCATGAGAGTCCCAAAAGTTGAAAAATTGGTAGCCAGGAAGCTTGAAATAACTGGATGTTGGAAGTTCATGTTTTATTTATTAACTATAGATTACTATACTACCAATTTATTGAAAATTGGCAATTTTTTTCCCCATTAAATGATGTATCTCACCATCTGAAAAACAAAAATCCCCTCACCTACAAATGGTGTGGTCTAGTTAAGTAAAATGGAGGTTTAAGTGGTGTTGAGATAAGGTGTTTTGTTGGCTCTGTTCAAGAATGTCTGGGTTTGAATCTTCCACAGGGAGTGGGAATTTTTCTTGTCAAATATGTGGTTTCTTGGTTAATGAGTCCAATGTCCAGCTCTTTTTGATGACAGCAAAAAACAGGAGGTCCTGTGTGCACAATAAAGAATCCTTGGCAGCTAAAAGTTTAAAAAGAATGGGCCAGATACAGGCACAGCTTGCCTAGGAAAAAAATTGTTAAGAAATAAAAATCTCCGCAATTTAACACCGCCCAGGCTGCCTCCCCCTCCCCAGCCTATCCAGTCCCATGGTCATCGCCTGCCAATGCTTGAGTTTTATGTATCTGAGTTGAAGCCATATTCATTACTTTTGGAAGAATATATTCACAGTGCTAATTGCTGGAGAGATCAGAAACTGCATTCTGGGGAGGAATCTTAGCATTGTATACAAATAAGAATGATCTGTCGATTAAAGTAAACTAAATGGTGAGTATTGTTTCACTTCTGAACAACATGATTATGTCAAGTGACATTCCTTTTTGTACTTGTTGAAGCCAAGTTCAGTCACAGTATAGAACAAGGCAGTGAGTGATTGGAGGATGGATATATATTTAGGTTTGTTTTCAGTGCTAACTTATAAAATGTAATCAACTAATTTCTTTCCTAATTATCTTGGAATGCACATTTATTGAGTTTTATTTTAATTTATATTGACAGATTTTTAACAAAATGTCCCTCTTGGCAATAACAAGGCAAGTTGGAGCATCCTTCAATCGAATCCTGTCAGGGTGTTTGAGAGTGCCGCCTCTTATTGCCAGCATTCCTGCAAGTATATCCCACTCCTGCATTCAACATACATCTTCGTTTAGCAGTTTTCCTTTAGGGGTCTCTTGTAAGTATGAGAGAAAGAAATTATAATCAAATTATTTTTAAAAAATCGCTCACATCACTCACTGTCTTGAAGGTCCTCAATAATGAGAATGCAGGTTTTGTGAAAGCAACTATTTAGAATACACCTCCATTTAAGTAATAATGCCTTACCTTTAAGAGCAGGCTGTCTGTGTAGGTAACCAATGAGCTACCCAAACTACAAGTGTGTATACACTTCATCATCTAATGTAGGCTTTCCCTAGTTGAGCATCTCTGGGTTTACCTTGAGAACTATGATATCAACTCCAACAGCAATGAATGATCTTTCATCCCCCCCCCCCATATCAATTTAATTTTACTCTAACTATGTACAGTTCTACGCCGAACTAAAATTTGGCCATAGTGATGTCAATAGCTCTGGGCTAACCACTTTTTTAAGCTTATAAAGTTGACATTGAAAAGTTTACTCACGAAAAAAAATGTATTTAAGGAGAAGGCGAATGTTACATATGCTGCCTTATGAAAAGTAGATTGCAGCAAAACAGTTTGTTACTAAATATCAGGATCGCCTGTTTCAAATAAATTAAAAAAATTCCTTCACCTTTAATTCTTTTTGAACCTTTAACCAATATAAATTGGATCACAAGCAAGATCCTTACTGAACCATTTACTGATATATCAATTATCATCTATTTATCCATCCGTTCATCCATCCACCCATCTAGTCAAAAACAGTCCATAGAACAAAATTCTAGACTATTGTGTCTGACGATCTTTCAACTGTCAGACCTTGCACAGAACCTGCATTGTGTCTTGCCAACACGGCTCTGTTCAGATAGGTACTGTTACATTTTGGTTTCATTACCCCTAGATTACAATACCTATCTGTGAGTCATGTTTATATGACACCCTGGTAACAATTACTACTACTTAATGGTTAAATTTGGAGTTCAGAAAATAAGATTTTCTCGGAACTTTTGCTACACAGCTGTGTGTTTACTCTAGCAGAAACACAGGGATGTTTGAAACACAGAGATTTGTTTGATGTCTGGGCTGACAGCTGAGAAGATTTCCGTCATAAGGGAAAACAGGATGCAAGATGCTCTAGGTGAACTTGAAAAATGGACGAATACCTGGTTCTTACCAATCAACGAGGATGATTACCACAAGAGAACCATCCGCTCAGTTATGATGAAGCCAAATCCATCCTCAAAGGTCAGTTCCATGAAAAATGGAAACAAGAACACCCAAAGCATAACGAGAGTGACGGATACCACCAACTATCAAGGAGGGATCAAGTCATCATACTTCACCTGCGCACTGGCCACAATAGAATGAGAAATCACATGTTCACCAAATTCAAAATAGGTACAAACAGCCTATGCCACTGTACAATATGACTACAAAACATGTTCTACAGGATTGCCTCCAGTACACAGACCTGAGAAGAGCAATGTGGTCCACGCCCTCCCCCTGGAAGAGAAACTATATGGGGCAATCGACTCACTTAAACAGACAGCTGACTTCATGAGAGAGTCTGGAATCCTACTCTGATTGAGTCTTGATCACGGAGAGAGAGAGAGAGAGAGATAAGGGAAAACAAAAGAAAACGAAAGAATTTCTTGAAAATTAGTGAATTAAAAAAAATAGCCCCTATTGTATGATAGAGTGGTACTTTTTATGGTGCTGACGTGTGTCTGATTCAACATCAAAGGAAAGAAATTCTACACTCATGGGTTACAGAAGTAGTAATTAGGAAGATATGGGGGAGGGGGGGATGTTTGTATGCAACAAACTGCCAAATTTCAACAGTTTGTATTCTGAGTTGGTAATTTTACGACAGTATCGTAATGTAGGGTTCAGCAGTAGTCCCACTTAAATATGTTGACTAACATTTACTTTCTGCTAAATCTAGATTAAGTCTAATTAGCACTTTTGATTGATACTGGCATCGGTTGTTCTTTTGATTTCAGTCAATGTGCACTTTTTTTTTTTCATTTACCTTATTTGTTTTGATTAAGAAGTCATTGATAAAAATGTACATAATTCAAATTTTTTTTTATTACATGCATCATGTAAACTATATTTTGAAGATATTTTGATACTTTTATATAAAATTTCAAGAATAACAGATAGCAACACTTCTAACCATGTAAAGGTGTAGTGCAACTATATTTTGATACCTTTGAATTTTTTGGAGTTTTTATCATATTTATTCCTTCACATATTCAAATATCAGCAATTTAGTAATATTTTCATTTTGTTGTATATGAATACATACTTCATAGATTACAGCAAGGCCTTTGACTGTGTACAACATCAGAAACTGAAACATATGGGCTTTCCAACACACCTAATACAACTTATCAAATCACTGTGTCATGAACAGCAAGCAGCTATTAGAATAGTGGGCGAAACATCAAATGGGTTTGAAGTAAAAACAACAGTGAGATAGACATGCATTCTTTCTCCATAATTGTTCAATATCTATGCTGAGAACATCAAGAGAAATGTCATAAGCAATGACAGATTTGTGAAGTTCAACCCTTTCACAATAAATGGCAACATAATTCCAGAACTCAGATACGCTGATGACACAGTCCTCTCAACAGTGCAGAAGGATTAAATGAGACAATTGAGTGTTTTAAAAGACACAGTCAAAAGCAAAAACCTCTATCTAAACATACAGAAAAATAAAATAATGTCCATTGACAAAACAAAGATGCCAATCCAAAATCTTCAACGGTAAAGAACTTAAAATTGTAACAAATGCCAGCAAAAGAAGATTAGCAATAACAAACACAAAAATTAAACGCCATGAAGTACATGTGGCACAACACCAGCAAGACAGTAAAATTAAAATTACTGAGGACATGTGTCTTCCCAATAGCAATATACAGCTGTGAATCATGAGTAATCTCACAAATAGCAAGGAAGAAAATGGATTCATATGAAATTGTTACAGAAAAAACCTTAAGATAACTTGGATAATGGTAAAGAACAATGAAGACAAATTAAAGGATTTAAACATTAAAAAGAACTGGCTTATAAACACCATTCTATCATCATCGAGTGCTGTCTCCGCAACAAAGGTTGGCTACCATGGAGCACCATTCTGCTGTCTCTTGCTTGATGGTGCAGGTTGTCATAGGCTGATTTGTCCATCTTTTGATGTTACTCGCCCATGTTAGTCTTGGTCTGTCTCTGCCTCTTTTACCTTGTATTTTCCCCTCCAGGATTACTTTCAGTAGGCTGTTGTATCTTTTAACATGGCCCAAAAATCGCATTTGTCTTTGTTGTTGTTGTTGCGTTCGCCAGCTTTCAACTCTGGCGAAGTCCCTAGAGACTAGGAACTGAGTTTTGCGTGTTGATCTATTTTTCCCTGGCAGCTGTATGCACCGAGGTCCCTCGCCCCACAGGCAGATAACTCTGACTTTGGAGGTACTCATGTTTTTTCCGTCAATGAGTAACTGACATTTCAAGCCAGGCCTCGCTGCTGAGACCAGGGGTGATTGTCGCAGAGAGAAATCATAAATAAAAATCCCAACCAGTGTAGCCGAGATTTGAACCCACAACCTCTCTGTCCTGAGGCCGGCGTCTTGCCTCGAGACTAACCAGTCCCCCATGGACTTGGAATATGAGGAAACTGCAACAAGGAACACTTTTCATGCATAGCCGCATTGGTTCCTACCGCCTATCCACCATATACCAGAAGTTCACGTCCTCCTGAAAGTGATGATCATCATATTTCTTTAAAAATGTATAGCGCTTGATGATGTTAGGCCATTGTTGTTGACTCCAATTTCGAACATATAAACACACAGTTAGTCATCAGATTATCCCCGTCGCACATCAAACAACAGACCGTATGATTAGCGTACGGTCAGTCTAGGGATTTATGATGGGCCATTACGATGACTTGGCATACATAACAATGTAAGCACAGCAATGACGTACCCTTAGATTCTTGATTACTCTAGTGAATGTAGCCTACGACGAATAGAACACGGTGCAAATTCCCTAAAGAGATAAAACTGCGGCTGACGAAGCAGTTCACATTTAATGAGAACATATAAATAACTTGCGTCAAGCAAATCCATCAACGGTCATGAACAGCACCAATGTGACGTAAAGCGCAGAACAAGCCTAGACGATGGAAGGTCGCATTCACAACACTTGATTTGTTGAAAATGAAATATTGCTGGCGTACGACATTGTTTTATCGGCGCAGATGTAATAAGTAGATCATCATCTTGATTTTAACGCATAGGAGTGCAAATTAGAACAGAAATTAATCAGACATCGAATGCACTTTCTGCAGCGATCGAGAGAACGTGGACTAGATCTGCCATCTTAGAAACGGAAGTTGAATTGTGTTTAGTAGTTCTATTTTCATTTTTAGTTGTTTTAAGACTTCATCGCTTGTTTTCTTCTATAGAGGATATTGTCAATAAGGCACAGTGTCAAAAGACACAGTGGCTGGAATGAACAATAATGGAAGGCATAGTTCATGGACAACAAATCAGGGACAGACCAAGAAGAAGATGGTTTCAAGACATTAAGAAGACCATTAACATGACAACAGAAGAATTAGAAAATCTGGCCAGAGAGAGAGATTTTTTCAGATGGGCTGTGGTGAATGCAATATTTTTTACGTTTCAGATTTTCTATCTGAAATATATTTCATTCCCAGAATGTTTTCATCAGTTGCAGGTGGACTACTTCAGAAGATCTGCAAGCACAATTTGATGCCACAACGTTCAGGAATGTTTGAGCAAATGCATAAAAAGGGTAAGTATCGATGTGCAATGTTTTGTGTAAATAACAAAAATATATAGACAAAAATAGAAAAAAATGGTATTGGTAAAGCTTTACATAATAAGTAGATGACACAAATTAGAACGGGAGCTGCGATAGCTCAGTGGTTAGTGAACTGGACTACAAAGAGCAAGAGGTAGGGTTCGATCCCAACGACGGCTTCCGGTTCACCCAGCCTTTAATGGGTACCGGATTTTTTTCTGGGAAAGTAAAGCGGCACGGGCGTAATATCGACAGCATTACCCCAAAAATCATGTGCCGAAGGTCTGAAAATTTTTGGTCACTAAACACCACATTCCCTATACACCACTTGGCGTACTTTACTTTTTTTTTTACTACAAATTAGAACATTTTAGAAAAATATTGTTCTAATTTGTTTCGTCCACTTATTATGTAAGGCTTTAACAATACCATTTTTTCTATTTTTTTTCTCTATATTTTTTTATATTTCTCATTAGCTTTACTGCAGCTTTGCATTTATATGCATTTCTTTGCTTTGACCCTATTGTTTTGTATAGCAAGTTCATTATAACACAAGTTATCATGCACACATACTCATTAGGACACAAGCTATCATGCACACATATTTATTAGGACACAAGCTATCATGCACACATATTTATTAGGACACAAGCTATCATGCACACATATTTATTAGGATACTTAGTTATCATGCACACATACTCTTTCTCACAAATGCAATTTCTTTTTCTTTTTCTTTAAAGCTCAAATATTTTAGGAGCTTATTTACCAATTTTTTTTTTAGCTGCAATAGCATTGTGGTTAGTGAGCTGAACTATCAAGGCACAAGAGGTCGGGTTCGATCCTGTATGACAGCTTTCAGATTCAACCAACCTTAAATGGGTCCCAGAATTTTATAAGGGAAAGAATAGCGGCACGGACATAATACTGGCCACATACCCCATAAATACAGTGCAGGAGATCTAAACAAAATATGGGCTCTAAACCATATTTCCTCAGTCGAGGCTCTTTTACTGCATACCAATTTATAAAGATGGTCGATTCCATCTTAACTGATATTTTGTGAAGCATTTATTAATCCTGTTAGATATATCAATGAGAAGCTTCTGTCCTATGTGTATTTTTTAGTTGTTGGCCTTGGGGCTTTTGCCTTATTAGCAACCTCAGATTATGTCTTCTATGTTATATTCATCTTCATCAAGTACCGGGCCTACTGGAGTAGGTGATCATGTCTCTCCACAACTTTCTATCTCGACAGTTCTTTATCATTTATGTTGTTGACTTCTGCCAAGCCATTCTCTTAAGCTGTCTGGTATTTTCTCTCTTTGCTTCCCTCTATCTCTTCGTCCCTCAATTTTTCTAGTTGTTACAATATATTCCAGTTGTTCTCTTCTCATTAAATGGCCAAAAAAAATGATGATTATTTTATTCCTAATATTGGAAATTAGCTCTCTTTTTTTTGCTTTGACCTCTTTCAGAACATTTTCATAACTCTTCTTTGCTGTCCATAGTATTCTCAACATTCTTCTGTAAAACCACATTTCTATAGACTCCAGTGATTTTCTTGTCTGTTGTCCTATTGTCCATGATTCACATCCATATGTTAAGACTGGCTCTACATAACATTTAAGGACTCTTTTTCTTGTTTCTATTGTCAAAATGGATTGCATTGTATCTTCCTCTTTTTTTTGAAAGCTGCTTTTGCCTGAGCCATTCTGCAGCTCACCTCTTTTGTGCATCTCATATACCGACAACAATACATCACGTACAAAAAGTTTATAAAACTGTAAAATAGAGTTTTAGATTAGAAGAGGAACTGGGCTCTGCCAGAGAACTAGCTAAGACATCACACAGCACAGAGAGCAACATTGCCCACAAAGCAGCCTCGGCCAAATACAGACGTGAGGTCATGATATCAACAAGATAGAGCTGGATAGACAAAACAGAGAGTCTAAATCTAGACAAAAATGGCCACAAACTATAGAAACTTGCGAAAGCTCTTAGCGACGAAAACAACTGCCGACCTCCAATATCATTAGCACACAATCAGAACATCCTCACAGGCAAAAGGGCAGCAAATCTACTGATAGAGACTTACAAAAACATTAGTAGAATAAGCTATCCAATAGACAAACAGAAAGCTGCAAGACGGGAAAACCAAGATGCAAAACACATGCCATGAGCATCAGATGACCATCTTTACCCCAACTGAATTAGGTGTTGCCCTCAAAGGATTGAAGCTCAAAAGTTCCCCTGGTAAAGATGGAATCTACAATGAAATGCTCCTAA
Source organism: Megaustenia siamemsis (assembly GCA_032433765.1). Lineage (NCBI taxonomy): Eukaryota > Metazoa > Mollusca > Gastropoda > Stylommatophora > Ariophantidae > Megaustenia > Megaustenia siamemsis. The sequence continues at coordinate 32,172,913 of JAVIAB010000050.1, forward strand.
ATCTGGGACACAAAGCCAAGAGCCAGCTTCTAAGGATAATAAATGCTAGCTGGAAGAGAGGTCATGTGCTGGCAATCTGGAAAGAAGCTATTATGGTGCCCATCCTCAAGCATGGAAAAGACCCAAGTAGTGACCAATTAGCCTACTGAGCTGCCTGAGTAAACTCATGGAAAGGCTGGTTAACAGAAGACTTATGTGACATTTGGAGACAAAACAACAAATCATATCACAACAAATCATATCACAACAAAATGGCTTCCGTCAGCACAGATCAACTGAAGACCTGGTCATCTACATTGCATAAGAAATACCTCTACAAGAAAAGAAACACACACTGGCAGTGTGGGTCGACATGGAGAAGGCTTTTGATAGGGTTTGGCGAGATGGTTTAAAGAACAAGCTTTTTAGACTTGGCATCCAGGGTCGTTTATTCAATTGGGTCTCTCAATACCTTCAGGATAGAATGGCCAGAGTGCAAGTTCAAGGTCAACTAAGTAAGAAGGTCTCTATTGAACAAGGTGTCCCACAAGGCGGAGTCTTGTCCCCAACACTCTTTTTAATTTTCATAAATGACATCGTAAAGGACATTCCACCCAGAATACACTCAGCAATATAAGCAGATGATCTGGCATTATGGGCTCGCGAGGAAAGTACGAAGGGAGGTCAAAAAGTAATGCACACCAATTTTTTTCTCGGAAACTATTCGGGCAAAATGTGTGAAATTTTCACAGATTGTAGCTGAACATCTCCTTTACACTACCTATTTTTCAACATAATCTCCGTCCAAGCGTATTGCCTTACGCCAACGCGAAACTAGGTCATGAATGCCTCGTTTGTACCAAGTTTTGTCCTGCTCGCGTAGCCATTTTTTAACTGCACGGATCACATCCTCATCATTGTCAAAGTGTGTCCCACGCAGGAATTTTTTGAGTGGTCCAAACAGATGTAAATCTGAGGGAGCCAGATCAGGGCTGTAAGGAGGATGGGGCAGTACAGTCCAACAAAATTTGTTGATTGCTTCCCGTGTTACCAGACTTGTGTGAGGGCGTGCATTGTCATGTTGAAGCAACAAATCTGCAGATGGCTTATTAGGCCGAACTCTGGAACCGATTTTTGAGTTTTGTCAGTGTATTGATGTAAGCTGTCGAGTTGATTGTCTCACCTCTTGTCATTACATCAACAAGAATCACACCATCAATGTCCCAGAAGACAGTGATCATCACCTTTCTGGCTGATGGAGATGTTTTGAATTTTTTTCTTTTTGGTGACTGCGGATGATGCCATTCCATTGACTGCATTTTTGTTTCAGGCTCATAATAATGTGCCCACGTTTCGTCACCGGTAACAATTTTTGACAAAAACATTTCTCCTTCAACACCGAAACGCTCCAACAATTCAGAACAGAATGTTTTCCTTTGAACTCTGTGATCATTTGTTAGGCACCGAGGAACCCATCGAGCGCAAATCTTTGAATATCCGAGAGTTTTAAAAATTGCGATTGCACTTCCCTTGCTGACTGTAAGCTGCAATGCCAATTGCTGACTAGTGATACGCCTATCCTTACGAATAATGGCATCAGCCCGTTTAACATGTCTGTGATGGTAGCCGAGGCAACACGTCCAGAACGCGGTAAATCATGCAGCTCCACTCGTACACTTTCTGCAGCTTTAATTCTCTGAACCCAGCGACTAACTGTGCTCCTATCGACTGCAGAACATTTGTACACTGCACACAGTCGTTTATGAATGTTTGCCACAGTTTCTTTTTCCGCAACCAGAAATTCTATGACAATTCGCTGTTTGTAACGGACATTGTTGACAAGCTCCATTTTAACGGTTCATAGATTGCGTAATATTTATCATAATGCTGTGCAATTTGGTGCACATAATTGGAACATGTCATATTCCAAGTGTGCAAAATTTCATATTCCTATCTTTATTATTAGCCGAGAAAAAAATTGGTGTGCATTACTTTTTGACCTCCCTTCAGTATGTCGGTGGCTGGACCCAGGATGCAAGATGCCCTAGGTGAACTTGAAAAATGGACGAACACCTGGTTCTTGCCAATCAACGAATAAAAAACTACATATACAATTTTCAGCCTATCAAGAAACACACTCTCTGCAAACTTGAAGATAAAAGACCATACACTCCTTATTGACCAAAATCCAACATATCTTGGCGTCACCATGAATCGCAGAATGACTTGGAAAAATCAGATAGACAGAGCAAGGAAAAAAGCCAGAAAACGAACAAATATTATGAAGAAATTGGCAGGAACGGACTAGGGGGCAGACAGCAATATTTTGAAAAGACTATGCGTAAGAAGAGTCAGTCCAGTTCTAGAGTATGGAGTCACATCCTGGGCTATGACTTCCAAATCACACCTTAGCAAAATTAACAGAACACAGAACCAAGCTGCCCGTATCATCATTGGTGCTATGAAATCTACACCTATCAAGACTCTAGAAACAGTAACAGGTTTACAACCCTTAGATGACAGCCAGATCACTAAAGTATTGCAACAAGCGGAGAAATATAGAAGGCTCCTTAGCCACCCCATGCACCAAAGAATAACTGGTTCCGGAATTGTAAAATTAAAGAGGAGCAACTTCACTGCAACTGCCAATGAACTAACTACTGGAGACCCAGTTCTTTCCCAAACAATATCGAAACCCTTGGGCCCATCTGATATGTCTCCTCATGGAAAACATAAAATACCAGAACTTAAGGAAAATATAACAGGAATCATGAAAAAAGGCACCCAATCAGACACAGAAAGAAAACACATCGCAGAAAAACACATACATGATACCTACCCACAGAACTCTTGGTCCCACATATACACCGATGGCTCTGCTATAAATACCACCAGAAATGGAGGGGGAAGTGTGTTCTTGACGCTAAATAATCAAGATGAGATCATCAAGTCAATAGCTACTGCAGAATGTTCAGACAACTTTAAAGCAGAAACTGAGGCCATCAGAGATGCTGCAACACTGGCTACTCAACACAAAAATAACATGCACAATAAATTGGTGATTCTGACTGATGCACTGTCAGTACTATCAGCTCTAAAAAGCCCCAAGAACAATGAACTAGATGACTTGAGAACAACCCTAGACCAACTTTGCAATAACTTCCAGAGAGTAGTCATTCAATGGATACCACCACACTGTAATATACACGGGAACGAACACGCAGACAAATTAGCTAAAGAAGGAGGGAGATTACCACAAGAGAACCATCCGCTCAGTTATGATGAAGCCAAATCTATCCTCAAAGGTCAATTCCATGAAAAATAGAAACGAGAACACCCAAAGCATAACAAGAGTGACGGATACCACAAACTATCAAGGAGGGATCAAGTCATCATACCTCGCCTACGCACTGGCCACAATAGAATGAGAAATCACATGTTCACCAAATTCAAAATAGGTACAACCAGCCTATATCACTGTACAATATGACTACAAAACATGTTCTACAGGATTGCCCCCAGTACACAGACCTGAGAAGAGCAATGTGATCCCTGGAAGAACAACTATATGTGGCAATCGATTCACTTAAACAGACAGCTGACTTCATGAGAGAGTCTGGAATCCTACTCTGATTGAGTCTTGATCGCAGAGAGAGAGAGAGAGAGAGAGAGAGAGAGAGAGAGAGTTCAGCACATGTATAACATAGGCCCATGCAATACGTTTATGAGGAATTACGTTTGTTTGAGCATGTTTCAGGATCTTATAATCAACTGTGCTTTCAACCAGAAGATAGCACGTACGCCAGAAATTATTGATTCTAGTGTCAGACAATATTTATCATCCAGTGTCAGACCTTGCACAGGATCCGCATTATATCTTGCCACACTGAACGAGCCGCTCAAACCTGACCAGGGAGCTGTTGCCTGCTGTTGTTGCCTCTCACCTCAGAGCTCTTCTAAGTGTTTCTCTAGGGAGCCTCTTTTTCTTTTACCCTCTGTTTCCCATTCAAGGGCCTGCTTTGAGATTCTCCTGTTGTCTATTCTTATCACATGGCAAACACATAACTTTTATTTCTTGGTTATAGTTGATACATGTATTTTTCAATGCTTTGTTATTTCTCTTATTTCTGCACTAGCCTTGAATTCATTCCATGGTAAATGAAGTATTTTTTTTTATGCATTTGTTTTTAAGTGCATCCAGTTTATTTTCTACTTCTTTAGTTGTTTTCAGGCTCTCACAGTCATAAGTGAGGGTGGATAATACATTTGATTTGAAGATTCTGAGCCTTTCATTTCATAATGGCCTGGCCAAAACCGTATTATAGCAAACAGTTAGAGGGGATAGACAGGTAGAGTAAAAGAGAAAATGATATCAAAGACTGGACAGAGCAAACAAACTCAATAACCAGCACATGAAAGTGAGAATGAATAAACACTGTGAACAACCCATAATGGTAATCCCTCACCCCCAATAGCTGTCATGAGAGAAAGGCAAGTGTAGTTGTAAAAAAAAAAATTAAAGAGCCCCGTCTGCCAAGCGGTGTAAAGGGTATATAGTGTTAGTGGCCATGATTTTTACAAAACTCCAACACATGATTTTTGGGTAATGTGGTCGGTATTATACCAGTGCCGCTTTACTTTCCCAGAAAAAAAATCCGGTACCCATTTATGGCTGGGTGAACCCGAAAGCCATCGATCAGGATCAAACCCGACCTCTTGTCCTTTGTAGTCCAGTTCACTAACCACTGAGCTATCGCAGCTCCCTAAGAATAGTTGTAATGAGAGAATTATTGCCTGCCTGGGTACTGAGACCCTGGCCTTGGTCAGGGGAGAGGGGAATAGAGCCACTGTTACCTGCAACACATGTCGCTAGAAGTAACTAAGATGATTGGGATCAAAGTCTTCACCTGTGCTGTGAAGTTCATGATCCTAACCTGTAACCAACTTGATTGCTTTTGCTAGTGTCTGGTAGGAGTGCCTCATCTCAGCACAATGGAGATCTCTGGTGTGCATTAAAGATGATCTGTTGACTAGATTAGACTAGACTAGAGAATTGTATTTATGATCTTGCCTCATACAGATTTGAAGAGTAATTTGTTTATGATCTTGTCTGATATAGATATGAATAGTAATTTGTTTATTATCTTGTCTGATATGGATATGAAGAGTAATTTGTTTATGATCTTGTCTGATATAGATATGAAGATTAATTTGTTTATGATCTTGTCTGATATAGATATGAAGAGTAATTTGTTTATGATCTTGTCTGATATAGATATGAAGAGTAATTTGTTTATGATCTTGTCTAGCCTGACTGAAGGTCAGCTCAATATTACACTTCTATCCTCTATGACATGTAAAATAATCTGTAAAGTCAATTCATACTTGGGTTAAAAATTGTTCTTGGTGACAAGTTGATCCCCTTCTCCAACATCCCCAAATAACACACTGTGTTTGTCTCTGTCTTTGTGTCATAATATGCTAGTGTGATTGGCAGTTCTTACAACTATTGATAAATTCAGTCATAATGAAGTTAAATTTTACATTTAGCTGCCTCTTTGTAAACTTTACATTTAGCTGTCTCTTTATAAACTTTACATTTAGTTGTCTCTTTGTAAACTTACATTTAGCTGGCTCTTTGTAAACTTTACATTTGGTTGTCCTTTTATAAATTTTACATTTGGTTGTCTCTTTGTACACTTTACATTTGGTTGTCTCTTTGTACACTTTACATTTGGTTGTCTCTTTGTAAAGTTTACATTAAACTGTTTCTTTGATTTTCATTCTTACTGTGTGATGTTCTATTATCAAACAGGGATATACAAAAAGGTGAGAAGGAAAAGATTGCACCCCTTAGAAAGCAGGCCTCAGCTTCGAGGAGTTGTTTTGAAAACATTAATCAAGAAGCCTAAGAAACCTAACTCAGCTAACAGGAAATGTGTTCGTATTCGTCTCAGCACAGGCAAGGAAGTGGTTGCTTATGTTCCAGGAGAGGGGCACAACCTACAGGAACACAACACAGTCCTTGTACAAGGGGGAAGACTCCAGGACACACCTGGTGTTAAGCTAGTATGTGTGCGTGGCAAATATGACCTGCCTCATGTAAAGAAAAAATGAGACTAGCTGTAAAATAATATTTTAGACATAGTTACTTCCCCTGGCATTTGTCAAAAGGAGACAAGAAACCTCTTGAGTTTCTTCATATCAGTCAGTTGCGGCTATTAATATATGCTTATTTTATATATGTATTTTGACATAGACCTGTATGGTGATTATTAAAATGATGTGACTTCACTGATATTGTCAGTCTGAAATGTCTGTCATAATTATGGTTTTAATGTTTGGACTGTCAATTATGGTTACTTTTTTTGTTTGTGTGATAGAGTGCTATATATTGGCTGTTTTTTTATGTGTTAAAATAGGATAAAGTGGCAACATAATATGATTTAACCAATCTGATAATAGACTAAATGATTCAGGAGTAAAATAGAGCAGCTTTTGTGATCAAAATAAATATATCCATGTTTTTAATTAAAATCTCTTTGTCACTGTTGTTTGTCCTTTGCCAGTTTCTCAAATCTGCTTCAAGTGAAATAATTCTCTCTAAAAGTTAAATTGCTATAATACCAACAGGTCTACGTTTCATTAACAAAATCATTTTTATGATAGTGGCTTGTGTTTAACAAGTATCTTTGCTCTGATCAACGGTTCTATACCAAACCGGAGAAAAATAATTCCTCCATCTTGGAAGTCACATTGATTGAGAAGGGGATACAAGCAAAGAAATTAGAATCAGAACAGCTAAAGCAGCAATGTCTTTCAGAAGCCTTGAAAAGTTGTGGAAATCAAAACTCATCAGCACAAACACAAAACTTAGACTATTCAAATCAAATGTACTATCAACCCTTATGTATGCGTGTGAAAGCTGGAAAACAACAAGAGATATAGAAACAAAGTTGAACGCATTCAAAAATAAATGTCTAAGGAAAATACTTGGTATAGCGTGGAACGGATTCAAAAGAAACAAGGAAATTAGAGAAATCGCCAATCAACCACTAATATCTTCATTAATAAGAAAAGACGATGGTCATATGTTGGACATGTGATGAGAAGAGATAATAACCGAATAGCAAAGCAAGCCCTCATGTGGGAAACAACAGGTAAGAGGAAGACCCAGAGAGACACTGAGAAGAACATTGATGAGAGAGGTAAGAGCAGCAGGAATCAGCTCCCTCAATGAGATAGAGCTGCTTGCACAGAACAGAGACAAATGGCGAGATTTGATAAAATATCTTTAAAAGAATTGAAAACTGCTAGAACAAAAAATGTAGATAAGAGAGGAAGTATCTTGGTCTAAGCCCTATGGGCCAGCTACGGCTCGAAAGGTCAATAGATAGATAGAATACCAACATCCTTAACTTGAAGAGCAATATCAGCAAATTCAGAATATTGCCCATTTGACACACCTTGGAAACCCAGGAGAGGTGCCCTAATTAATAAATCCATTGAGAAGCATGTTAGTCCTGGCAAACAGTTCACCCACGAGAAAGAAAACTTGATACAAGGATGAACATGAAAGACTTGTCAGTCTATATTTATATTTGAGGGCTGGTAACAATTGTAAGTGTAAAGTTAAAAGTGTACACTTTATTAATAAATTGTTTTGCCAGACTGGAATGCAATGTGTCAATGTAAAGACACACCATTGGTTGAAATTTCCCTTGAGTCATGTGGAACTCTGTGTGAAAAAGAAATTGAGGATTTGTTTTATGAATTGGAGATGTGAATCAGGGTGCAATTTTAAGGACTTCTATAACAAGGGCATTATCAAAGTGAAGACAAAACTTGCGATGCCTTGAGAGGTAATACGAAAGGATGGACTTAATATGTGAACATATATGATTATGCAAACAACAACGTCTTGTCTTATAGGCTGTTGTGGTTCTTTGAAGGAGGACTTCATTCTATTCTCTAATATTTGTTTACTGTCTATTTTGTAATGTCTGCACAAGAAGTCCAGCTCTCTGAAAATATGTTGATGTATTTGAGAGTTCTTCCAAGGCCCCAAACAGCTTATAATGTTGATGTGAGTCTCTATGGTCCAATGTTCATTCTATAATATGTGGCAATCCTGCACATATGCTACACTGTGTGGCCTGACCACATATGAACATGGGTGGTGAGATTGGTCTAAGTCTGTACAAGTGAATGTTTAGTTTATTGTGGCGACAATGCACTTAATGAAATCAAGAAGCTTGCCCTGAAGAGGAACTTGCAGTGATGTACACTGGGAGCCCATTATGATATCTAATAGTACAGGAAGGATTTAACATATATTACACAATATATGACAAGGACAGTTTTCACTCTTTAAAGGACTAGTTTGGTGTATCTGTCACTTTCAAAGTTAGAATGGGGATAATTCATTTTTTTTAAAATTTAAACAAATTTGATGTGCTTCTGTTAGTTGCGTCATATATAGACATACCTTCATAATTCAGTTCAATATTTTATTTCAATAAGCCTGAAATAATTTAGGACCATTGTTATATTTATTTATTTTGTTCTAATAATACAATTTCAAAGTTATTTAAGATTTAATATTTTAATTTACTGTGGCATCAAAATATGGATAAACAATCTCAAACATTCAACAAAAAAAGTTCATGATGTTTGGAATGCAGATGTTTGTGTATAACATGAAGTCCCAGATGCAGAATTCTACATTTGGCAGGCTCTGTTTCTTGCACAAGACAAAATAGAAGTGCTGGTTCCATGATATTCACTCCTGACATATCAGAGAGGCTGAGATTTTGGCTAACACAGACTCCCTTCAAATGAAAACTGGCTCGTTGGCAGAGCTAGCTCCATGGATTGATTCATAAATGAAGTCTGTACGGGTGTCTTAACTTCCCTAAAAGGAGAATTTTAAAAATTAACAATGTATAAAATAATAAAATTCCACAGAAAATATTAACAAGTCAGTTTTTTCTAGCAGAGGGAGTGACCCATTTATAGAAGAACTATTGCCGTCATTGTCTTCATACAATATAATGTATAAGCTGCGTTAGATAACTACACACAGAAAAGTGTGTTATAGTGGGGAAAATACATTAAAATCATAAAAACTTCCATCTGCATTCATACACCATTACATTTTCACTACTTTAGCCATATTTATTTCTATCTTGTCATGTGATAAGATAGAAAGATCACAGTACAAGTTTTTAACAAAGACTGCGAGAACACCAGACCTAAGAGCCAACTGCAAAAAAGATGGATTGATAGAATATTAGAAACTCTAGGAAGTATAACAGCAGGAGAGGCAAAACAGAAGAGCAATACACCACAAATTAAAAACTCCACCACCCAACCCCAATCATATGAGGATGGAAAGAGGAAACCATATTTAATTGTGACAGCTTGCTTGTCTCCAACTTTCATGGACACCAGAAGGTGGGACGGACAAATATTCACAACATCTAGTACAGCTATAGTCTGCAGTTTCTTTACTAGACCACTTCTGACCTCAACTATCAAGATCATAGTACACAAGATCAGTAGTACTCTCTTCCATTTTAGTAATTTCTCCAATTTTTATGGACAAACAGACGATGGAATGAACGTACCAACAACATCCCATACTGTAGCAAGGAGTTTTTCTTTACATCAACCCTGAACTCAAATAAAAGCAAGATAAACATTATACCAGGGGGCTGAGTGGTAAGATGTCAGGGGCCTGAGTGGTAAGATGTCAGGGGACTGAGTGGTAAGATGTCAGGGGACTGAGTGGTAAGATATCAGTCCCTGGACAAGAAGGTCTCTGGATCAAATCCCATCAGTAGAAATTTTTCATTTTTAAATCCATGGCTTTAGCCGCCATCCTGTCTCTGGGTAATCAGATTCGATGTTTAGATCTCTCAGGAGGTCCCATGTGCACTCTGCACACGTTACAGAACCCATGACAGTTGGATATTGAAAAGAGTAGGCCAAAAAAAGCAGCCCGTGACAAAATTTATGGGATAACATCTAGCTAAATACAGCAAAACTCTCAACGCTAAATAAATGAGAGTACTTCTGAATTAGGAGAATATCTGTTTGTATGGGACACCTGTGCGCATGCATTGTGGTGTGACAAATAGGAAGAGAGAAAACACTGGTCATTTCACACAAAGAACCTGAGGAAAGGAATACAGGGGCCAAATACAATTAGCAAACATAAACTATTCAAGAGGAGATGCACACGATAGGAATGAGTATCAAAAGAGTGGAGTGGTAGGTCATGTGCTCAGATGAGATTCAGAAACAATAGCAAGAACTGCCACACAATGGAGTCCACGGAGAAAGAAAAAAATGACAGGACAACCAAATGGAGAACAGTGGAGAAAGAGGTACAAGAAGCTGAAGAAATCATCAATGCTCAATTAGACTCTGTATCATGAGTCATTTGTTGAAAGCGACTGAGCACGTATGACATTGCGTTGATTTCACTGAGGTTGATGCTGTAAATTAGTCAATAGCAGTCGTGTCTAAGTGCCAAGTGTAAAATATGCAGAATCAGCAGTGTGTGTGAACTCTTGTGTGTGTGTGTGTGCGGCCTTAAGTTGCCAACAGACTTGTGGATAAGATAGACCTATCATATAGACCCAACATATAGACCTATACTGCACATTGGACAACATGACAACAAAACATGTTCTACGGGATTACCCCCAGTACACAGACCTGAGAAGGACAATGTGGTCCACACCCACCTCCCTAGAAGAGAAACTATACGGGGCAACCGAATCACTTAAACAGACAGCTGCCTTCATGAGAGAGTCCGGAATCCTACTCTGACAGAGTCATGATCGCAGAAGAAGAAGAATATAGACCTATCACATAGATCTTTCATATAGACCCATAATATATAAACATAACATATAAAATGACCTATCACATAGATCCATCATATAGACCCATGATATAGACCTATCACATAGATCCATCATATCGACCCATGATATAGACCTATCACAGACCCATCATATAGACCTATCACAGACCCATCGTATAGACCTATCATATAGACCCATCATATAGACCTATCACAGATCCATCATATAGACCTATCACAGACCCATCGTATAGACCTTAATTCAGCTGATGATTCACAGCTTGACAATGCTGCCAACATGTATCACTGTCCCAAGACACGAGTTTCAGCTAATAAAGTCAAGGTAGGTCACAACAGCTGTTTTCATCTCAAAGTGGCATTTTAATTCCAATCTTGGAAAGTTGACAGCACTCATGGATGAAGACATCATGAGCCTGGTCGTCATCATCATTGAGTGCCGTCTCCCCATTGAGATTAACAGCAAAATACGAAATGAAGTTTATAACAACAGAAAAGATATCTTGGGAAAACTACCAGGGAGACGAAATCTTGAATGGAAGGCATGACACAAGACTATACCATTAATTTGGACATAAAACGTGTCTGCTGCAACAAATTCGGAAATGGAAGACACAAAAGTGACACATTAAATGCCGGACAAATGATTAATTATGTATCAAACTATCATCATCATCAAGTACCATGCATGTCGGCGTAGGTGATCATGTCTCTCCACAGCTTTCGATCTCGACAGTTATTTATCATTTCTGTTGTTGACCTTCTGCCAAGCCATTCTCATAAGCTGTCTGGTATCTTTTCTCTTTGCTTCCCTTTATCTCTTCGTCGGCCAAAAAATTATGATTGTTTCTTCCTAATATTGGAAATTAACTCTCTTTTTGCTTTGGCCTCTTTCATAACGTTTTCATTACTCTTCTTAGCTGTCCATGGTTTTCTCAACATTCTTCTGTAAAAATCAAACTATAGAGTTGTCAAAAACACTTCATTTTCTCTCCAAGATAAAACATAAAAGATATGAGAACCGAATCCAACACTTTGCTTTTAGAATTTAGAAGAACATTATCTTATCTGCCATTCTTGATGTATAGTTTTGCGTCATCCTACTTCATACATTTCAAGCAGTTTGTTAAGATGCTATAGCTGTCTTTGTTAATCTCATTTATGGTTTTATTTTTTTTTTCTTAACTAATTATTCTTTTTCGGTATTTGAGTATTCAAAATGGCGGTTGTTTTATTTTCGGAGGGCAGTTTATGTGATTAAAGTGATTAAATATAGTGTTCCAACGGATTATAATTTTCAAAAAGTTTTGTAAAGGTTTCTACCAAGGAGGATAAGTACTTTTTCAAATGTAAACAGCTAAAATATTTATAGTTAGACCGTAAAATATCGCATGTGAGACCTTAGCGATCAAAAACGTTGGGGAAACATCAGCCGGGTAAACCCCCAATGTGTGCTTTCTTAAGTTAAGCCCTTAACTTACGACTGACTTAGCAGGTCGGTAAGGGATAAATGTTTTATACTCAGAGAAATACACAGAAGATGGAGATAGATACATATAAAGTAGCGACCATCAATATATGCGGAATAAAAAAAAATAAAGAAGTCAAACTTATAGAAGAAATGACAAAAAGGAAAAAGCTTGTCAAATCATTGGACCGTTATCGCCATTATTGTCCACCAAGGAAATAACTCGGGTGGCCAAACGAGCACTATACAATACAATCTTTATCTCAACGTTGTGCTATCAATGCCAGACCTGGACCCTAGATGCAAGAACAATAAGAAAAATAACCTCTATTGAGATGAAATGTGTTAGGCGAATGATAGGAAACAGTCTGAGAGATAAGATCAGAAATGAATAACTGAGAAAAAAAGCTAGAAATAGCCCCCGCCATAGAATATATAAGGAAACAACAGATAAAATGGCTTCGCCACGTGACAAGGCAGAAAGATCAAAACACAACACAACGAGCCTTCAGCAAACGTTGGGAGAACACCAGACCCAAGGGTCGACCACGAAAAAGATGGATCGTTGGAATATTAGAAGCACTAGGAAACATAACAGCAGCAGAGGCGAACAGAAGAGCAGAGACCGCAAATTATATATTCCCTCGACGCTGAAAGGCAGATGAGGAAGGAAAGAAGCAGAAGGTATTTGAGTATTAGGTGTTATCCTGACACTGTATAACAATTCACAAAGAAAGCTATATGTTTAGCTCTTTCAGTACGCCAGTTTTTTTTTTTATCAATGCAACGGAAGAGATTTCAGGGACCACATTTTTCATGGTATTAATTATCAATCTACATATGTATAAATATGTAACATATAACATATATATATATATGAGTTTTTTTTTTAGATAATTGAACAAGGTATTAGATATCACCAATACCAAGATTCCTAAAATTCCAAAATGCTAATTTCCAAGGTTAGGAAGAGACAATCATCATTTTTTGGCCATGTAATGAGAAGAGAACAACTTGAATATATTGTAACAACTGGAAAAATTGAGGGACGAAGAGATAGAGGGAAGCAAAGAGAAAAAATAACAGACAGCTTAAGAGAATGGCTTGGCAGAAGGTCAACAACAGAAATGATAAATAGCTGCCGAGATCGAAAGTTGTGGAGAGACATGATCACCTACGCAACTAGGCCCGGTACTTGATGATGATGATAATGATGATACCAAGATGATATAAGACATGTAAAGAAAAGAAATGCGGTGATGACAGTTTACACTAATCAAATTCAGACTGACGCACTTTACTACGGCTAAACGTACGCGACCAGAAGCGACGTACAGTGCGTCGAAACGTACGGAAAGAGTTTCAATACACACTGACTTCCTTTCATAGTAGAAACAAAATGTGAATGCTTCCTGACGGTCTATATACATTAAACATAAATAAATGAAAAAACAAACAACTCACCATGTAAAGCCTGTGTCTCGACTTTTGTGCATGAGGCAACATTTGTTGTGCTGACTGTTCTCTTAACAACCTGAGGTGTTCGTGGTAACTGGAGAATGCCTTTAGAAGATATATCACTTGAAAGTAACATTCACAATTATTTCTACTAAAGTAGATCAATCGTGTGTAACAAAAATGTCTTCATAAATGTCAGGTCATTCTTTATTATAAGATCAACAGAGAGAATGACCTACTTTTGAATGCCATGTTAGTAAAATAATTAAATATTCATTATTACAATGAGATAACAAATATACGCCAAAGACAGCCAAACTGACCTCAACGTGGATAAATGACACACACCAGACAAATAAAGGAGATCACTTGAGAAAGAAGTGTAATGCAATAAGATAATGGATAAATGACAATCATTACAGACAAATAAAAAGTAATATTGATACATATATGTTTAATAGAAAAGTATAAATTTGGCAAAATGTAGAACAATGAAGGGCCATTGAAAGCCGTATAGAAAATATAATAACAGCTAAAAGTAATAAGAACAGATGGAGCCTGAATATTGCTTGTAGTGTTGTGTTCTTATCCTTTACTAATCAGGTTCAGTGAGATAAAAATTATTCGTTCCTTGAGAACAATGCTAGTAGATAGAAACTGCAAAACAGACATTAAACCTGACAGGAGTTGTGACTAATCTGAGAGAAGATAACTAGGGGCTAACTTCCTACATACATATAGCGATGCAACCTACACAAACAGACCTCTGAATGACTTTGGTCCAGACGGTAGAGACCACTAACGAAGTCTTTACTTGTCATAGAACGACAAAACATGAAGATCCGTATACTGGGCTTATTTCTGTGACTGTGTTATATCATGTACGTGGGTGCATTTGCAAGTCTGCCAACACTCCTGCGGACCATCATGTCCAGCACTACACTTTCTGCCAGCTGTATTGTTTTTTCTGAAAGTGCAATGTCAGGAGATCCACCCACAGTTTATCTCATCTGGGATATAAGTTGTGGGGGGGGGGGGGGGAGAATCTTCGTATCTCATGAGGTAATTAGGATTTTGTATAATAACGTAAAGTCATCTCCATGTTTTACTAACAGAATGGGCAATTTAGCGACCATATTTTGAAATGTATAATAACACATTTTTCGGATGATATGGTCGGCATCAGGCCAGGCTGCCTTCCCTTCCTAAAAAATCTCTGGTACCCATTTTTAGAGGCTGGGTGAATCCTGGAGCCTTATCGATCTGACAGAAAATAATAACAAACATTTGCCACTTTTAGGATTTGAATGTGGGCCCTTCTTATTATGAAGTGAGCACACTAACCACTCAGCCACCGAGGTTCCTTTTTGTATAACAAGTAAACAACATTGAAAAGAACCTCATGAGATAACAATAATATAGCAGTTTTTCCTATAGACATGCAAGATACAATGTGGCGTTTCTCATGAAAGTGCAGCAGTTAGCGGTTGCCTGCTACTTACGCTGTGTTCCAGACACTTTTTAGTGAGGGACCGGAAACTCCGCAGACATTCGACATCAAGCTGAGATGTAACCAGCAGCTGCACATACACTGAAACAAAAAATGCATTAATCACAATCAGAACTGTGACCACAATTTGGCATTTCAGCAACGGACTGATCTTTACTCATATTCCCTGTACACTTCTGGAGAACTTTTGTTTGCTAAAAATGATATAATTTTGTCTTCTGTTTATTTTGGCTGCTATAATTTTGCTGCATGTCAATGTTACTTTAAACATTTTTCTTCTGTTAAAGGGGAGGCAATCATCCATTCATTTTCCTCTCGAGCCAAAGACGGCGCATATGGCGTAATTCTTCACCATTGCCGATCCCTAGCAATTGTTCTAAGTGGCGATTCTCTTGATCTGCCTTTTTTCTTTTACTGGATGGTTGCCACAAGAATGCCTCACAGGGAACTCCTTCTTCATTTATTCTCAGCACTTGACCAGCATATTTACATATTTTCTTATGAAGCTCAACAGATATTCTTGTTTTGATTTGTCTCTTATCTGTTCGTTTGAAATGTATCTCCATCCAGCTTATGTTTGAGATCCTACGAAGACATTTGTTTCCAAAGGCATTTAATTTCCTATCTAAAGTCTTGGTGAATTTCCTACGTTTACATCGATATGTTAGCACTGGTATCACACAGGAGTTGAACACTGAGTTTTGTTCGTTGACTAACTTTGCATCTCCAGATAGTTATCAGTTTATTGAAAGCATTTGATGCTAGTGCGATGCGTGTCATGATTTCTGACGTTATGTCTCCATCTCAGGACATTTTGCTGTCTAGGTGGGTAAAATGTGTAACTTTTTGTCAAATGTCTTTGTTAATTGTTATATCAGTGGCTTTGTTGATAAAATCCAGGACTTTCGTTTTGGTCGTGTTGATCAAGAGATTATTTGACGAGAAATATTGTGGAGTCGTACTATCTTTTCTTGAACATCAGCGTGTGCAGAGCTTAATAGTGCCAAGTCGAGACATTAATAATATGTTATGTCTGTCTGTCTGCGATCAGGACTCAGTCAGAGTAGGATCCCAGACTATTACATGAAGTCAGCTGTCAGGTTAAGTGTGTTGATCGCCCCCACAGACAGAACATCACAGTTAGAGTCTGCCATATCCACTACGACTGAACACCCGTTAAAACGTTTCACTGTGTTCTGCGCCAGTGGCCCAGTGCATCCGATTTCAGCCAGCATTTTATTCAGGTTTGCTTTCCTTAGCCTTTGATTGTCCCCAATCTTCCTACAAGGCAGCAGATGATCTTTTCTGTAGGGGGATTCTGCCCTTAGATGGTCGGCCCTCCCAGGTTTACGAGCACCATCTGCCCGAGCCACTAGAGGTGACTAACACAGACATGTGACTTGTAATATGAGGAAACTGCAACAAGGAACGCTTTTCATGCATAGCTTTCAATTGTTCCTGCCGCCTATCCCCATATACCGGTAAGTCACGTCCTCTTGAAAATGATGATCGTCGTAGCACTAGATGATGTTAGACCATCGTTGATGACTCCAATTCCGATCATATAGACACACAGTCAGTCGTCAAATTATCCCTGTCGCACATCAAACAGCAGACCGTAAGATTTGCGCACGGCCGGTTTAGGGAACCATTACAATGACGTAGCACACAAAAATGTTGCACAAAAACACTTAATCTCGTTTTATTTATATTTCTGTGTGATTACTCTAGTGTAAGCAGCCTACGACGAACAAAACACGAAGCAAATTCCACAAAGAGACAAAACTGCGGCTGACGAAGTAGTTTACATTAATGTGTACATGGAAATAACTTGCGTCAAAGAATACCATCAACGGTCATGAACAGCACCAATGTGTGACGTAAAATCTCTCCTCTTGCTCTACTGATAAATCAAGAACCCGTTCAGTAACCCGCAGATTACACACTCTCGGTTTCGCCAGAGAGTGTATGCGAATATCATCAGCGATAGCTCTCACCATGACAGCTACACCTCACATGTCTTTTGACGATTTTTGGTTTCAACAATCAAACAAAAGATCAATCAACTAACTATTAACTGTTTATTAATTCAGAAACAAGCACACTAACCAATCAGCCACCAAGGCAGCCAGAAGTAGCAATAGCAGTAGCAGTAATAATTCAACTACACATTTATGACGGTCATTAGTCTCCCTTGGTTAAAAAAAACAACAACAACAAAACATGCACCTTTATCGATCAGTTGACAAAACTGAGCCGGCAGATCTCCTTCCGCGATCTCTTTTGTGGAGGAAGAGTGTGTAGTTGATGAAGCTGATGTTTGATGGAGGGCCAGTTGGCTGACACTGAAATCAGGCACAGGTTGGCCAGGACTGAAAGCTTTGATTGGTGTGACCAGTATTTCTGTCATCTTTCTCAGAACAGTTGCAAGAGTTATGTCCTCATCATGAATCTGCTGTTTGTATAAGACAGAAACAAATGTAACTGACGGCCTAGTCTGTTGCTGCAGACAATATCTAGACAGACCAAGAAATTGTCTAAGAAATGTGACTGTTATTAAACGGGCTAAGAAGCTGTCCTACAGGTATGGCAGTTATTAAAATAGACCAGGAAGCTGTCCAACAGGTATGGTAGTTATTACAATAGATCAGGAAGCTGTCCAACAGGTATGGTGGTTATTAAAATAGATCAGGAAGCCATCCAACAGGTATGGCAGTTATTACAATAGATTAGGAAGCTGCCCAACAGGTACGGTAGTTATTACAATAGATTAGGAAGCTGTCCAACAGGTATGGTAGTTATTACAATAGATTAGGAAGCTGTCCAACAGGTATGGTAGTTATTACAATAGATCAGGAAGCTGTCCAACAGGTATGGTAGTTATTACAATAGATTAGGAAGATGTCCAACAGGTATGGTAGTTATTACAATAGATCAGGAAGCTGTCCAACAGGTATGGTAGTTATTACAATAGATTAGGAAGCTGTCCAACAGGTATGATAGTTATTACAATAGATCAGGAAGCTGTCCAACAGGTAAGGTAGTTATTACAATAGATCAGGAAGCTGTCCAACAGGTATGGTAGTTATTAAAATAGACCAGGAAGCCGTCCAACAGGTATGGTAGTTATGACAATAGATCAGGAAGCTGTCCAACAGGTATGGTAGTTATGACAATAGATCAGGAATCCGTCCAACAGGTATGGTAGTTATTTCAATAGATCAGGAAGCTGTCCAACAGGTATGGTAGTTATTAAAATAGATCAGGAAGCTGTCCAACAGGTATGGTAGTTATTAAAATAGACCAGGAAGCCGTCCAATAGGTATGGTAGTTGTTACAATAGATCAGGAAGCTGTCCAACAGGTATGGTAGTTATTAAAAAGCGTTCGGACACTTCTTGATAGTGTCGCTTCAAACATCGAAACTCACGATGCATGGCGGCATTCCTCACCTTCCCAGAGCACTACCCTGGTACCCATTTCTGCCAGCGGCTGGGGGTATTTTTTTTCCAACGATGAGTACAATTCACACTGTTTCCTGCGGGAATCGAACACGGCTTGTCCGAACGTCGGTAGCAGTTCTCTTTTCATTTTTAGTTGTTTTAAGACTTCATTATTTGTTTTTTTTTTCTTTCCATCAAATTTTTCCCAATCTTCTATAAATCCTCATTTCAAAGGCTTCATTTTTCTGTTATATTTTCTTGTCTAATGTCCATGTTTCTGAACCATACAGTAATGTTGATAAGATAACATTTTGCTATTCTTAGTTTTAGCCCTGGTGTTATTTGACGTGATATTGGTATATTTTTCATGGCATTAAAATTACTTTTTGCTATTCCTATTCTTTTATTTACAAGAAAATCACCGGAGTCTGTAGAAATGTGGTTTTACAGAAGCGTGTTGAGAATACAATGGACAACTAAGAAGAGTAATGAAAACGTTCTGAAAGAGGCCAAAGCAAAAAGAGAGCTAATTTCCAATATTAGGAAGAAACAAAACAATCATCATTTTTTGGGCATGTAATGAGGAGAGAATAACTGGAATATATTGTAACAACTGGAAAAATTGAGGGACGAAGAGATAGAGGGAAGCTAAGAGAAAAAAATACCAGACAGCTTAAGAGAATGGTTTGGCACAAGGTCAACAATAGAAATGATAAATATATTTTAATAATATAATTTTTGCATGGCACAAGTAGGAGGAGAGTGATTGAAATGTTTGTTTACGAGTAGTAATGAATGCAATGGGTCTCACTCACGTGGGGATAACATTAAAAAACTATACTGATAATGTAGCTAAAAAAAAAGGCACCTATAAGAAATACTTTCATCAGTGGCTATACAACAAATAAGCAAAAGCTCTCATCAGATAAAAAGACATGGGGAGCAAGGGTAAATAGCAATTTTCTTCAAATTTTAACATGAACAGGACGAAACACAGAAGACTAAAATCTGTTGACTTCAACAATTGTAGGCTGAATAGTCACCTCTAGTAAATGGAAATGTTAAACAGACAAACAGTCTTAAGAACGTAACCGGTAAATAAATGACTTTACACAGATTATATATATGGTCATTTTCGTCTTGTCAGACGGTCTAGTGGAGGCTATTGTGTATTATTTTGAGGATTTGTTTTTGTCGAACAGCTTCTCTCGTGGCTAATTCTACCAATGTTTGACAAACACACACGGCCACAGAATGAACAAGTCAGGCCCACTGATCCACAGAGTTTTCCATCCTTTTTCATGAGTCTTTTCTCTTCTAAGTTTTGCCTTAGCACAGTCTCATATTTTGTTATACTATTCCTTATACATGCTCTCCATGATGTGCGATCACTTGCCAGATGTTCCCAGTCATTTTCACAGATGGAGAAGTCTTTCTGAGATGATTTACAGATATATCGTAGTTTAGGTCTGCCGATTTGTCTTTTTCCGTGTGTTAGTTCACCATATAGTATTTGTTTGGGGTTTCTCTTGTCTTCCATTCGCTGGACGTGCCCAGCCATCTTAGTCTTCGGCTTCTGAGCATCGACATGATTGTTGGGGTCTTAGTACAGTGCAGGACAGTTAAGTTGGTTATTTTGTCCTGCCATTTGATGTGCAATTCTGCGGAGACATCGCATGTGGAAGACATTTAATCTTTTTTCGTGAATTGAGTATGTTGTCCAGGTTTCAGATCCATATAATAGCGTGTTAAGCACACAAGTTTGATATATTAAGAGTTTGGTCTTCAGTGTTAGTTTCATGTTGTTGCAGGCCGTTTCTGTGAGTTTGCTGAAAGTCGTAGCTGCCTTACCAATTCGGCTGTTTATTTCATTATCAAGAGAAGTGGTTTGCGTAATTGTGGATCCAAGATACGTGAATTTCTAAACTGATTCTAGTGGACAATCTCTTAAATTGATTGATAAAGACACAGACTGAAGAACCAAGAAAAACAATAAGTAGATAAATTATAGGAAACTAATTAGGACCTCCTGTTAATGACTAGGTTTGTGTAGCGTGCTCGTCTCTATGTATAATCTGTGGAGCATATGCAATTTAATACAGAAGAAGAGGAAGAGGCAGAAAAAGAAAGAGAGAGCTTTATTTAACCGGTGAGTAACTGGAATCATCATTACCTACATCTCCATCTTCAGGAAGAGACTGAGCACCTTTTGAGAAGTCATGAGACTAATTGTGCTGTGCAAACACTTGTTTACCATGTCAACATCGCTTCTTCCAACAGAAATTATTAGCGATAGTGAGAAAAAGAAACGCTCTGTCGTCACATGTTTAAAATGTGGGACTTGAAATCAGCCGGGAGAGGATGAGAGTAATGAGAAATCATCCGGGAGAGGATGAGAGTAATGAGAAATCAGTCGGGAGAGGATGAGAGTAATGAAAAATCATCCGGGAGAGGATGAGAGTAATGAGAAATCAGCCGGGAGAGGATGGGAGTAATGAGAAATCATCCGGGAGAGGATGATAGTAATGAGAAATCATCCGGGAGAGGATGAGAGTAATGAGAAATCAGCCGGGAGAGGATGAGAGTAATGAGATATCAGCCGGGAGAGGATGAGAGTAATGAGAAATCAGCCGGGAGAGGATGAGAGTAATGAGATATCAGCCGGGAGAGGATTGGAGTAATGAGAAATCAGCCGGGAGAGGATGAGAGTAATGAGAAATCAGCCGGGAGAGGATGAGAGTAATGAGAAATCAGCCGGGAGAGGATGAGAGTAATGAGAAATCAGCCGGGAGAGGATGAGAGTAATGAGAAATCAGCCGGGAGAGGATGAGAGTAATGAGAAATCAGATTCGTCCAGAGGAAAACTTATACCAGGAGGGTAGGATGGTGGTAGAAGAGGATCTTGCTTTTTATCTTGGTGATTACATAGATCAAGAAGGAAAAACAAAGAAAGACATTAGAATCATAATTGTAAGGCAGCAATGACTTTCATAAACCCTGATACAAAAAAAAGCATTCACACACAAATCATATATAAGGAAGAAAAGAAGGTGGTGTGTCATATGTTGACCATGTGATCAGAGAAGCAATGAGAGAATGGCAAAGCAAGCCATCAAATGAGAACCAGAGGATAAAAGAGAAGAAGGTGGTGTGTCATATGTTGACCATGTGATCAGAGAAGCAATGAGAGAATGGCAAAACAAGCCATCAAATGAGAACCAGAGGATAAAAGAGAAGAAGGTGGTGTGTCATATGTTGATCATGTGATCAGAGAAGCAATGAGAGAATGGCAAAGCAAGCCATCAAATGAGAACCAGAGGATAACAGAGAAGAAGGTGGTGTGTCATATGTTGATCATGTGATCAGAGAAGCAATGAGAGAATGGCAAAGCAAGCCATCAAATGAGAACCAGAGGATAAAAGAGAAGAAGGTGGTGTGTCATATGTTGATCATGTGATCAGAGAAGCAATGAGAGAATGGCAAAGCAAGCCATCAAATGAGAACCAGAGGATAAAAGAGAAGAAGGTGGTGTGTCATATGTTGACCATGTGATCAGAGAAGCAATGAGAGAATGTCAAAGCAAGCCATCAAAAGAGAACCAGAGGATAAAAGAGAAGAAGGTGGTGTGTCATATGTTGACCATGTGACCAGAGAAGCAATGTGAGAATGGAGAGAATGTCAAAGCAAGTCATCAAATGAGAACCAGAGGATAAAAGAGAAGAAGACCGAGCGTTAGTGTTCGTTTTTTAAACCACTAGAATATTTTGGGGACCAATTTGTGCAGCAATATGGTCAGCACTACATCAACACAATTTTTCTCTTCATTAAACACTGCTATAGTGCAGCTCCAAGCAGTATAAAATTAATATTAAACCATTGTGTTTATTTCGTCAACACGGTATTGCAAGAAAACACTTTACCAGCAACACATCATATAGAATCACATGTTCTCGAGTAAATCATCATCATGAGCCATACATGCTGGTGTAGGCGATCATGTCCTTATCCTTATGGACATCCTCATGTCCATAATTCTCTATCCGCGGTGTATCGTATCCATTCTGTTGTTGACTGTTTTCCGTGCCTTGACACCAAGCTATCTACTACCTTCTCTCTGTCGTCCGCGATCTCTCTTTTTCTGTATTTTGACAGTTGTAACAAAATATTATCGCTTTCCTCTTTTCATGATGAGCTCGAAAAATGTTGATTGTTTCTTTCTGATGTTTCGTAGGAGCTCCCTTTTTGTGTTGGCCTTTTGAGAGTTTACTTTATTGGTCTGTTTAGCTGTCCAGTGAACTCTCAACTTTCTTCTGAGAAATCCTATTTCTGTGGCCTGTAATCGTCTTTTCATTTATTTGTCTACTGTCCACGATTCACTTCCATAGGTCAGAATTAGCTCTACATGGCACCGATGAGCTATCTTTCTCACTTTCATTGACATGGATTTGTTGCACAAGACGTTTTTCATTTTCTGAAATGCTGTTGTGGCCTGAGCTATTCTGCTTTTATTTCTGTGGGACATCGTCTATCATATTTTAATATTGTACCAAAGTATTTGTATATCTTTACATTTGTATCAGATTTGTTCCGTTTATTTTTATGTTGCATGATGGTGATGATTGTTTCTAAGTAAATAATACCAACTACAAATCGCATTAGCGATTAACTTTTTACATTTCAGACATGCCCAAAATATACTTTATCGAATAGGTATATCAAAGACAACATACTTTCAAACTTTAAACCAAACTAACTGATACCATTCTTTATCAACTGTTTATTATACCGACAGTACATGTCGCGAACACTAACCAAAATAGACAGGCAACATTGTATCTATGATATACACATTAACAACACACTTTTCTTGAACAGGCAATTATGTTTTTATATCAGCATAATTAATGTTATTAAGCATACTTTATATCAGCAGTAAATCGCATAAACAACACATATTGACAAATGTAGATCACATTATTAACTACAAATAGGAGGCGCGTTGCCGTAGGTCGAAATCCACTGTTCCGCTGGCTGAAAAGCGGGCGTACGGTGTTCGAAACCCGCGGTAGACAGAACTGGTTTTTTTCGGGGTGAAATCCAGGGTGAAATAAAAATCTTGAGTCTCACACGTCGTGGTGACTGGTTTGACAAAGTGGCATTTGATCCATCTGGTTCTGTCGTGAGCAACCTTCCCCCCCCCCCCTCCTTTTACATACACAGCAATGGTTATATGTGTCGTAAAGACAGTATTTTGTTTTTTATGAAACTACAAATTACATAGACAAATCATTCTATCAGCTGTAAATCACATAACACAATATATCAACAGGCAAACATGCAAACAGTACTTTATATCTATTGTTTATTATATTCACATTTAATGAATAGTAGATCGTATTCACAAAGCACAGTAAACCATATATGTAAAGAACAATGCATGTGGTTACCTTCTCCAAGTTCTTGAGGATATCCTGCCTCTTTCTCAACCTGAAGATGTTGGTATAGAGTTTGTGACGCGCTCCTTTGGTAACATTCTTTGTTGGACAAAAATATAGATAAACATGATGATATTGCCATGTTTGTGGGCTTTCTCTTTCTTAACGCTTGTCTTGATGTGTACATGAGACAGTATGTGTACGCATGTGTGTTTCATAACGGTTGTCTTGATTTGGTACATGAGACAGTATGTGTACGCATATGTGTTTCATAAAGGTTGTCTTGATTTGGTACATGAGACAGTATGTGTACGCATATGTGTTTCATAAAGGTTGTCTTGATTTGGTAAATGAGACAGTATGTGTACGCATATGTGTTTCATAACGGTTGTCTTGATTTGTACATGAGACAATATGTGTACGCATGTGTGTTTCATAACGGTTGTCTTGATTTGTACATGAGACAGTTGGTTATATAGTTATTTGGTTATGGAAGGTCCCGGTATCACTGCAAACGAATTAAAATCCATAATTGCTCAACCGCCCGTGCCAGCGTAATCATCCGAATCTCATCTCCCAAACAATGAAAGGTAACTGTAGTCCCCATCATAGCAGTCTCAGCACACGCCAAAAGACATAAGGCGAAACCGCGCAGAAAGTGAACACAGCCAACTGTCCCATGTCATACGATATCATCATTCATCGAAAGCAATTGAAATATCAAAACATGATAAAAACGGATGAGACACACAGCTCACGGTGTGCACAGAGCACTTAACTCAGTAGCTCCTGCAACAAGCCGGACTTGGAATATGAGGAAACTGCAACAAGGAACACTTTTCATGCATAGCCTTCAATTGTTCCCGCCGCCTATCCACCATATACCGGGAGTTCACGTCCTCTTGAAAATAATGATCGTCATATTTTTTAAAAATGTAGAGCACTTGATGATGTTAGGCCATCGTTGTTGACTCCAATTCCGAACATATAGACACACAGTTAGTCGTCAGATTATCCCCGTCGCACATCGAACAACCGACCGTAAGATTAGCGTACGGCCGGTCTAGGGTTTTACGATGAACCATTACGATGACGTGGCACACAAATAATATCGTATACACAATTTCGCTCCCTTTCGATTTCTGATTACTCTAGTAAAAGCAGCCTAAGACGAACAAAACACTGTGTAAATTCCGTAAACTGCTGCTGACGAAGTAGTTTACATTGATAAGTAACATGGAAATAACTTGCGTCAAGCAATTCCAACAACGGCCATGAACAGCACCAATGTGACGTAAAGCGCAGATCAAGTTATAGACGATGGAAGGTCGCATTCACAACACTTGATTTGTCAAAAAGGGACTGTTGCCGGCATACAACATCGCTTTAGCGGCGCAGATGTAATAAGAATATCATCACTTTTACTTTACGCAGAAAAGTGCAACGGAGAACCGAAATTAATCAGACCCGGATGCACTTTCTGCAGCGATCGAGAGGACGTGGACTAGATCCGCCATCTTGGAGACGGAAGTCCACATGAGACAGTATGTGTACGCATGTGTGTTTCATAACTCTTGTCTTGATGTATACATGAGACAGTATGTATACGCATGTCTGTTTCGTAACGGTTGTCTTGATTTGTACATGAGACAGTATGTGTACGCATGTGTGTTTCATAATGGTTGTCTTGATTTTGTACATGAGACAGTATGTGTACGCATGTGTGTTTCATAACTCTTGTTTTGATTTGGTACATGAGACAGTTTGTGTACGCATGTGTGTTTCATAACGGTTGTCTTGATTTGTACATGAGACAGTTTGTGTACGCATGTGTGTTTCATAACTCTTGTATTGATTTGTACATGAGACAGTTTGTGTACGTATGTGTGTTTCATAACTCTTGTCTTGATTTGTACATGAGACAGTTTGTGTACGCATATGTGTTTCATAACGGTTGTCTTGATTTGTACATGAGACAATATGTGTACGCATGTGTATTTCATAACGGTTGTCTTGATTTGGTAAACGAGACAGTATGTGTATGCATATGTGTTTCATAACGGTTGTCTTGATGTGTACATGAGACAGTATGTGTACGCATGTGTGTTTCATAACTCTTGTCTTGATTTGTACATGAGACAGTATGTGTACGCATATGTCTTTCATAACTCTTGTCTTGATTTGGTACATGAGGCAGTATGTGTACGCATATGTCTGTGTAATATATAACAATATGTTTGAAGTGTCAGTACTCGAAACTATTAGTACAGCCCATGTATTGTACCTATTAGTACGGACTACATACCGAAACTGTTAGTATAGCCCACATACTGTACTTATTATTAAAAGTAAAGGTTTCATCAACAGCTTGCTTGGCGTATTCTGAATACGATGAACATTTGTTCCATGACCAACGGCTCATTTGTTTAGGTGATATGTTTCATATCACGCCTGCCAGCCTTCACTTCCCTGAATATTATCTGGTAACCATTTTTAGAGGATCAGTGAAGGCAGTTCACACATTATGAGGCTTTGAGGCAGCTCACACATTATGAGGCTTTGAGGCAGTTCACACATTATGAGGCTTTGTGGCAGTTCACACATTATGGGCGCTTTAAAGGCAGTTCACACATTACAAGGCTTTTGAATCAGTTCACACATTATGAGGCTTTGAGGCAGTTCACACATTATGGGCGCTTTTAAGGCAGCTCACACATTATGACATGTTAAGTTAGTTCACACAACATGACATTGTAGGTAGCTCATACATTATGACATGTTAAGTTAGTTTACACAACATGACATTGTAGGTAGCTCACACATTATGGCATGTTAAATTAGTTCACACAACATGACATTGTAGGTAGCTCACACATTATGGCATGATACGTTAGTTCACACAACATGACATTGTAGGTAGCTCACACATTATGGCATGATAAGTTAGTTCACACAACATGACATTGTAGGTAGCTCACACATTATGGCATGATAAGTTAGTTCACACATTATGACATATTAAGTTAGCTCACACATTATGGCATGTTAAGGCAGTACACGAGCTGCCATATGTTAAAACAGCACACACACATTATGACATGTTAGGTTAGTTCACACAGCATGGCATGATAAGTTAGTTCACACATCATGACATGTTAAATTAGTTCACACATTATAACATATTAAGTTAGTTCACACATCATGACATGTTAAGGTAGTTCACATATAATGACATGTTAAGTCAGTTCACACATTATGACATGTTAGGTTAGTTCACACGTTATGACATGTTAAGTTAGTTCACACATCGTGACATGTTAAGGTAGTTCACATATTATGACATGTTAAGGCAGTTCCCACATTATAATATGTTAGGTTAGTTCACACATCATGACATGTTAAGTTAGTTCACACATCATGACATGTTAAGTTAGTTCACACATTAATGACATGTCAATTTAGTTTCACACATCATGACATTTTAAGTTAGTTCACACATTATGACATGTTAAGTTAGTTCACACATTAATGACATGTCAATTTAGTTTCACACATCATGACATTTTAAGTTAGTTCACACATTATGACATGTTAATTTATTTCACACATCATGACATGTTAAGTTAGTTCACACATTATAACATGTTAAGTTAGTTCACACATCATGACATGTTAAGTTAATTCACACATCATGACATGTTAAGTTAGTTCACACATCAAGACATATTAAGTTAGTTCATACATTATGACATATTAAGATAGTTCATACATTATGACATGTTAAGTTAGTTCACACGTCATGACATGTTAAGTTAGTTCACACATCATGACATGTTAAGTTAATTCACACATCATGACATGTTAAGTTAGTTCACACATCAAGACATATTAAGTTAGTTCATACATTATGACATGTTAAGTTAGTTCACAGATCATGACATGTTAAGTTAGTTCACACATTAATGACATGTCAAGTTAGTTCACACATCATGACATTTTAAGTTAGTTCACACATTATGATATATTAAGTTAGTTCACACATCATGACATGTTAAGTTAGTTCACACATCATGGCATGTTAAGTTAGTTCACACATCATGACATGTTAAGTTAGTTCACACATCATGACATGTTAATTTATTTCACACATTATAACATGTTAAGTTAGTTCACACATCATGACATGTTAAGTTAGTTCACACATCATGACATGTTAAGTTAGTTCACACATTAATGACATGTTAAGTTAGTTCACACATCATGACATGTTAAGTTAGTTCACACATTAATGACATGTCAAGTTAGTTCACACATCATGACATTTTAAGTTAGTTCACACATTATGATATATTAATTTAGTTTCACACATCATTACATTTTAAGTTAGTTCACACATCATGGCATGTTAAGTTAATTCACACATCATGACATGTTAAGTTAGTTCACACATCAAAACATATTAAGTTAGTTCATACATTATGACATGTTAAGTTAGTTCACACATTAATGACATGTTAAGTTAATTCACACATCATGACATGTTAAGTTAGTTCACACATCAAGACATATTAAGTTAGTTCATACATTATGACATATTAAGATAGTTCATACATTATGACATGTTAAGTTAGTTCACACGTCATGACATGTTAAGTTAGTTCACACATCATGACATGTTAAGTTAATTCACACATCATGACATGTTAAGTTAGTTCACACATCAAGACATATTAAGTTAGTTCATACATTATGACATGTTAAGTTAGTTCACAGATCATGACATGTTAAGTTAGTTCACACATTAATGACATGTCAAGTTAGTTCACACATCATGACATTTTAAGTTAGTTCACACATTATGATATATTAAGTTAGTTCACACATCATGACATGTTAAGTTAGTTCACACATCATGGCATGTTAAGTTAGTTCACACATCATGACATGTTAAGTTAGTTCACACATCATGACATGTTAATTTATTTCACACATTATAACATGTTAAGTTAGTTCACACATCATGACATGTTAAGTTAGTTCACACATCATGACATGTTAAGTTAGTTCACACATTAATGACATGTTAAGTTAGTTCACACATCATGACATGTTAAGTTAGTTCACACATTAATGACATGTCAAGTTAGTTCACACATCATGACATTTTAAGTTAGTTCACACATTATGATATATTAATTTAGTTTCACACATCATTACATTTTAAGTTAGTTCAC
Organism: Megaustenia siamemsis; assembly: GCA_032433765.1. Classification (NCBI taxonomy): domain Eukaryota; kingdom Metazoa; phylum Mollusca; class Gastropoda; order Stylommatophora; family Ariophantidae; genus Megaustenia; species Megaustenia siamemsis. Next base: position 32,202,333 of record JAVIAB010000050.1, read on the forward strand.
ACATCATGGCATGTTAAGTTAATTCACACATCATGACATGTTAAGTTAGTTCACACATCAAAACATATTAAGTTAGTTCATACATTATGACATGTTAAGTTAGTTCACACATCATGACATGTTAAGTTAGTTCACACATCATGACATGTTAAGTTAGTTCACACATCATGACATGTTAAGTTAGTTCACACATCATGACATTTTAAGTTAGTTCACACATTATGACATATTAAGTTAGTTCACACATCATGACATGTTAAGTTAGTTCACACATTATGACATGTTAAGTTAGTTCACACATCATGACATGTTAAGTTAGTTCACACATCATGACATGTTAATTTATTTCACACATTATAACATGTTAAGTTAGTTCACACATCATGACATGTTAAAGCAGTACATACATGTTATGATATTTTAAGGCAATACACAATCTGTCATATGTTAAAGCAGCTCACATGTTATGACGTGTTAATGCAGTACACGAGCTGCCATATGTTAAAACAGCACACACACATATTATGACGTGCTAAGGCAGTACACGAGCTGCCATATGCTAAAGCAGCACATACACAAATTTACATAAGCAAACCCTAACCTGTTGCTCCAACCATTCCTCTGTTACATCCAGCATCTGCTCATAAGTCATCTCTTGAAACAAATAGAAGTACTTGTGTAGTTTCATTGACTTCAGCCAGGTCAGCATGCCTGTCAGGAGAGAAGAGTTCGACTTCAGCACAACTCTGTTAAAAAAACACATTGTCAAAATGTCACCAATAATTCTCCAATCTAAAGGTTGCAACACGGCATTACAACACTAACTTTTACCGGCTGTTTGGATCAACAAGAAAACAACTCGACCTGCAATGAAGCTAAAATAGTCTAGTTCTAGACAAGTAAAATTAGAGATAAAATAATTAGAGATGAAATAATTTGAGATGAAGAGCTGGTTGAAAGTTCTAGTATTGGAAAAGTAAAATTAGCGATAAAATAATTAGAGATGAAATAATTTGAGATGAAGAGCTGGTTGAAAGTTCTAGTATTGGAAAAGTAAAATTAGCGATAAAATAATTAGAGATGAACTAATTTGAGATGAAGAGCTGGTTGAAAGTTCTAGTATTAGAAAAGTAAAATTAGAGATAAAATAATTAGAGATGAAGAGCTGGTTGAAAGTTCTATATTAAAAAAGTAAAATTAGAGATAAAATAATTAGAGATGAAGAGCTGGTAGAAAGTTCTAGTATTGGAAGTGTAAAATTAGAGATACAATAATTAGAGATGAAATAATTAGAGATGAAGAGCTGGTTGAAAGTTCTAGTATTAGAAAAGTAAAATTATAGATAAAATAATTAGAGATGAAGAGCTGGCAGAAAGTTCTAGTATTAGAAATGTAAAATTAGAGATAAAATAATTAGAGATAAAATCATTAGAGATGAAAAGCTGGTAGAATGTTCTAGTATTAGAAAAGTAACATTATAGATAAAATAATTAGAGATGAAGAGCTGGTAGAAAGTTCTAGTATTAGAAATGTAAAATTAGAGATAAAATAATTAGAGATAAAATCATTAGAGATGAAAAGCTGGTAGAATGTTCTAGTATTAGAAAAGTAAAATTATAGATAAAATAATTAGAGATGAAGAGCTGGTAGAAAGTTCTAGTATTAGAAATGTAAAATTAGAGATAAAATAATTAGAGATAAAATCATTAGAGATGAAAAGCTGGTAGAAAGTTCTAGTATTAGAAAAGTAAGATTAGAGATAAAATAATCAGAGATGAAATAATTAGAGATGAAGAGCTGGTTGAAAGTTCCAGCATTAGAAAAATTAAACAATCATTTAGGTGTAGCGAGTAGAATATTCTAGCGGAATCAGAATATCATCTATACCGCTCCTTTACAGTTTTTTTGTATTCCGAAGTATTTCTCATTCAGTAGATATCTTCTCACACAAATGTCTGGGGATCATACTAATCGCTCTTCGCTGATTGGAAAATATCGAATTGGAGGCCTTACCTGCCATTGCACAGCATCCATCTGTATCTGGGTGGGTGTAATTCGTCCTCAAATTGATGGTAGTCACAAGCCCCTTTGGAGGACGGCGGTTCTAATGTTTTGGAGGCCATAGGAGCGTGATGCACCTGAAGTGGCTGTGGTGTAGAAGATGATTGGGGTAGGTTGTAGTGCTGACCTTGACTGGCATTGGCCTTGTCGGACACATCCCTTTCTGGAAGTCTGGGCTCGGGTATAAGAGAGGGTGTTCGTCGTAGAGGAGCGTGTGGTTTCTGACTTCCGGTGATGGCTATAACGAGAGATAGGGCATATCAGGGTTAATATTAGTGTGAATGCTGGCAACTAATAACAGGAGCGTTGGTATTACTACTTGACCGGATAGACATTTTGATAGGAGTACAAAATATGACATGACTGTTTATGTATTCATATGAATACACAACATATGAAGTGTGTTAATACCAACACATGGATTGATTTATCGTGTTGACGCCGACATCCGGCAGTGAAGGTGATGAAGAACTAAATGGCATTGCCTGTGTGGTGTTTGTGTGTGGGCATGTTGACACTGAATACACAGTAAACACGAAAAAGTGGGAAAGAATGACAGAGCACCGTCACTCCAAGTGATGACGAGTAAGAAATCTTGCGTTAGTTCCCCTTCAGTAAATTATTTCTACCTAATGTGGTCGGTATAGCCAGTGTCAGAGGCAGACCAAGACAAACATGGACGAGTAACATCAAAAGATGAACAAGTCAATCTATGTCAGCCATCAAAGTAAGAAACAGAGTAGAATGGCGATCCATGGTAGCCAACATTCGTTGCGGAGAAGGCACGCGATGATGATGATAGCCAGTGGCAGTGAATCAATTCAGAGGAAGAGGTATGTTTACTGCACTCGGAAAAAGTGACAAATAATTAACAATGGAAAAAAAAAACAAAGAACAATATATGGTCCTAAGCAGGATCGAACCCGTACTCCTTGGCACAGCGCCTTGCCACAAAAAGCCAAACGGATTATCGCCTCGGAAGTTCCCTTCTATAATAATATTCATTTATTATTATTTGTCTCCACAGCCAGTGTCATATTTTTTCTTCATAAAAATCCAATACCCATTGAAGGCTGTGTGAACTTTCATCACGACGAAACTCAATGCCTCCAGTAGTTCAGATCACTAATTAGTGAATTCCCAGCTCCAAACACGATATTATTATTTTGTTCTGACATTTGTATTGTGTTTTTGAATTTTTGGCACATATAACTGCATATGCTGTCTAGAATCATTGAAGATATAAATAAGGGCTTTATACAAGACATCACGCGATGTATATAATACTTTTGTGTAGCGTATGGCATTATTAAAGAAATGATTGTACTTGAGTAGATATAATCAAGCAGTGTGTTGACGTCATCATGATGGCTGATCATATACCCCATAATATATTAGCCGTATGCTAATAATGAAAGGCGAAATGACAGAGTTTTGTTCATAACTTTGCAGCCCCGGTGTGACTCCAGGAGTTTCATGTTAGTCAGGAGGGATGTTGTCTAGATTCAAGAGGGCTACTGTGAGATCGAGGGTAGACTTGTGAACTGGTTTATCATTTCACAAATTCACGTGAAATTGCAGGATGATCTTACGGTCTGTTGTTCGATGTGCGATGGGGATAATCCGACGACTGTGTTTCATATGTTCGGATTTGGAGTTAAAAACGATGTCCTAACATCATCAAGCGCTATAAATTATTTTTAAAAAAATATGACGATCATCATTTTCAAGAGGACTTGAACTTCCGGTCAATATGGCGAATAGACGGCAGGAACCGTTAAAGGCTATGTCTGAAAAGTGTTTCTTGTTGCAATTTCCTCATATTTCAAGGTCCGGCTTGTAGCAGGAGCTACTGAGTTAGGTGCTCTGTGCATACCGTGAGCTGTGCGCTCCATCCGTTTTGATCGTGTTTCGCTATTCCGATTGCTTACGATGAATGATGATGATATCGTATGACAGGGAACAGATGGATGTGTTCACTTTCTGTGCGGTTTCGCCTTATGTCTTTTGGCGTGCGCTGAAACTGCTATGATGGAGAAAACGGGTACCGTCCCTTGTTTGGTAGATGAGGTAGTAATTCGGATGATTCCACAGACACGGGCAGTTGAGCAATTATGGCTTTTAATTAGTTTGCAGTGATACCGGGCCTTCCATAACCATAAGCAGCGTGTTATTTAGAATGACCGGAACATATCATCAATTGATTCAAACACACACCGATTCCTAAGAATGAGAATATGGTCAATAGAAATAATCTTACACGATAAAATATGGGGAAGTATTGAAGACTTCAACCCACGGACCTGCTAGTGATCTATCCGGTCTAGACATATAATCGATAGCTGATCGCAGAAGAAGAAGCAGAAGAAGAAGCAGAAAAAAAAGAGAAACGCAAGACGCTGACAGATGATCAATGTCCACACAAACACATACAAACAAGCACAAAGTAGAATAAAAGACTAAAAACAATGGTGACTCTGATAGAGCTGGAGTGAGGCGAAAAGAGCTAGAGATATACACAGGGAACAAAGTGTACCTGGAGGTTGAGACATGTAACGCTGCTCAGAGTTGAAGTTTGGTGGAACTGATGACGTGGCATCTAGAGATGTATGGCTGCTTGGTGCTCTGAATGTACCCACGTGACTGTGCACCATCCCTGCCACCAATGAAATGATATTAAACAATATTCTGAAATTATCCACCGGTCTTCGAGTTAAGGTAGTGCAGGATTTAGTGAACTAGTCTACTGGGGACTATAGGTGATGTTAGATCTTGGTCAGGGAGCCGCGATAGCTCAGTGATTAGTGAACTGGACTACAAAGGTCAAGAGGTAGGATTCGTTCCCAACCGACGGCTTCCGGTACACCCAGCCTTTAATGGGTACCGGATTTTTTTCTGGGAAATTTAAAGCGGCACGGGCGTAATACCGACCACATTACCCCAGAAATCATGTGCTGAAGGTCTGTACAATTTATGGTCACTAACACCATATTCCCTATACGCTACTTGGTGTGACGGGACTCTTTACTTTTTTTTTAACGAGTTTGGTCAGGGCTGTTTTACCCTTAGGTTTAGCGAACATTGTGGGTGGGGAGGAGGACAAGTAACGGTGCCGGTAGCCTTTCCAATAAAAGTAAAACGTAAAATACCCCGTCACGACAAGTGACGTATAGAGAATATGGTTATTGAGTTATTTGCGGGTCATCATCATTGCACTCCGAACATGTCCATAGGTGCTCAGATCCCCTCCTCAGAAATTCCCACAGTGTCCAGCGACTGACTACTCCAGTTCTATGTTGGTTGATAAGTCTTTTTACACACCCACTAAATTTCTCATTTCTGTCTGCGCCTATCTTAATTCCCATTTCCATCATCCGAAGAAGTGACGTGGATCTGTGTTTGTCGAAGTCCTGTGCTCTTCCCACATCTCGGAGGGTATTGATGATGTCCGCCCGATCCATTGGTTGCCCGTCCTCAACGACAGCGCAGCTAGCCAACCTGTTCGCTCTTTCATAAATGGGAATTCCCAACAGTCCCTTGTTTGGTAGATGAGATAGTAATTCGGATGATTCCTCAGACACGGGCAGTTGAGCAATTAATAAATTTTACAGACCTTCGGCGCATGATTTTTGGGGTAATGTGGTCGGTATTACGCCCGTGCCGCTTCACTTTCCAGAAAAAAAATCCGGTACCCATTAAAGGCTGGGTGAACCCGGAAGCCAACGGTTGGGATCGAACCCTACTCCTTGTCCTTTGTAGTCCAGTTCACTAACCACTGAGCTATCGCGGCTTCCCAATAAACAAACAAAATTAAATCCTGAACAGTTTGTAGGTAAAACAACTCAGACAAAAGTCCCGAACAGTTAATTTTTCATGTTTTTGTTAACTTAGAAAACAATATTTTTTTAAATACTATAAATACATTAAGATTAATTACCGTCTGGACGTTTTCATAAAAATATCAGTTTTGTCCCATTTTACAAAATAAAATGCCGTTGACATTTAAAATATGTTTAAAGTTTAAATATTGTTTTCTAAATGTGGAATTAATTACTGCACTTGAAGGACCAAACCAACTACAGCAGGAGAACAGGTAGAAGTTTCTAGCCACGAAACAATCAAATAATTATAGAAGTAGGACGAGCAGAATATTTTAGTACTAGAGCAAACAAAAAATTATTATTATTTTATACATGCATGCATACATCATACATACATTCATACATATATATATATATATATATATATATATATATATATATATATATATATATATATATATATATATACATATAGGGAGAGAGAGAGAGAGAGCTGGTAGAATATTCTAGGACAAGAAAAATAAAACAAATACAGAAGAAGAACGGAGAGTAAGTATATATTAGCTCTAGAACAACAAGATAATTGTACAATAATGGTGGATAGAATATTCTAGCAATAGAACAACCAGATAATTATACAATAATGGTGGATAGAATATTCTAGCAATAGAACAACCAGATAATTATACAATAATGATAGATAGAATATTCTAGTTCTAGAACAACCAGATAATTATACAATAATGGTGGATAGAATATTCTAGCAATAGAACAACCAGATAATTATACAATAATGGTGGATAGAATATTCTAGCAATAGAACAACCAGATAATTATACAATAATGGTAGATAGAATATTCTAGCAATAGAACAACCAGATAATTATACAATAATGGTGAATAGATATTTTAGCAATATAAAGAAATAAAATAATTAGAGTGGGAAAGTGGGCTTGATAATTCTAAAAGTAGAACGATCATAAAAATATAGATAAAGAACAGGTATAATATTTAGCAGTGAAAATGTAACCTCTACATCACTCCTTTGCTTTTATTGAGACTTCGATGCATTCTTCGTTCTAGGAGTTCATACTTATCCCTCTTCGTTTCGTGGATTGGAAAATAACATATTGGAGATCTGACTCACCTTTTATTGCGCAGCGACCATCCGTATCTCGATAGAATTCGTCCTCAATTCGATGGCGGTCACACGCCCCTTTGAAAGACGACGGTTCTAATGTTTTAGGGGCAGCAGGGACAGGTTGTGGCTGTGGCTTAGAAGAGGCTTGGGGTAGGTTGTAGTGCTGACCTTGACTGGCATTGAACCTGTCGGACACATCCTTCTCCGGGAGGGTGGGCTCGGGTACAAGAGAGGGTGTTCGTCGAAGAGGAGCGTGTGGTTTCTGACTTCCGGTGATGGCTATAACAAGAGATAACGCATGTCATGGTTTATACGAGTGTTAGTACTGACTACTTGATAGCATGAATGTTGACAACACTGCATGATCTGACTGGCGTGTTGATAGGAGTACAAAAAATAACGGACTTGTTTATTAAAGTCCACAACATAAGAAATGTGATTTCAACACAATTATTGATTTATACGTGTTCAGACCAGCAGCCAGCAGTGGTGGTGACGATAAACTAAATGTCAGTACCGTATCGTGTTTGTGTGTGCCTGTTGGCATTGGATATAAGTAAACATGACATAAAGGGGAAATAAATAAATAGCCTCTTCACATTATGTAATGATGTATTAGGTAAAGTAAAGTACAAGTCTTGAACCGGCGTCTTAGCACGCGAGTTTCCACCCATATGTGCTCGGCCGCCTATCCAGAAATGTTCGGAGACTTCTGGACAGTGTCGCTTCAAGCATCGAAACTCACGATGCGAGGCGACATTCCTCACCTTCCCAGGGTAATACCCTGGTACCCATTTCTGCCAACGGCTGGGTCGACCGTGGAGGTATTTTTTTTTTCCAACCACGAGTACAAATCACACTGCTCCAGCGGGAATCGAACACGGGTTGTCCGAACGTCGATAGTCCAGTCGGGTGGTTTTCCCAACTAGGCTACCGAGGCCCCCGATGTATAAGGTGTATGGCATTAATGCCCATATTTTATTTTATAGATCTTCAAGTACATAAGATCATGCCATGTCTTCCCCATCATCTTCATCTCTGCTTCTATCTGTCTTCTAAAAGAGTTCCTTGGTCTTCCTCTTTGTCTTTTCCCCTGGGGATTCCAAAAAATGGTCTGTTGTGTAATACTCTCAGTTAGCTTCCGCAGTTTGTGTCCTATCCAGCGCCATCGTCTTCGGTGTATCTCTTTATCCACTGGTATTTGACTGGTACATTTCCATAATATGTGGGGAACTATTGGAGACTTCAAACCCACGGACCTGCTGGTGATCTATCCGATCTAGACATATAATCGATAGCTGATCGCAGAGGAAGAAGAGAAAGAAAACGCAAGAGCATAAAAAAGGCGCTGACAGATGATCAATGTCCACACAAACACATACATACAAGCACAAAGTAGTATAACAGACTGAAAACAATGATGACGCTGACAGAGCAGAGTGAAGCGAAAAGAGCTAGCGAAAGAGAAGGAACAAAGTGTACCTGGAGGTTGAGACATGTACTGCTGCTCAGAGTTGAAGTTTGGTGGAGCTGATGACGTGGCATCTAGAGATGTATGTCTGCTTTGTGCTCTGAATGTACCCACATGACTGTGCACAATCCCTGCCACCAATGAAATGATATTAAACAATATTCTGAAATTATCCCACCGGTCTTCGAGTTAAGGTAGTGCAGGATTTAATGAACTGGTCTTCTGGGAATATATAGCTGGGGTTCGGTCACCATTTAGGTCGATTTGACCATTAGATTTAACGGACCTAAGGGACGCTAAGATAGGAAGGTCGCTGCCTTACACAGAAAGAAAAAAAGATAAAATTTTAAATTGTAATTTAAAGCTACTTCTTCTTTCTTCTCTTTCTTCACTTCCTCTTCTACTCGACGGAGATACAAAGTTAAGGTTCTCGCCATTCTTTTTTGCGGCCTTATTGTCATTTGATCATGTTGTAACGTTTCTTTGATGTTTTCTGTCCATTTAACTCTGGGTCTGCCTCTTACTCTTCTCCCTTCTCAATTTTAAATACATGATTTGTGTGGTAAATAATCACACGGCGTTCTTTCTAGATGGGCAAATCAGTTTATTTGTTGTTTATGTATGTAGCTTGGGATTGGCTCTATGTCTACGCGTTCTCTTATAATAACATTTATCACATAAACAGACAGCTGCCTTCATAAGAAAGTCCGGAATCCTACTCTGAATGAGCCATGATCGCAAAAGAAGAATAATAAGTATAAAAGCCATGAGGGTTAATCTCACAAACATACAAATGTACAACTTTTAATTACTTTTTAAACTGTAAAACGTTCATAATTTCACATTAAAAAAATACACATCTAAATATAGCTGATGTTTGTGTATGTTTGTGTGAATATGATTACATATATGTGTGTGCGTGTCTGTGTGAATGTATGTGTTAAATGAACATGGGCGGCTAATTTATTTAATTGTTATAGCATCAGATACTTTAGCACCTGCACTAATCTTGACCGACGGCTTCTGTGATTACCACAAAGTAGAGCAGAACATATTTGAAGTGTAGCAGTACTACAGATCAAACATTCAAAGAGCACCACAAGAACAATAATTAAGTAACAGTAGAAGTTTTTAAAAACAGAAGATGGCAGTCGCGGAACAGCTGTAGACAATTCTAATAGAAACAGGTGGGGACAATTTTAGTAGAAACAGGTGGAGACAATTATAGTAGAAACAGGTGGGGACAATTTTAGTAGAAACAGGTGGAGACAATTATAGTAGAAACAGGTGGGGACAATTTTAGTAGAAACAGGTGTAGACAATTCTAGTAGAAACAGGTGTAGACAATTATAGTAGAAACAGGTGGAGACAATTCTATTAGAAACAGGTGGGGACAATTTTAGTAGAAACAGGTGGGGACAATTTTAGTAGAAACAGGTGGAGACAATTATAGTAGAAACGGGTGTAGACAATTCTAATAGAAACAGGTGGGGACAATTTTAGTAGAAACAGGTGGGGACAATTCTAGTAGAACAGGTGTAGACACTTCTAGTAAAAACAGGTGGGGACAATTCTAGTAGAAACAGGTGGGGACAATTCTAGTAGAAACAGGTGGGGACAATTCTAGTAGAAACAGGTGTAGTCAATTCTATTAGGAACAGGTGGGGACAATTCTAGTAGAAACAAGTGGAGACAATTCTAGTAGAAACGGGTGTAGACAATTCTAATAGAAACAGGTGTAGACAATTCTAGTAGAACAGGTGTAGACAATTCTAGTAGAACAGATGAAGACAATTCTAGAAGAACAGGTGTAGACAATTCTAGTAGAAGAGCAGATAACAATTTATATCAGTATGGCGTTTAAATAATATGTATGAAGAGCGGATAGAATATTCTAGCAGTTTAAATATACCTCTACACCGCTCTTGTGCCTTTACTCAGGTTCCGAAGCATCCATCATTCTTCAACTCTCTTGAAATAAAAATAAATTGTAGGGCATCCCTCTTCGCTTCGCTGATTGGATAATAACGTTTTGGAGATCTCACTCACCTTTAAATGCGCAACGATCATCCGTCTCTAGATCGGATTTGTCCTCGAACTGATGGTAGTCACAAGCCCCTTTGGAAGACGGCAGTTCTAATGTTTTGGGGGCTACAGGAATATGATGGACGTGAAGTGGTTGTGGTGTAGAAGCAGCTTGGGGTAGGTTGTAGTGTGGACCTTGACTGGCATTGAACTCGTTGGACACATCCCTCTCTGGAAGTCTGGGCTCGGGTACAAGAGAGTGTGTTCGTCGTAGAGGAGAGTGTGTTTTCTGACGTCCGGTGAATGCTATAATAAGAGATAAGGCATAGGACGGCTTATATGAATGTCAATACTGACAAATGATCACTGGAGTGTAAGTGTAAGTATAAATGTATATCGTGCTGACAGGAGTGTAAAAAGTGACACTAATGTGTATGTATATACACAAAATATGAAATGTGTTGACAAGTGTGTGTGCGTGTTTACACCAGCATACTGCAGAGAAAGTGCTGATGAACTAAATGGCATCGCAGCGTGTGTTTGATTGTGTGTGAGTGCATATTTACCTTAAACGTTTAGTAACAAAGTATAGCGAAACAGAAGGAAAGAATCCCGTTACATCACATGATGGAGTACTGGGAAGAGAATATGTTGTTTGTGTCCATATATTTTTCTAATAGACCTTCGAACATATTATATTTTTCTAACAGACATTTGGGCATATATTTTTGTAACGGACCTTCAGACATATTATATTTTTGGGTAATGTTCTCCCTCACCTCACATACTATCTCTTTTCACCTCATTCACAAATATTATTTCTTTTCTCCTCGTTCTCAAATACTATCTCTTATCCCCCTCAGCTCACACACTATTTTGTTCACCTCATTCACAAATACTGTTTCTTTTCACCTCATTCACAAATATTATTTCTTTTCTCCTCGTTCTCAAATACTATCTCTTATCTCCCTCAGCTCACACACTATTTCTTTTCACCCCATTCTCAAATACTATCTCTTATCTCCCTCAGCTCACACACTATTTCGTTTCACCTCATTCACAAATACTGTTTCTTATCTCCCTCAGCTCACACACTATTTCTTTTCACCACCTTCACAAATACTGTTTTTTTTCACCTCCTTCTCAAATACTATCTCTTATCTCCCTCACCTCACATACTATCTCTTTTCACCTCATTCACAGACATTATCTTTATCTCACTGCCACATTCTTGCGAATGCACAATTGCCAGAACTCTCACTTACTCCTGATTGCGTTGCTGCTATCTCCCACAAAGCAGTTCCTAGCTGGTTGGAGTTCGTCCCCAGTACCCTGGAAGTCGTAAACTCCACTGGAAGACGACGATGCCGAGGTTCTGGGTGACAGATGGGCATGGTCCAGTTGAGACAACCATGGGGTGTGAGATGTTTGTGACTGGTCGCAATACTGGGCCTGATTAGCGATGAATCGGTCGGACACACCTCTTTCTGACAACTTGCTCTTGTGTAAGATGGAGAAAGATGTTCGTCTCAGAGGAGTGGCTATGTTCTGACTTCTGGGCAATTCTATAACAGATAATTGACGTTGTGGTTACTATGACTGTCAGTACTGAGAGCTGATAATAAGCGTGCTGATATTATAAACAACGTGACAACTATGTTATTGTCAGTGAGTCTGCTCATAACGGTATGAGTTATCTGTTTTTGTAAGTAAAAAAGTAAAGTACCCCCGTCACGCCAAGTGGCGTTAGGGAAATATGGTGTTAGTGACCCTATAATTTACAGACCTTCAGCACATGATTTCTGGGTGAACCCGGAAGCCGTCGGTTGGGATCGAAACCTACCCTTGTCCTTTGTAGTCCGGTTCACTAACCACTGAGCTATGGCGGCTCGCTGTTGATACTAGTAAATGAGATAAATGTCCACTCCAGAACACAACGGGACAGGCCCGTTGATAGCATTAAACAGATGTGTTGACTCAGCACACACTGTGTGCTGTGTGTGTGTGAACATGTTACCATGAACAATGTATGCAGCACGATTCCCCCCTTTGACGAGGTTATAGTATTTGTATGTGTGGTAGTAAGAAAAAGAGTAAAGAGCCCCCGTCACGCCAAGTGGCGTTTAGGGAATATGGTGTTAGTGACCATATATTTTACAGACCTTCAGCACATGATTTTTGGGTAATGTGGTGGGTATTACGCATGTGCCGCTTTACTTTCCCAGAAAAAAATCTGGTACCCATTTAAGGCTGGGTGAACCCGGAAGCCGTCGGTTGGGATCGAACCCTACCCCTCGTCCTTTGTAGTCCAGTTCACTAACCACTGAGCTATCGCGGCACCCTAATTCATGCGGCTTGCCACTGGAGAATCATCAGCTCTAACGTACTAGCAGCGCGGACTATCAAGAAAGCAATACAATGATTTTTGTATGTCATGCTTGTGTAATAGTAATTGGTCAAGAGTTGAATTGGAATAGTAGATTAGACAAATGTTTAATATAGGGATTGGTCGGGTAGGTAAGAGTGGAGTGCATTCAGAAATGTGTAATATAGGGAATGGCCGGGTAGGTAAGAGTGGAGTGCATTCAGAAATGTGTAATATAGAGAATGGCCGGGTAGGTAAGAGTGGAGTGCATTCAGAAATGTGTAATATAGGAATGGCCGGGTAGGTAAGAGTGGAGTGCATTCAGAAATGTGTAATATAGGGAATGGTCGGGTAGGTAAGAGTGGAGTGCATTCAGAAATGTGTAATATAGGGAATGGTCGGGTAGGTAAGAGTGGAGTGCATTCAGAAATGTGTAATATAGGGAATGGTCGGGTAGGTAAGAGTGGAGTGCATTCAGAAATGTGTAATATAGGGAATGGTCGGGTAGGTAAGAGTGGAGTGCATTCAGAAATGTGTAATATAGGGAATGGTCGGGTAGGTAAGAGTGGAGTGCATTCAGAAATGTGTAATATAGGGAATGGTCGGGTAGGTAAGAGTGGAGTGCATTCAGATATGTGTAATATATGGAATGGTCGGGTAGGCAAGAGTGGAGTGCATTCAGAAATGTGTAATATAGGAATGGCCGGGTAGGCAAGAGTGGAGTGCATTCAGAAATGTGTAATATAGGAAATGGCCGGGTAGGTAAGAGTGGAGTGCATTCAGAAATGTGTAATATAGGGAATGGCCGGGTAGGCAAGAGTGGAGTGCATTCAGAAATGTGTAATATAGGGAATGGCCGGGTAGGTAAGAGTGGAGTGCATTCAGAAATGTGTAATATAGGGAATGGCCGGGTAGGTAAGAGTGGAGTGCATTCAGAAATGTGTAATATAGGGAATGGCCGGGTAGGTAAGAGTGGAGTGCATTCAGAAATGTGTAATATAGGGAATGGCCGGGTAGGTAAGAGTGGAGTGCATTCAGAAATGTGTAATATAGGGAATGGCCGGGTAGGTAAGAGTGGAGTGCATTCATGGGGGAGAAACGAGGTATGGGAGAAATAGACGATAGTTAAGAGGTAAGGGTATGTCGCCAAGGTTAGAGGTAAGGGTATGTCGCCAAGGTTAGAGGTAAGGGTATATCGCCAAGGTTAGAGGTAAGGGTATATCGCCAAGGTTAGAGGTAAGGGTATATCGCCAAGGTTAGAGGTAAGGGTATATCGCCAAGGTTAGAGGTAAGGGTATATCGCCAAGGTTAGAGGTAAGGGTATGTCGCCAAGGTTAGAGGTAAGGGTATATCGCCAAGGTTAGAGGTAAGGGTATGTCGCCAAGGTTAGAGGTAAGGGTATGTCGCCAAGGTTAGAGGTAAGGGTATGTCGCCAAGGTTAGAGGTAAGGGTATATCGCCAAGGTTAGAGGTAAGGGTATATCGCCAAGGTTAGATGTAAGGGTATGTCGCCTAGGTTAGAGGTAAGGGTATGTCGCCAAGGTTAGAGGTAAGGGTATGTCGCCAAGGTTAGAGGTAAGGGTATATCGCCAAGGTTAGATGTAAGGTGATGCCAAAAAGGCGTGCAGTCAGTGGGAAACATGAAGTCCACTGAGCGCGGACCGTATGCTAGAAACAGACTTAGCTAGGTTCAAGGTTAAGGGATGAAGTGTTAAGTATGAGTGATAAACAAAGGGGTGGATGATAATTGGTTGGGCAGAGGATTCTGGGATAGTGGATGGTTAAAAAAAAGTAAAGTACCCCCGTCACGCCAAGTGCCGTATAGGGAAATATGGTGTTAGTGAGTACAAATAGTTGGGAGGAGGGAAAGACGCTCTCTCTCCACCAGTCGCCAACGGATTCAGACATGTTACTACTGGATGGTTTTGTGCATGTGGAAGACTGCGAATTATAGCAGATGTTGTACAGTGTTGTCATGTAATTAAAATTACTGTTATGTTGACCATTATATAGCTTGTTTCATAACTCGTGCCCAACTTTTAAAATCGATAGCTTATTAACCGCTTGTTGTAAGTTGTTCAAAATTTGCATGTAAAGTTATACTGATTAGACCCAACAGGGAATTAATTTCATTAAAAAAAAACATTTGGTTATTATTGTTGCTTATTTGATTTATATAAATTTATAACTTCCCATTGATGTAGTCAAAACTTAATGTTTACAGTATTTTAAGTTAAAAATAGCGAGTAAAAATCCATACACGGTAAAATTGACGTGTTTGCACGCTTTTACCGTGGTTTTTTTGACACAATTAGACACTTGTAAAAAACACGAGAAATTGTGTGTTCCATTTCCGTTCATTCATAGGTGAGGACTTGGAACGATAACATTTATCATGAGTCTTAAAATGAAATTGTGCAGTTTACAAAACATCGCAATAAAAATGTATGACTATTTTTGCAAAGAGGCTAAACGAGGAAGATTATTTCATTCTTTAGAAAACCCTGAGAATAGGACAAGACACATTTGGATTTATCTAAACGGTCATTTAATCGCTGGATTCAAGCACGTGACCGTCAATGTTCCAAATATACAAAATCACAAGGAAGAGCAAAAATGTTGGATAATTTCGACAGTGAACTTATTAGAAGTGAAATTCGCAAAATGTTGGGTATGAATGAAACTGTTACAATAAGAAAATTAAAAGTATCGCTGAAAAAGAACAACAGTATTGAAATATCAAAGGCTACATTATGGAGGAATGTGAGAGCTGCAGGCTTTACATTCAGAAAGTATTCCAATGGACGAAACATCATCTGTGAGAAGCCACATATAGTAGTCATGAGAAGCAAGTACTTACGTGAAGTAAAAGAGGTGCGCAAGCAAGGTTATAATATTGTGTACTTGGATGAAACATGGATCAATGCTCACCACACTAATCAAAGGGAATGGCAGTCATCAGATGGAAAGATTAAGAGATTAATACCTAGCAGCAAAGGACAGCGCTTGATAATTGCTCATGCAGGTAGTCGACAACATGGACTAATACAGAATGCAGAGCTCATTTTTCTTTCAAAATCCATAGACAATCGGGATTATCACTCTGAGATGAATGGTCACATATTTAGACATTGGATTGAAAATTCTGTTCTCCCATCACTAGATCGACCATCTTGCCTAATAATGGACAATGCAGCGTACCACAACATTGTTGCACTTGAAGATAAAGTCCCGACGTCATCCAGTACAAAAGATGCTATTAAGATATGGCTCACAAAGGAGCACATACAATTTAATAATATGTACTTGAAACCTGAATTACTATCTCTAGTAAAGCAAAAAAAAAGGACAAAGATTTTTCAAATAGATAAGATTATCCAAGAGCAAGGTCATATAAGTTTGAGGCTGCCACCTTACCATGCTCATTTAAATCCAATAGAACTAATCTGGGCAAAATTAAAAGGACAAGTGGCAGATGAAAATACAACATTCAAAATATGCGATGTAAAGACTCTTGCTAATCTCGCTTTATTAAATATAGACACAGATTATTGGGCTAAATGTGAAGACCACGTCTTAAAACAGGAAGAGGAATATTGGAAAAACGATGGTTTGTGGAATGTTCAACCCCAAACAGTTATTAATCTTTTAGACTCGTCTGATTCAGAATGAAAGTATATAGCCCCCACAATGTTGGCCCCTATATTACCTTAAATTAGTTCAACAAACGGTCCTTATCAGGACCACACAACTATGAAAATTGGACATACATGTATACCTTGATATTATCGTCCGTCCTCGAACTGAGAAGACAATAATTCTCCTGGTGTTTTGTCTTATTAGGTTATTTCCCCATTACGGCCACGCCTTTACATAGTGAAAATTAATCATAGACCAGCAACTACGGTAATTTCTATTCTTTAGGGGTTCACAATTTACAATTTTGACAAACATAAAAGAAATTCGCCGCTTTAAGAAAACTGCAGCTGCAAGATATTTGTTAAATATACATTTAAAGGGTCTTTTGCATTCTAATAACATTTGGAAAATTTCAACAGTTTTAAACAAACGGTTACTGAGTAATAGCGTTTTGAAGTTGGGCACGTGATTTGAAACGAGCTATAGTTGTTAATTGTGCATTGAACAAGCTATCGCGGCGTTAGTCTATAACACTTGAATGTAAAACATGTCTATTCACTATAACGTTAAAGAAGTATTGTACATGAATATACATCAACATTGTTTTTTTTTTTTTTGGGGGGGGGGGGGAAATAGATGGGGCATGTAGCCAACATTTTAACACATGCGTTAATTTATAAAAAGGCTACAAACTATCAATTTTCATACACTCACACAAACTCAGACAAACGCATTTGCACATATCGTGAGAATGAGAGAGTTCGCGATTGAACACACATGCTCATAGTAGAATACCATATAGGCAGCTATACTGACACGTACACAGAGTGACGTAGATAACACAGAATACAGTGTGTACCTGGAGGCTGAGACATGTAAAAATGCTCGGAGAAAAAGTCGGGTGGAGCTGATGACGTCACATGCAGAGGTCTGTAGCTGCTTGGTGCATTGGATGTGACCCCGTGACTGTGCACAATCTCTGCCATCAATGAAATAATATAGAACAATTTACTGAAATTATCCCTGGAGTCTAACCGCTATGATAGATCCAGTAATCAATGGTCTATTGAAGAGAACAGTCGGGTTCAATCTCAATAGATGGCTTCTAACGTAACATGTTCCAGTAGCGGTATAAACGATTTTATATTAATATCAGTGCAGGTAAATTATTTTAGTAGCAGTACTGGTAAATGAATCTAGCCGCGGTACAGGTAAATGATTTTAGTAGCAGTACTGGTAAATGATTCTAGCCGCGGTACAGGTAAATGATTTTAGTAGCAGTACTGGTAAATGATTCTAGCCGCGGTACAGGTAAATGATTTTAGTAGCAGTACTGGTAAATGATTCTAGCCGCGGTACAGGTAAATGATTTCAGTAGCAGTACTGGTAAATGAATCTAGCCGCGGTAAAGGTGAATGATTTCAGTAGCAGTACTGGTAAATGAATCTAGCCGCGGTAAAGGTGAATGATTTTAGTAGCAGTACTGGTAAATGAATCTAGCCGCGGTACAGGTAAATGATTTCAGTAGCAGTACAGGTAAATGAATCTAGCCGTGGTACAGGTGAATGATTTTAGTAGCAGTACTGGTAAATGAATCTAGCCGCGGTACAGGTAAATGATTTCAGTAGCAGTACAGGCTAATGGTTTTAATTGCAGTAGAGGTAAATGATTTCAGTAGCAGTAGAGGTAAATGATTTCAGTAGCAGTAGAGGTAAATGATTTCAGTAGCAGTAGAGGTAAATGATTTTAATAGCAGTAGAGGTAAATGATTTCAGTAGCAGTAGAGGTAAATGATTTTAATAGCAGTAGAGGTAAATGATTTCAGTAGCAGTAGAGGTAAATGATTTTAATAGCAGTAGAGGTAAATGATTTCAGTAACAGTAGAGGTAAATGATTTCAATAGCAGTAGAGGTAAGACGATTTGAATAGCAGTAGTGGTAAATGATTTGAATAGCAATAGTGGTAGATGATTTGAACAGCAGTAGTGGTAAATGATTTGAATAGCAGTAGTGGTAAATGATTTGAATAGCAATAGTGGTAGATGATTTGAACAGCAGTAGTGGTAAATGATTTGAATAGCAGTAGTGGTAAATAATTTGAATATCAGTAGTGGTAAATGATTTGAATAGCAGTCAAGATTGAAATTCAGACACACACACACACACACACACACAACACATATAACCTTTGGCGTCTTGACAGACATTTGGTAGGATGTAATCAAGATTTGTCAATAGTTTGGTCATAGATTAATGTCCATATTGTGACAATTGTTATAGTTTGTTAAATATAAGTTCCAACAGCAGAGCAGGTACAAACTTTAACTGCTGTTTAGGAAGTAAATGTGACAGTTCTACACCGTTCTGCTGTTTCTGTTTTTGTCTCTCTTACCATTCCCACATTCCGCTCAGCTCTGTCAGACAAATCAAATATAACAGAGACAATGCTATTTACAGCACTGAAATAACAATAACAAATATTTAACAGAAAATAGGGAATTCTAGTCAGCCCGAACTAGGATCGAACCAGTAGTACTTGACACAATGCCTTGTAAGAGTTGCTCGCATAGAGCTTCTGAGCTTGTTGAAGTGGTTGTCTCCACTGACTGTCTTCTGTGTACTTCAAATTCAGTAAATTTTTTATAAAATTAATATTCCTAAGGTTGTTTTCAGCTATTTAAAAAAAAAAAATAAATAAAAGTTCTGTGTTGAAGTACATTCATCTATTTGTAGTCAAGTAGTGTCAGATTTTTTGCAGTTGCTGATAACTAAGATATAGACAGAAAAATAAATGAAAATACACAGTGAGAGGGGCGGTTGAGAGGTACGGTTTCGATCTTAGTTTGGGCTGCATATTCTTTCCGGTAATTTTCTCTCTCTCTCTCTCTCTCTCTCTCTCTCTCTCTCTGCGATCAAGACTCAATCAGAGAAGGATTCCAGACTCTCTTATGAAGTCAGCTGTCTGTTTAAACGATTCGATTGCCTCATATAGTTTCTCTTCCAGGGAGGTGGGTGTGGACCACATTGCTCTTCTCCGGTAGTCTGTTAGATCAGTTCTGATTGAATACCTGTTAAAACGTTGCACTGTGTTTTGCGCCAGTCGCCCAGTGCATCCGATTTCAGCCAGCATTTTAATTCAGGTTTGCTTTCCTTAGCCTTTGATTGTCCCCAATCTTACCGCAAGGCAGCAGTAATTTCTGTTCGTGTTTGATTGCGGATTTCCCAATCGCTGTAAAAATACCATCCTCTCTGTTGTATTTGTTAGTCTCACGCTTCGGAAATTTCCATTTGTGATGAGGTTTTTATTTATTGATTATTATTTATTTCCAACATTTTCTAAGAATGGTAAAATCGATAAAGAAATAGACATCCAATGCAACAAGGCAACTAAAAAATTGGGACAGTTAGCCCCTATACTTCAACACATCATCATCATCATTATCATCATCATCGGGTGCCGGCTCCGCAGCGAAGGTTGGCTACCATGGATCGACATTCTACTCTGTCTCTTGCTTTGATAATACAGTCATAAATTGGCTTGTCCATCTTTTGATGTTACTCGTCCATGTTAGTCTTGGTCTGCCTCTTTTACCTTGTATTTTCCCTTCTAATATTACTTTTAGTAGGCTGTTGTGTCTTTTAACATGCCTCAACAATTTTATTTGTCTTGTTCTAATTGTGTTTAGTAGTTCTCTCTTTATTTTTAGTTGTTTTAAAACTTCATCGTTTGTTTTCTTTTCTTTGCATCCAATTCTACCTATTCTTCTATAAATCTATATTTCAAAGACTTCAATTATCTGTTCTGTTTTCTTGTCTAATGTCCATGTTTCGGCACCATACAATAATATTGAGAAGATGTTACATTTTGCTATTCTTAGTTTCAGCCCTGCTGTTATTTGTTTTGTTGTTAGTATATTTTTCATGGCATTAAAATGACTTTTTGTCATACCTATTCGTTTGTTTATTTCTATTTTACATTTTCCATCATTGGTTACAGTATGTCCAAGGTAGTTGTAGCTCTGAACTGTCTCCAGATGTATTCCTTCAACTGTGATATTTATTTTTAGGTCTTGAGAATTTTCTTTGTTTATGATCATAGTTTTAGTCTTTTTGATATTCATTTCTAGTCCATATTTTTTGCTTGTTATGTTTATCACATTAAGGAATTGTTGTGGGTCTTTAGGATTTTCTGCTGGTAGAACAGTATCATCAGCATATCTTAGGTTATTGATTATCTTTCCATTAATGTTTAGGCCTGGCATCTCTGAGATGTTTTTAAAGATTTGCTCAGTGTATAGATTGAACAAGCTTGGTGATAGGATGCACCCTTGTCTTACTCCTCTTTTTATATCCATGGGTGTAGAGTTCTCATTATTATATTAATTATTTTCTTTTGCTCCCAGTACAAATTACATATTAGTCGTATGTCTGTGTCGTCTAGATTTATATCCTTTAGGCAGTCTATAAGTTGATTATGATGTATTCTATCGAAAGCTTTGGTGTAGTCTATAAAGCATCCATATATTGGTTTGTTTACTTCTATGTACTTTTCAATCAATGTTCTCATACTAAATATGGCTTCTTTTGTACTACTGTTTTTCCTGAATCCAAATTGTTGCTCATCTAATTCAGTATTGATTTTATTCTGAATCCTTCCCTGTATAACTTTTAGCAACATTTTTGTTACCTGGCTCATTAGGCTTATTGTTCTAGAATCACTGCATCCAACTGCACCATTCTTTTTAGGCAATGCAATGAAAGTTGATGTTTTTAGTTTGTTTGGTATGTATCCTGTAGGGTATATGTCATTGCATATGTCTGTGATCACTTCAATGCCAAAATCTTCTAGTAACTGTTATTATTACCACCAAGAAACATATTTTACTGAGTATATTTATTCCAATATTGTGCTGCAAATGCTAAACATGGTCACTTAAGTATAAGCATAAAAGAAATCTTGTCACCACAGAGATGTGATGATGAGAAAAGCGCTTCGAGTAACCAGAAAAACAGAATCAAAATGAAAATATATATTTTATAAGAGAAATAGTAGACATTGAGACAATCCTAAACTACACACAGAAACAACAAATAAACTGGTTTGCCCATCTATCTATCTTTCTTTCGTTCGCCTGAAGTATTGTCTATATCTGCAATGTCGTTTCCTGTATACATTTTACTGTCTTTTGTAATTCTTGCAGTGGCCCTAATAGTTTTGTCTGTAGTGTTGTATCTATGGGCGAATGGATTTTCCACAGTCTACTATATTCTGTGCAGTCTTGAAGTATGTGTTCAGCAGTCTGGGGCGCCTGTCCACATGTACAAGTTGTTGAGGTGCCGATCTTGAATTTTGTATACATGTGATTATGGAGTCGATTGTGTCCTGTTCTGAGGCGTATAATGATAACTTGTTCACATCTATTCATATTATGAAAGGCATCCTGATTTGGGGCTTGTTGTCCTCTGATTGATTTGATTATCTGTTTCTTATGATGGTGTATAACCGGTGCATCTAGTTGTGTGCATGTTGAACCTTCCTTTGCCAACTGATCTGCTTTTTCATTTCCCAGTATTCCACAGTGAGATGGGATCCACTGCAGGGCAACCCTGTGGTGCTTGCAGAGTTCAGTCAATAAGGTCTGCAGATGTGTTAATTTTCTGGATTGTAGTGCCTGGAGTACTGATCTTGCATCTGTCAAAAACACTACAGGCTGTGGGCTAAGATTACTGTTCAGCAGTTTTTCTATTGCCAACTTTGTTGCTTGTATTTCTGCATCATAATTGTGACAATATTTCTCTGTTTACCCATCTAGAAAGAATGCTTTACCATACACAAAATATATTAAAATAGGAGAAGAGAGAAGAGCAAGAGGCAGACCCAGAGTAAGATGGACAGACAACATCAAAGAAACGTTAAAAAGACATCAAATGACAATGAGTGAAGTCGCCAAATGGGCGAGAACAAGAACTTTGTATCTCCTTCAACAATCGACCGGGTACAAGAGGAAGTAAAGACAGAGATTGATATATATATATATATTCAGAAACTTGATTGGCCCCATACTCAGTGTCCCCTCTCCCCAACCCCAACAGGCTTCATTCGCAGATTAGACGGTTGTTGAAGCTCTGACTTACCCCTCATTTCGTCACAATTAACCGGAAATCTGTTCCAGCTTGTTCGAAATGTGTCGTCAACTGGAAGACAGTCACAAACTCCGCTGGAAGACGAGGAGTCGGAGGTCTGAGTGGAAACAGGGGCGTGTAACAGTCGTGGAGAGTGAGGGTTTGCGACATGTTGTAGTGCTGACCTTGACGAGCACTGAACCAGTCCACCACATCTCTCTGTCGATGATCGGTCTCGTGAAAGTTGGAGTATGTTCGTTCTAGTGGAGAATGTGTGCTCTGCCTTCTGGCTTTGGCTGTAACGATAGAGGTAACATGTCATGGTTACTGAGAAAGTCAGCATTGACAACTGATAACACAAGTGTTGATATCAGTACACCGACTGACAGGCGTGTTGGACTAGCATGCGACACAACAGGTTCTGATGACGTTATAAACAACATGATCAAAAAGCGTGATAAAATAATGACAATGTAAGCGATTTTGTTTCAAAAGGAAAACGGAACAAAATAATAAACAGCCCGGCCACAGCCTTCGCTGGTATTACCAGACAACAAGCAACAAACACATCTACGTGCAAGACATTGAGAGCTTTCTACTGTCTGAGTCTGTCAGAGACTTGGGCACACGTAATCACGTGCTCCGTTAAGAAATGAAACCTAGCAATTTTATGTTTATATTTTCACGTTTTTATTCATCTTTATAGTGGTCCGGCACGAGATTATAAATGTGTGTCAATCTCCGCCATTTTAGACTGTGTGTGTGTGCGTGCGTGCATGCGTGTGTGTGCGTGTGTGTGTACACACCGTCAGCAAACACGTGATCAATATATGTAGCATAGTTTTCAGAGAAAACAAATATAGAATGATAATTTAATGTAGCACACACACACTCACACAAAGACACAGAGAAAGATAATTAAATGTATCACACACACACACACACACACACACACACACACACACACACACACACAGAACGATAATTAAATGTAGCATACAGAGAGAGATAGAGAGATTATTAAATGTAACATACATGCACAGAGAGAGAGATATATATATATATAGAGATAGATATATATATATATATAGAGAGAGAGAGAGAGATAGATATATATATATATATATAGAGAGAGAGATAGAAAGAGATATATATATATATAGAGAGAGAGAGAGAGGAAGAACGATTATTAAATGTAGCAAACAGAGAGAGAGAGAGAGAGAGAGAGAGAGAGAAAGATTATTAAATGTAGCACACACACACACACAAGAGAAAGATAATTAAATGTAGCATACACAGAGAGAGAGAGAGAGGGAGCGAAAGATTATTAAATGTAGCACACATACACACACACAGAGAAATATAATTAAATGTAGCACACACACAGAGAAAGATAATTAAATGTAGCACACACACACACAGAGAAAGGTAATTAAATGTAGCACACACACAGAGAAAGATAATTAAATGCAGCACACACAGAGAAAGATAATTAAATATAGCACACACACACACACACAGAAGGATAATTAAATGTAGCATACAGAGATATAGAGAGAAAGATACTTAAATGCAGCACAGAGAGAGAGATAAAGATAATTAAATGTGGCACACAGAGATATAGAGAGAAAGATAATTAAATGCAGCACAGACAGAGAGATAAAGATAATTAAATGCAGCACAGACAGAGAGATAAAGATAATTAAATGTAGCACACATACACACAGAGCAAGATAATTAAATGTATCACACACACATTCACAAGAGAGAGAGAGAGAGAGAGAGAGAGAGAGAGAAAGAGAATAAAAGCAGCACAGACAGCGAGCGAGCGAGAGAGAGAGAGAGAGAGAGAGAGAGAGAAAATTAAAAGCAAGACATAAACATACAGAGAGAGAAAAAATACGAGAGAAACAAACAAAGTAAACATATCCAAAGATTGTGAAAACACACACACACACACATATGTATACTCGTATATATTTGTATTTTGCAAAGAAACAAAACGTCAGTCTTACTCTTGAAATAAATGTCTTCATCTTCTTCTTTACTTTCTCATTTGCATTTGAGCGACTAGGGGAGATATAAGTTTTCGGTCTTTGCTTTTCTTTTGGCCTCTACTGCTGTTATGTTTCCTAGTGTTTCTAATATTCTGTCAAGCCAACTTTTCTGTGGTCGGCCATTGGGTCTTGTGTTCTCGCAACGTTTATTGAAAGGTCATTGTGTCGTGTTTAGATATTTCTGTATTATCTCGTGGCGAAACATTTTTATCTGTTGTTTCTTTATGTATTGAATGACACGAATTATTCCGAGCCTTTTCCTCACGAGTTAAATGTGCTGACATTCATCCAAATTTGCATATTCAGCCTGAAATTTTCACCCACTATTAATGAGTAGAACTATCAAAAGTAAAATTTTTTTTTAAATCGAAAGAAATGCAAATAAAATATTCTTGATCCCTTGAAGTCTCTTGATAATAGAGCATACAATGTATAATGTTGGTGGCAAAAATAATGCTTAAAACGTCAAAGCGTGTATGTTGATTTCACAGCTTTGGAGGGAAGGAAATGCAGGATTGAGAGGAGAAGCGCAGCTGTGTCTATCCGAATTGTCAAGAGGGAGCCAAACAGGATGAATGACGTCAAAGACGGGTAATCTCGTCACAGTTGCTCTTGGAGACTCGACTCACCCAACAGATGACCTTGAACTGGTGCCATGAATACGGAAATATGTCATGGGTCAATGTGAATTTTATAAGATGAATGTTGAATTTGATCTCATGAAGCTGAAATAAATAATTGGATCAAAGGTCAGCGACCGAAAGATACCCAGAATTTCATTCTTTGGGAAAGGGTGTCACCAAGAGGTGCTTCACACTGCGTATTTGCACAGGAATATTCGCGACGAAAGATGCATCGATATTCTAGAGGGGCACCGTCTGTCATTTACGGGAATTATATACATGTACCAGCCATTGAACGGGGAGCAGCGATAGCTCTGTGGTTTGTAAACTGGACTACAAAGGACAAGAGCTCGGGTTCGAACCTGATCGACGGCTTCTGGGTTCACTCAGCCTTAAAATGGTTACCGGAGTTTTTCTGGAAGGTAAAGCGGAACGGGCGTAATACTGGCCACATTAAACCTAAAACTATGTGCTGAATGTCTATAAATATTATGGTCACTAACACAATATGCCCCATACGCCTAGCGTGAAGGGAACCTTTACTTATCTATATTGTGGGGTATATCCATATATATATATATATATATATATATATGAGGATATATATGAATGAAAGAGAGCTAATTTCCAACATTAGGAAGAAAAAATCATAATTTTTTGGCCTTGTAATGAGAAGAGAACAGCTGGAATATATTGTAACAACTGGGAAAATTGAGGAACGAAGAGATAAAGGGAAACAAAGAGAAAAAATACCAGACAGCTTCAGAGGATGGCATGGCAGAAGGTCAAAAACAGAAATGTTAAATAACTATCGTGATCGAAAGTTGTGGAGAAACATGATCACCTATGCCAGCAGGCCCGGTACTAGATGATGATGATATATATATAAAGAGACTATATGCATATATATATATATATAAAGAGACTATATGGATGTACATATATATATATATATATATATATATATATATATATTTATATATATATAAAGAGATATGAAGAGACTAAATGCATATATATCATCATCATCATCATCACGTGCCATACCGGTTGGCGAAGGTGATCATGTCCTTCAACAATCTTTTATCTACAGTGCATTGTATCAGTTCTGTTGTTGACTGTTTTTCATGCCATGACACCAAGCTATCCAGTATTTCCTTTCTTTGTCGCCCGCGATCTCTCTTTCCTTTTATTTTGCCAGTTGTAACCAAGTATTCCAACTTTCCTCTTCTCATGATGTGCCCGAAAAATGTTGATTGCTTCTTTCTGATGTTTTTTAAGAGCTCCCTTTTTGTGTTGGCCTCTTTGAGAACTTCCTCATTGGTCTTTTTAGCTGTCCAGGGAACTTTCAACATTCTTCTGAGAAATCCCATCTCTGTGGCCTCTAATCGTCTTTTCATTTGTTTGTCTACTGTCCATGATTCACTTCCATAGGTCAGAATTTGTTCTATATAGCACCGATGAACTCTTTTATATCAATGGGTAAAGAAACTATTTGGATATATATATATATATATAAAGAGACTATATGCAGCAAAACTATGATCATAAACAAAGAAAATTCACAAGACCTACAAATTATTATCACAGTTGAGGGAATACATTTGGAGACAGTCCAGAGCCACAAATACCTGGGACATACTATAACCAATGATGGAAAATGTAAAATTGAAATAAACAAGAGAATAGGTATGGCAAAAAAGTAATTTTAATGCCATGAAAAATATACTAACAACAAAACAAATATCAGCAGGGCTGAAACTAAGAATGGCAAAATGTTACATCTTCTCAATATTCCTGTATGGTGCAGAAACATGGACATTAGACAAGACAACAGAACAGAAAATTGAAGCCTTTGAAATGTGGATTTATAGAAGAATAGGTAGAATTGGATGGAAAAAAAAAGATAACAAACGATGAAGTTTTAAAATAACTGAAAATAAAAAGAGAACTACTAAATACACTTAAGACAAGACAAATGAAATTTTGGGGGCATGTTAAAAGACACAACAGCCTACTAAAAGTAATATTAGAAGGGAAAATACAAGGTAAAAGAGGCAGACCAAGACTAACATGAACGAGTAACATCAAAAGATGGACAAGCCAATTTATGACTGTATCATCAAAGCAAGAAACAGAGTAGAATGGCGATCCATGGTAGCCAACCTTCGCTGCGGAGAAGGCACTCGATGATGATGATTATGGTAAAGAGACTATATGAATATATATATATATATATGTATGTATAAAGTGATATTGAGAGACCATGTGTATTGACATGAGCACAACTTGCGTGACCGTGCATAGGCAGAAATGCATACCTGACATACAATGTTGTTCACAGTTGAAGATTGGTGGAGCTGATGATGTGGCATGTAGGGGTGTATGGCTGCTGGATGTTCTGAATGAGCCCCCGTGACTGTGGCTGTTGCGAATTGACGAGTGACTGTTTGTCTGAGACAGGTACTGGGAATGGCCAGAATAGCTGACCGCTGAAAGAAGCAAACATACAGAGTTAAAGAGGCAAGCAAACTGGTGTGACTCAGTCAAAAAATTATCAAGTAATCCTACTGATTGTTGTCATTGACCATGGATACCATTTTCACAATTTTCTTCTAATCGTCACGACTTAGAGGAGCCCTATGCGATACAACGGAGCCTCGGTGGCTGAGTGGTTAGTGTGCTCAGTGTGCTCGCTTCCTGGTGGCTGAGTGGTTAGTGTGCTCAGTGTGCTCGCTTCCTGGTGGCTGAGTGGTTAGTGTGCTCAGTGTGCTCGCTTCCTGGTGGCTGAGTGGTTAGTGTGCTCAGTGTGCTCGCTTCCTGGTGGCTGAGTGGTTAGTGTGCTCGCTTCCTGGTGGCTGAGTGATTAGTGTGCTCGCTTCATGGTGGCTGAGTGGTTAGTGTGCTCGCTTCCTGGTGGCTGAGTAGTTAGTGTGCTCGCTTCATGGTGGCTGAGTGGTTAGAGTGCTCGCTTCCTGGTGGCTGAGTGGTTAGTGTGCTCGCTTCCTGGTGGCTGAGTGGTTAGTGTGCTCGCTTCCTGGTGGCTGAGTGGTTAGTGTGCTCGCTTCCTGGTGGCTGAGTAGTTAGTGTGCTCGCTTCATGGTGGCTGAGTGGTTAGTGTGCTCGCTTCCTGGTGGCTGAGTGGTTAGTGTGCTCGCTTCCTGCTGGCTGAGTGGTTAGTGTGCTCGCTTCCTGGTGGCTGAGCGGTTAGTGTGCTCGCTTCCTGGTGGCTGAGTGGTTAGTGTGCTCGCTTCCTGGTGGCTGAGCGGTTAGTGTGCTCGCTTCCTGGTGGCTGAGTGGTTAGTGTGCTCGCTTCCTGGTGGCTGAGCGGTTAGTGTGCTCGCTTCCTGACCTGAAGGAACTGGGTTCAATCCCAAGAAGTGGATGATTTTTTTCGGGCTGATAGGGCTCCGAGGTTCACCCAGCCTCTAAAAATGGGTACCCGAGATTTTTCAGGGAAGTAAAGGCGGCCTGGCGTGATACCGACCACACCACACAAAAATGTGCCATGGTCATAGAAAATATGGGCACTAACGCCTTATTCCCCATACGCCAATCAAAGCGTGGAGGGAACCTTTACTTTACGATGCGATACAATAAAGGACAGTGCTGTCTATTCTCTGATGTTATCCACCCATCTTTTATTTTGTCCTCTCTGTTTTCTTTTTCCTGGTACTGTGTTTTGCATAATAGTTTTGGCAATGCCCGTGGACCGTGTGACGTGTCCATACCAGGTCAGTTTTCGCTCTTTTATTATCGACAATAGGTCTTTTATTTGGTCCTGTGCTGACACATAGAGCTATACGAAGACAGGAGAAAATTGGAGTGACCTTTGTAGAGTTAGAGGTACACACATAGATTTGCTGGGTTAATGTTACACAAAGAGGCACAAAGACATACAAGGAGCGACAATGACATACACAGAGGGACAATGACATACATAGAGGGATAATGACATACACAGAAGGACAATTACATACACAGAGGGATACTGACATACACAGAGGGATAATGACATACACAGAGGGATAATGACATACACAGAGGTATACTGACATACACAGAGCGATACTGACATACAAGAGGGATAATAACATACATAAAGGATATTGACATACACAGAGGGATAATAGCACACACAGAGCGACAAAGACACACAGAAAATCTGAATGAACACAGAGTCACAACGCTACATATATAATCTGAATGAACGCAGAGTCACAATGACGCAAACAAAATCTGAATTAATACACAGTCACAAGGACACACAGAATCTACATGAACACACAGAGTCACAATGACGCACACATAATCTGAATGAACATCCAGAGTCACAATGACGCACACGGCGGAATGAAGCACTCAAAGTTGAATTTACAAACAGAATTAAAATTACGTACAATCTTTTTTGGTGTTTAAAGCTGGAGTTACACACAGAATTGGAGTTAAATATAGAGCTGGCTTTACAAACGGAGCTAAAATTACACGAAGAGCCGGAGTAACACACAACAAAGGTTAGCACACGAGGCAGAAACTACATACACTTATAAACTAGGCTAGATTGACAAAAGAAATCTGGTGCGATGGAATACGATGATCATCGCACAATAAGCCGTATGAGCCACATGACTTAGATATTACTAAGAAACATCATGCGAAGAGTGCGAAACAAAATCAGTCCAGTAATTTAGCGATGAACAGTGTGGTTTTGTTAGAGATAAAGGAACAAGCAATGCCATTTAAATCATAAGATCTTTAGTAGAAAGAGCCATAGAGGCGAAAACAGATCTATACCTATGTTTCATAGATTATACCAAATCATTTGACAAAGTAAGGCACCAAGAAATAATCACAATTTTAGAAAGCATAAACGTAGTCAGCAAAGATCTAAGAATAATAAAGTACAATTAAGTAAAGTAAAGTACCCCTGTTACGCCAAGTGGCGTATAGGGAATATGGTGTTAGTGACCATAAATTTTACAGACCTTCGGTATATGATTTTTAGGGTAATGTGGTCGGTATTACGCATGTGCCGCTATACTTTCCCAGAAAAAAATCCGGTACCCGTTAAAGGCTGGGTGAACACGGAGCCGTCGGTTGAGATCGAACCCTACCCCTTGTCCTTTGTAGTCCAGTTCACTAACCACTGAGCTATCGCGGATTCATAAAAAATATGTACTGGCAAACAAACAGCGGCCATAAGAAAGGGAAATCAATTGGGAATGTTTCAACAAATAAAACAGGGTGTTAGGCAAAATCGTATGCTGTTACCAAATTTGTTTAATATGTATAGTGAGATTATTTTAAGATCTATATGGGGCATGCCTGGAATAACAATTGGAGGTCATAAATATAAATAATCTAAGGTTTGCTGATGATACAGTTTTAATCGCTAAGAGTGAAAATGGGTTAGAAGAAATGTTAAACATTATAGTGAAAGAAAGCAAAAATAAAGGACTCAGCCTTAATAGCAAAAAGACAGAAGTAATTGTAACAACAAAGAAAAAGACATAACCTCCGTGCAGAATAAAGACAAGTGAAACAATATTAAAAGAGATAACTGAATTTAAATATCTGGGAACATTGTTAACCTCAGATGTCAAAGAGAGGTGAGATGCAAAATGGCTCAGGCAGAAGCAGTTTCCCAAAAAATGTGGAAGATATATTGAATGCAATACATTTTTGACAATAGAAACAAGAAAAAGTGTTCTTAAATGTTATGTAGAGCCAGTCTTAACATATGATGTGAATCATGGATAATCGGACAACAGACAAGATAATCACTGGAGGTTGTAGAAATGTGGTTTTACAGAAGAATGTTGAGAGTACCATGAACAGCTAAGAAGAATAATTAAAACGTTCTGAAAGAGGCCAAAGCAAAAAAGACAGATGATTTCCAATATTAGGAAGAGACAATAATCATTTTTTGGTCATGTAATGAGAAGAGAACAACTGGAATATATTGTAACAACTGGAAAAATCGAGGGACGAAGAGATAGAGGGAAGCAAAGAGAAAAGATACCAGACAGCTTAAGAGATTGACTTGGCAGAAGGTCGACAACGGAAATGATAATTAACTGTCGAGATCGAAAGTTATGGAGAGACATGATCACCTACGCCAGCAGGCACGGTACTTGATGATGATGATGAGATTGATGCATAAAGTATGAGTTACGCACATAGTTAGAGTTATACAAGTGCCTTTAAAGTTGAAAACAAAGATAGATTAACACATCAAGTAGTAGCTGCATAGAACTAGTCTGACACACCAAGACCATTAAATATAGAGCAAGAGTAGAGTACGGACATAGAGTGACGCAATAAGCACGAGGTACACACTAACACATACAGGGAAAGACTAGTACATACACACTTGACGTGACACATATAATCTTATCGTTACACACATCTAGCGTAAAACCGTCGCCATCGATATTTCTGAGCCTGCACGTTGAAAGGGTTTTCCCGGAAAAAAAATCCCAATACGTGTGACGTCTCGAGCTATGGGAGCTATAGACGGCTGACCTCATGTTACCAACAACCACCCCTGCTCGCAATGCTGAAAACGTCACAACTATTGGTCGGTCTCCTCTTCCCCCCCCCCCCCCCCCCCCCCCCCCCCCCCCTTTTTCCCCAAGCAGACAGGCTCGGGATATCGGAGACGACGCGCAGCACATACAGGGTTGGAATTAAACATAAAGCTAGCATGACATGCACAAAGTTACAATTACACATAAAGCTACCGTGACTTACACAAAGTCAACACATTTAGAGCTAAAATTACACATAAAGCTACCGTGACTTACACAAGGTTAGCACATTGAGAGCTACAAAAACACATAAAGCTACAGTAACTTACACAAGGTCAGCACATTTAGAGCTACAATTACACATAAAGCTACCGTGACTTACACAAAGATAACACATTTAGAGCTACAATTACACATAAATCTACCGTGACTTACACAAAGTTAATACATTGAGAGCTACAATTACACATAAAGCTATCATCATATAAAGAAAGTTGCACATTTAGAGCTACAGTTACACATAAAACTATAATCATATAAAGAAAGTTGCACATTTAGAGCTACAGTTACACATAAAGCTACAGTGACTTACACAAAGTTACACATTTAGAGCTACAGTTACACATAAAGCTACAGTGACTTACACAAAGTTACACATTTAGAGCTACAGTTACACATAAAGCTACAGTGACTTACACAAAGTTACACATTTAGTGCTACAATTACACATAAATCTATCATCATATACAGAAAGTTACACATTTAGAGCTACAGTTACACATAAAGCTACAGTGACTTACACAAAGTTACACATTTAGAGCTACAGTTACACATAAAGCTACAGTGACTTACACAAAGTTACACATTTAGAGCTACAATTACACATAAAGCTACAGTGACTTTCACAAAGTTACACATTTAGAGCTACAATTACACATAAAGCTACAGTGACTTACACAAAGTTACACATTTAGAGCTACAATTACACATAAAGCTACAGTGACTTACACAAAGTTACACATTTAGAGCTACAATTACACATAAAGCTACAGTGACTTACACAAAGTTACACATTTAGAGCTACAGTTACACATAAAGCTATCATCATATAAAGAAAGTTACACATTTAGAGCTACAGTTACACATAAAAATAGCGTGACTACAATGCCATCGCTGAACATAATTCTAGCGTAACACATTCACATCTAAGGTTGCACAGTCAACGAGGTATAACTAGCTAGATCTGCACACAAAGCTAGCGTAACACATTCACATCTAAGGTTGCACAGTCAACGAGGTATAACTAGCTAGATCTGCACACAAAGCTAGCGTGACACATTCACATCTAAGGTTGCACAGTCAACGAGGTATAACTAGCTAGATCTGCACATACTTCTAGCGTAACACATTCACATCTAAGGTTGCACAGTCAACGAGGTATAACTAGCTAGATCTGCACATACTTCTAGCGTAACACATTCACATCTAAGGTTGCACAGTCAACGAGGTATAACTAGCTAGATCTGCACATACTTCTAGCGTAACACATTCACATCTAAGGTTGCACAGTCAACGAGGTATAACTAGCTAGATCTGCACATACTTCTAGCGTAACACATTCACATCTAAGGTTGCACAGTCAACGAGGTATAACTAGCTAGATCTGCACATACTTCTAGCGTAACACATTCACATCTAAGGTTGCACAGTCAACGAGGTATAACTAGCTAGATCTGCACATACAGCTAGCGTGACACATTCACATCTAAGGTTGCACAGTCAACGAGGTATAACTAGCTAGATCTGCACATACTTCTAGCGCAACACATTCACATCTAAGGTTGCACATACAGTCAACGAGGTATAACTAGCTAGATCTGCACATACTTCTAGCGTAACACATTCAAATCTAAGGTTGCACATACAGTCAACGAGGTATAACTAGCTAGATCTGCGCATAAAGCTAGCGTGACACCCTCAGAGTCATATAAACAAAGATAAGACTGAAATGGCAGATACCATGTGAGAGAGAAACAAAGAGCTGAAGAAACACATTTGCGACTAAAGAAACATGAACACATTTAGAAACACAAACATAAAAGACTCCAATGACACACATTTCATTTTATTAATATCGTGCCCGCATTCACGTCGATGGTTGGCTAACGAATGTCTTCATACATTGCTCTGTCTCTTGTCTGATGGTGCACGTTATCATAGGTCCCCTTGTCCAACTTTTGGTGTTATCAGCCCACCTTAGTCTTGGACTGCCACTTCCTCGTCTACTTTGTACCTTCCCTTCCAAAATGAGTTTTAGTACAGTATTGTGTCTCTTCAGGAGCCGCGATAGCTCAGTGGTTAGTGAACTGGACTACAAAGGACAAGAGGTAGGGTTAAATTCTGATCTACGGCTTCCGGGTTCACCCAGCCTTTAATGGGTACCAGATTTTTTTTGTAGGAAAGTAAAGCGGCACGGGCGTAATACCGACCACAGTACCCTAAAAATCATGTGCTGAAGGTCTGTAAAATGTATGGTCACTAACACCATATTCCCTATACGCCACATGGCGTGACGGGGGCTCTTTACTTTACTTTTATTGTGTCTCTTCACATGTCCAAAAAATTTAGTTGTCTTTTTTTCGAATTGTGTTAAGTATTATGTCTTTTTTTTCATTTTCAGCTAATTCAGAGTTTCCTCATTTGTCCCCTTTTCCTTCCACCCAATTCTCCCAACTTTCTAAAAATTATAAACATTTCAAAGGCTTCACTTGTCTACTCTGTTTTCTTGTTTAATGTTCATGATTCTGCACAATGCAGGAATGTTGAGTAAATATACCATTTTATATTTCGCAGTTTTAGTTCTGCTGTTAAATGTGAGAAACCCACTACTATTTAAGTGCAGACACAACTTTCATAGGGTGTCCGGTTAGCGCAATCGATAGGCGGTTGGCTTACCACGGCAACAGCCGGGGTTCGTAATCCTGGCGAGGACACCTGGGTTTTACTAATTCCCTAAAAATTAGTAGGAGCCGCGATAGCTCAGTGGTTAGTGAACTGGACTACTACGGACAAGGGGTAGGGTTCGATCCCAACCGACGGCTCCGGGTTCACCCAGCCTTAAATGGGTACCGGATTTTTTCTGGGAAAGTAAAAGCAGCACGGGCGTAATACCGACCACATTACCCCAAAAATCATGTGCTGAAGGTCTGTAAAATATAGGGTCACTAACACCATATTTCCCTATACGCCACTTGGCGTGACGGGGGGTACTTTACTTTACACTTACAACTTTCATAGCACTCCAAGGACACCCACATAATGAAGCGTACCTGGAGGCACACACACACATAAAGTGTACCTGGAGGCACACACATAAAGTGTACCCGGAGGCACACACATAATAAAGCGTACCTGGAGGCACACACATAAAGTGTACCTAGAGGCACACTCACACATAAAGTGTACCTAGAGGCACACACATAAAGTGTACCTGGAGGCACACACGTAATAAAGTGTATCTGGAGGCACACACACACATAAAGCGTACCTGGAGGTTGGGACTTGCAAAGCTGCTCTGGTTTAAAATGTCGAGAAGCTGTTGACATGCTATGTACAAATGTGCTCGTTTGTCCTTGAGTTGTTTCCATGTTGTCTACGTGATTGTGACTTGATCCACATGCCACGTCCATATCTGTAGGAGTCAAGAACTGCGAAAGTCCAGAGTTGGCATTATCTAAATGAAAGACACACATAAAGTTATAGGTTGACACATTAAGCTAGAGAGCCACATTGACTCACATAAATTGACATAAAGAGCCAGATTTGTGTACATCAAGTTACATATACAATCAGATTGACTCATACAAATTGACATGTAGAGCCAAATTGACTCCCATAAATTGACATGTAGAGCCAGATTGACTCACACAAATTCACTTGTATAGCCAGATTGACTCCATTAATTGACATGTATAGCCAGATTGACTCACATAAATTGACAAGTAGAGCCAGATTGACTATCAAAAATTGACATGTATAGCTAGATTGACTCACATAAATTGACACGTAGAGCCAGATTGACTCACAAAAATTGACATGTATAGCGAGATTGACTCCATTAATTGACATTTATAGTCAGATTGAGTGCCATAAATTGACATGTGTAGCCAGATTGACTCCCATAAATTGACATGTATAGCCAGATTGACTCCCATAAATTGACATGTATAGCCAGATTGACTCTCATAAATTGTCATGTATAGCCAGATTGACTCACATAAATTGACATGTATAGCCAGATAGACTCCCATAAATTGACATGTATATTCAGATTGACTCCCATAAATTGACATGTATAGCCAGATTGACTCACATAAATTGACATGTATAGCCAGATTGGCTCCTATAAATTGACATGTATAGCCAGATTGACTCGCATAAATTGACACGTAGAGCCAGATTGACTCACATAAATTGACATGTATAGCCAGTTTAACTCACATAAATTGACAGGTAGAGCCAGATTGACTCATACAAATTGACATGTATTGCCAGATTGACTCCCATAAATTGACATGTATAGTCAGATTGACTCCCATAAATTGACATGTATAGCCAGATTGACTCCCATAAATTGACACGTAGAGCCAGATTGACTCCCATAAATTGACATGTATAGCCAGATTGACTCCTATAAATTGACATGTAGAGCCAGATTGACTCACATAAATTGACACGTAGAGCCAGATTGACTCACAAAAATTGACATGTATAGCCAGATTGACTCCCATAAATTGACATTTATAGTCAGATTGACTCCCATAAATTGACATGTATAGCCAGATTGACTCCCATAAATTGACACGTAGAGCCAGATTGACTCACATAAATTGACACGTAGAGCCAGATTGACTCACACAAATTCACATGTATAGGCAGATTGACTCACACAAATTCACATGTATAGCCAGATTGACTCCCATAAATTGACACGTAGAGCCAGATTGACTCACACAAATTCACATATATAGCCAGATTGACTCACAAAAATTCACATGTATAGCCAGATTGACTCCATTAATTGACATGTAGAGCCAGATTGACTCACATAAATTGACAAGTAGAGCCAGATTGACTCACAAAAATTCACATGTATAGCCAGATTGACTCCATTAATTGACATGTATAGCAAGATTGACTCACAAAAATTGACATGTATAGCGAGATTGACTCCCATCAATTGACATGTATAGCCAGATTGACTCCTATAAATTGACATGTATAGTCAGATTGACTCCCATAAATTGATATGTATAGCCAGATTGACTCACATAAATTGACATGTAAAGCCAGATTGACTCCCATAAATTGACACGTATAGCCAGATTTACTCACATAAATTGACATGTATAGCCAGATTGACTGCCATAAATTGACATGTATAGCCAGATTTACTCCCATAAATTGACATGTATAGCCAGATTGACTAACATAAATTGACATGTATAGCCAGATTGACTCACATAAATTGACAAGTAGAGCCAGATTGACTATCAAAAATTGACATGTATCAAAAATTGAAATGTATAGCTAGATTGACTCACATAAATTGACACGTAGAGCCAGATTGACTCACAAAAATTGACATGTATAGCCAGATTGACTCCATTAATTGACATTTATAGTCAGATTGACGCCCATAAATTGACATGTAGAGCCAGATTGACTCCCATAAATTGACATGTATAGCCAGATTGACTAACATAAATTGACATGTATAGCCAGATTGACTAACATAAATTGACATGTATAGCCAGATTGACTAACATAAATTGACATGTATAGCCAGATTGACTCACATAAATTGACATGTATAGACAGATTGACTAACATAAATTGACATTTAGAGTAACATTTACTCACATAAAATGACATGTACAACCAGATTGACTCCCATAAATTGACATGTATAGTCAGATTGACTCCCATAAATTGACATGTATAGCCAGATTGACTCCCATAAATTGACACGTAGAGCCAGATTGAATCACATAAATTGACATGTATAGCCAGATTGACTCACATAAATTGACACGGAGAGCCAGATTGACTGCCATAAATTGACATGTATAGCCAGATTTACTCACAAAAATTCACATGTATAGCCAGATTGACTCCATTAATTGACATGTATAGCCAGATTGACTCACAAAAATTGACACGTAGAGCCAGATTGACTCTCAAAAATTGACACGTAGAGCCAGATTGACTCCCATAAATTGACATGTATAGCCAGATTGACTCACATAAATTGACATGTATAGCCAGATTGACTCACATAAATTGACACGTAGAGTCAGATTGACTCCCATAAATTGACATGTATAGCCAGATTGACTCACACAAATTCACATGTATAGCCAGATTGACTCCATTAATTGACATGTATAGCCAGATTGACTCACATAAATTGACAAGTAGAGCCAGATTGACTCACAAAAATTGACATGTATCAAAAATTGACATGTATAGCTAGATTGACTCACATAAATTGACACGTAGAGCCAGATTGACTCCCATAAATTGACATGTATAGCCAGATTGACTAACATAAATTGACATGTATAACCAGATTGACTAACATAAATTGACATGTATAGCCAGATTGACTAACATAAATTGACATTTAGAGCAACATTTACTCACATAAAATGACATGTACAACCAGATAGTCTCATACAAAGTGACGTATGGAATCAGATGGACTCACATAGTTAAAGTGGCATATACAGCTAGCTATAATCATAAACTAAAATAATTGAAATGTTAAAAGCCTTTGAAATGTGGATTTATTTTAAAAAATAGTAATAATTGGATGGATAGGAAAGAAAACAAACGATGAATTCTTAAAACAACTGAAAATGAAAAGAGAACTACAAAACGCAATTCAAATAAGACACATGCGATTGTTAAGTATTGTTAAAAGACACATCAGCCTACTAAATGTAATCTTGGAAGGGAAAATAAAAGGTAAAAGAGGCAGACCAAGACATACATGGACGAGTAACATCAAAAGATGGACAAGTCAACCTATGACAATCTGCAGCATCAAAGCAAGAGACAGAGTGGAATGGTTCCTAGCGCAGGTCCGATCCCCAAAACTCAACTGCTTCTAGGTTCACCCAGCTTTAAATTTGTACTGGACATTTTTTTTCTGTGAAAGAAATACAGTACCGACGTACTGATGTCCACAATACCTAAAATGTTCCGCTGAACAAAGAAAACAACAAAATCAAATAAATAAATAAGTAATAATAAGAAAATTAAGAAAAAAGAAGTAGCACCATTTTCCTTGTGCGCCACATTTGAGGTGTGACGGAGTTTTTAATTTTTTTTTCTTGCTAGTTCATAAGCTAGAACAGAACACGAGTGTAAAACACAGAGCTGTAAAACACAGATCTATAAACACAGAGCTATACAACACAGAGCTATAAAACAAAGAGAAATAAAACACAGAGCTATAAAACACAGAGCTATAAAACACAGAGCTATAAACACAGAGCTATACAACACAGAGCTATAAAACACAGAGCTATAAACGCAGAGCTATAAAAACAGAGCTATAAAACACAGAAACATAAAATACAGAGCTATAAAACACAGAAGTATAAAACACAGAGCTATAAAACACAGAAGCATAAAATACAGAGCTATAAAACACGGAGCTATAAAACACAGAGCTATGAAACACAGAGCTATAAAAACATAGAGCTTTAAAACACAGCTATAAAATACGGAGCTATGAAACGCAGAGATATAAAACACGGAGCTATAACACACAGAGCTATAAACACAGAGCTATGAAACGCAGAGCTATAAATCATAGAGCTAAAAACACAGAGCTATAAACACAGAACTATAAAACACAGAATTATAAAACACAGAGCTATACAATACAGAGCTAAAATCACAGAACTATAAAACACATAAGTATAAAACACAGAGCTATAAAACACAGAAGCATAAAATACAGAGCTATAAAACACAGAAGTATAAAACACACAGCTATAAAACACAGAAGTATAAAATGCAGAGCTATAAAACACGGAGCTATAAAACACAGAGCTATAAACACAAAGCTGTAAAACACAGAGCTTAAAACACGGAGCTATAAAACACAGAGCTATAAAACACAGAGCTATAAACACAGAACTATAAAACACAGAGTTATGAAACACAAAAGTATAAAACACAGAGCTATAAACACAGAGCTATAAACACAGAACTATAAAACACAGAGTTATGAAACACGGAAGTATAAAACACAGAGCTATAAAACAGATCTATAAACACAGAGCTTAAAAACACAGAGCTATAAAACATGGAGCTATAAAACACAGAGCTATACAATACAGAGCTATAAACACAGATCTATTAAACACAGAAGTATAAAACACAGAGCTATAAAACACAGAAGTATAAAATACAGAGCTATAAAACACAGAAGTATAAAAACACAGAGCTATAAAACACAGAGCTATAAAACACAGAGCTATAAACACAGGGCTATAGAACACAGAGCTATAAACACAGGGCTATAAAACACAGAGCTATAAAAGACAGAGCTATAAACACACAGCTATAAACACAGAACAATAAAACACAGAGCTTAAAAACATGGAGCTATAAAACACAGAGCTATAAAACACAGAGCTATAAACACATAACTATAAAACACAGAGTTATGAAACACAGAAGTATAAAACACAGAGCTATAAACACAGAACTATAAAACGCAGAGCTATAAACCCGAACTATAAACACAGAGCTATAAACACAGAGCTATAAAACACATAGCTTAAAAACACGGAGCTATAAAACACGGAGCTATAAAACACAGAGCTATAACACAGAACTATAAAACACAGAGTTATGAAACACAGAAGTATAAAACACAGAGCTATAAACACAGAACTATGAAACACAGAGCTATGAAACACAGAAGTATAAAACACAGAGCTATGAAACACAGAAGTATAAAACACAGAGCTATAAACATAGAACTATTAAACACAGAGCTATGAAACACAGAAGTATAAAACACAGAGCTATGAAACACAGAAGTATAAAACACAGAGCTATAAAACACATAAAGCTATGCAATTCTGAGATCTACAAAACATACAAAGTTGTAAAACACACAGAGAAATACAATTCACAAGAGCTATAAAGCACAGAAAGCTATAACGTCACACATCCATAAAGCACGCAGAGCTATAAAGCATACAAAGCTATAACGTTCACACATCTATAAAGCACGCAGAGCTATAAAGCACACAAAGCTATAAAGTTCACACATCTATAAAGCACACAGAGATATAAAGCACACAAAGCTATAAAGTTCACACATCTATAAAGCCCGCAGAGATATAAAGCACACATACTATAAAGTTCACACATCTATAAAGCCCGCAGAGATATAAAGCACACATACTATAAAGTTCACATATCTATAAAGCCCGCAGAGCTATAAAGCACACATACTATAACGTTCACACATCTATAAAACACGCAGTGCTATTACGTTCACACATCTATAAAGCACACAGAGCTATAAAGCACATATAGCCGTATAATTATTGAAAGTACAATTCACAGCTATAGAACACTCAATAGTAATTTTAATTGAGTGGATATCTGGAACGAACTGAAGGAGTTTGTGGATGTTGTTGCGTTCCTTACACACAGACACGGCCGAATAAAAAGTCAAGCCGCAGGAATTAAAAATAAACTGCCATAACGGGTCTACAGATTATTATTGATAAAAGAAAGATAATGATGTGTAACAACACACGCTAACTTGTGTTGAAGGAGCTTCAAACGAGGAAGTGGATCACTTTACACACTTTGGCAGCTTTACAAACATATGGAGAGGAGCAGAGAGAGACATTACGAGAGAATAAAGCAAAAACAGCGCTCATTCAACTTAATAAAAAATGGGCAGTAAAAATCATTTTTAAAAAGTTCAAGACTATTGGATACAAATGTAAATACAGTCCTCTTATATGGCTCAGAAACATGGATTTTGAATAATACAACTAAACAAAAAATACAATAATTTGACTCATTTAGAAAGAAGAAAACGTTCTGGGGAAAACTTTGAACATCATATCTTAAGATCAAACGTGACGATATACGGAAAAGAACAAAACAAGAGCAAATCTAGTAGCAGATCATGAAAAGAAAATGGAGATAGATCAGACACACACTAAGAAAAATGATGCCAGCATAGTAAAACAGGCACTGTCATGGAACCCGCAAGGGAAGAAAAGTCAGGGAATACAACTCCAAGGAGAAGAGAAGTCATGGAAATCCTTAACTCTTTCCTTACGGGAGCTTTTTATCAATGCAAAAAAGATATTTCAGAGGCACCATTTTTCATGGTTTTAAGAATCAATCTACATATTTTTACAAATCTAACATATAACATATTTTATATGGATTGTTAGATAATTGAACAAGATATTCATCAATATCACTGAGTGCCTTCTCCACATCGAAGGTTGGCTACCATGGAGCGCCATTCCATTCTGTCTCTTGCTTTCATGGTGCAGATTGTCCATCTTTTGATGTTACTCGTCCATGTTAGTCTTGGTCTGCCTCTGCCATTTTTACCTTGTATTTTCCCTTCTAATATAATTTTTTTAGGCTGTTGTGTCTTTTAACATACCCCAAAAATGTCATTTATCTTGTTTGAATTGTGTTTAAGTAGTTCTCTTTTCATTTTTAGTTGTTTTAAAACTTCATCGTTTGTTTTCACCCTTTTCTTTCCATCCAATTCTGCCTTAATAACAAGATATTAGATATCACCAATATCGAGATGATACAAGACATATAAAAAGAATATGGTTTGACGACGGTTCACACTAATCAGATTGAGAGTGACGCACTATGCGGCGAAATGTACGGAAATCCTTAAGAATATTGGTCTAAGCTGGAGAAAAGTAGAGAAAATGTCCAAGAACAGGAAGGGGTTCAGCGACTTCGTCCATGGCCTAGTTTCATCAAGGGGTCTACAAGATCTTAATTGGTTGATAAACCACTCAAAGTTATAAAACACGCAGTGTTATAACTTTCACACAGCTTTAAAACACGCTAAGCTGTACAGTTCACACAGAGTTATGCAGTATTCAAAGCTATAAAATACACAGAGTTGTAATATATACATAGTCGTACAGCACACTTATCAATAAAACAAACATCAGAGTAAAATACAGAAAGCTAGAATACATTCAGAGCTAATAAACACACAAAGAACTAGCGACCCACACAAAGAACTAGTGACGCAACAAAGAACTAGCGACACACATAAAGAACTAGTGACACACACAAAGAACTAGCGACACACACAAAGAACATTGACACAGACAAAGAACTAGCAACACACACAAAGAACAGTGACACAGACAAAGAACTAGTAACACACACAAAGAACTAGTGACACACAAAAAACTAGCGACATACACAAAGAACAGTGACACAGACAAAGAACTAGCGACACACACAAAGAACTAGTGACACACACAAAGAACTAGCGACACACACAAAGAACTAGTGACACATACAAAAACTAGCGACATACACAAAGAACAGTGACACAGACAAAGAACTAGCGACACACACAAAGAACTAGTGACACGCACTAAACTTTGCACACACATTGACACAAACAAAGCTTACCTGAAGTGTGTGATTTGAAATGCTGCTCAGAGCTGAAATTCGAGGGATCTGATGACGTGGCATGTAGGGGTGTATGTCTGCATGATGTCCCGAAAGTAGTCCCGGTGCTATAACTGGCACGGAGTCCCACGTGCGTTTCTCTCGAAGCTAAGTTCCGCGACCCTCCAGAATTGCCACCGTCGGGAGAGTATATAGAAACATTAGCTCCATGTAAGTCTTGTCGCTCCATCGAAGGATACGCCTCTGATGTGTTCTTGGACAATCGTTGCCCATGTATAGAAAAAGACTTTGGTTTTGAAGCATGGACAGGAAAAAGAACGTACTCTTGAGTTGCAGTCGGAAGGGGCGTATCTTGCGTCGGAGACGGCTTAGAGGATGAACCATGGAATAAAATATGACCATCTTCCCCAATATTTGGACAGCTGGAGGAGTTTGTGGTGCAGATACTGTTGAGTGAAGGCTCGGAAGCGAAAGTCTTTTCTAAACATGGTAGCCAAGTGGCGAATCTATCTCTGTCCTCAGCTGTAACGGCTGGGTGGATGAATGAGTACGACAATAACTGCTGAATTTCCTCACGGCTGACGCCCGCCATATTATTCATATGCTGGAGAAGGTTGTGGACGCTTTGGAGGTAGACCTCTTTCACCGAGTCCTGGCCGACCTGCAGGAGTGGAAGTAACTGTAGAAGCTCAGGCATAACCTGCTCTTGTTTCTTGCTACATACATTTCTCACGTAATCTGTTTGGGGGGGAACACTAATATCGTGTTAGCTGATCAAAGAGTAAAGACAGGTTATTAATATTTTGTTAACAGAACACTTTCTATTATTATAACATTTCGATTATTGGAAACAAACGTGTATGTTATCTGAATTCAATGAAAGAGGAATGTTACAAAAAAAGTGCTAATGTTAACGATGAAATACTTACTGAAGTTAACTTGTACTAATTATTGATGTTAATGGAGAAACAAGTACTGATGTTGAAGATGTTATTAATGTTAGCAGGGAAGTACATTGTGAGTACTGATGTTAACAGAGAAACAAGTACCTATGTTAACTAAGAAATCAGTACCGATGTTATAAAT
The DNA here is from genome assembly GCA_032433765.1 of Megaustenia siamemsis. Classification (NCBI taxonomy): domain Eukaryota; kingdom Metazoa; phylum Mollusca; class Gastropoda; order Stylommatophora; family Ariophantidae; genus Megaustenia; species Megaustenia siamemsis. The sequence goes on from JAVIAB010000050.1 coordinate 32,247,012, forward strand.
TGAATAAGTACCCATATTTACAAAGAAAAATGTTAAAAGCGAAATAAGAGTTGATGTTAACTGCGATATGGGTGAATATTTTAACAGGAAAATGAGTAAAGTAAGGATGAAGCGAGTACTCGGTGTTCATCATCATCATGTGCCGTACCAGTTGGCGTTGGCGATCATGTCCTTCCACAATCTTCTATCTACAGTGCATCGTATGAGTTCTGTTAATGACTGTTTTCCATGCCATGACACCAAGCTATCCAGTATTTTGTCTCTTTGTCGTCCGCGATCTCTCTTTCCTTTTATTTTGCCAGTTGTAACCAAGTATTCCAACTTTCCTCTTCTCATGATGTGCCCGAAAAATGTTGATTGCTTCTTTCTGATGTTTTTTTAAGAGCTCCCTTTTTGTGTTGGCCTTTTTTGAGAACTTTCTCATTGGTCTTTTTAGCTGTCCAGGGAAATTTCAACATTCTTCTGAGAAATCTCATCTCTGTGGCCTCTAATCGTCTTTTAATTTGTTTGTCTATTGTCCATGATTCGCTTCCATAGGTTAGAATTGGTTCTATAGCATCGATGAACTCTCTTTATCATTTCTATTGACATAGATTTGTTGCATAAGATATTTTTTCATTTTCTGAAATGCTATTTTGGCCTGAGCTATTCTGCTTTTTACTCGGTGTTACAGGAGAAATAAGAACTGGTGTTAAAGAAAAGAAATAAGAATTTGTTTTAACTGAGAAATAGGAACTAATGCTGAAAAGTAAGTAATGATAGTCTTCTTCTACCTTTTAACTCCTAGTGGAGCATAGGTCTTCAACACTTTCTAAGTCGTTCTGTTTTTTGCAATTCTTTTAAGATCATTCCATGTCTTCCCCATCATCTTCATCTCTGCTTCGATCTGTCTTCTCCAAGAATTCCTTGGTCTTCCTCTTTGTCTTTTCCCCTGGGGATTCCAAAAAAGGGCCTGTTGTGTAATACTCTCAGTTGGCTTCCGTAGTGTGTGTCCTATCCATCGCCATCGTCTTCGCTGTATCTCTTTATCCACTGGTATTTGACCGGTACATTTCCATAATTCCACGTTAGTGACTTTGTCCTGCCATTTCCATCCCTTTATTCTGCGCAAGCATCCATTAATGAAAGTCTGTACCTTCGTGATTGTCAATTTTGTTATTCTCCATGTTTCACAGCCATATAATAGGACCGACTTAACATTTGAGTTGAAAATTTTTATTTTTGTATTTAGCCTAATTTCTTTGGATTTCCATATGTTTCCCAGTGCAATGAAAGCTCCTCTTGCTTTTGATATCCTTATTTTAGTATCAATTTCTGTTCCTCCCTCTTTATCTATATTACTGCCCAGATATATGTAAGATTGTACGTCTAGTAGAGGTATTTCTCCTAGTTGTATTTGGTTATTGCCAACTGCATTAATTCTCATAATGTTGGTCTTATCTCTATTAATCTTTAGTCCTAGCTGTTGTGATCTCTCATCTAATATACTCATTTTATCCTGCATCTGTTGATGGCTGTGTTATAGGAGAGCTATGTCATCAGCAAAGTCTAAATCATCAAGTTGTTTGGTCAGTGACCACTGGATCCCATTTCTGTTGTTTTGAGTTATTTTCATAATCCAATCTATGGCCAGTAGAAAGAGAAATGGAGACAGAAGGCATCCTTGCCTTACTCCTGTTCTTATTTCAAATGTTTCTGTAAGCTGTCCTTCATGCACCACACTACATTTTGTTCCTTCGTACATTGTTTTTATCAGGTTAATAAACTTTATGGGGATTCCATAATGACTCAGTAACTTCCAAATAATTCTTCTGTCTAAACCATCAAATGCCTTTTCGTAATCTATGAATCCAATATAAAGTGGGGATTTTAGTTCTAAACTTTGTTCAACTATTATACGTAGAGTAGTTATTTGATCAGCACATGATCTGTTCTTCCTAAAACCTGCTTGTTCATCTCTCAAGTGTTTCTCTATAGCCTCTTTTAGTCTCTCCAGAATGAATTTGTTGAAGACAGAATTTGTTTTAACTGAGAAATAGGAACTAATGCTGAGAAGTAAGTAATGATAGTACCTGACAAAAAAAGCACATACGTTTGTAGTGCTGTCGGCTCATCTTATACAATAGAGATGCGGATTAGGTAAAATTTAGCATGTGATGAATGTGTGTCATTTAACATAATTGTTCTACCCTACCCATTTGACACAATCGTTCTCATCATCATCATCAAGTACCGGCCCTGCTGGCGTAGGTGATCATGTCTCTCCATAACTTTCGATCTCGACAGTTATTTATAATTTCCGTTGTTGACCTTCTGCCAAGCCATTCTCTTAAGCTGTCTGGTATTTTTTCTCTTTGCTTCCCTCTGTCTCTTCGTCCCTCAATTTTTCCAGTTGTTACAATATATTCCAGCTGTTCTCTTTTCATTACATGGCCAAAAAATGATGATTGTTCCTTCCTAATATTGGAAATTAGCTCTCTTTTTGCTTTGACCTCTTTCAGAACGTTTTCATTACTCTTCTTAGCAGTTCATGGTATTCTCAACATTCTTCTGTAAAACCACATTTCTACAGACTCCAGTGATTTTCTTGTCTGTTGTCCTGTTGTCCATGATTCACATCCATATGTTAAGACTGGCTCTACATAACATTTAAGAACTTTTTTTCTTGTTTCTGTTGTCAAAAATGGATTGCATAGTACCTTCCTCATTTTTTGTAAAGCTGCTTTTGCCTGAGCCATTCTGCATCTCACCTCTTTTGTATATCTTCCGTCTGAGGTTAACAAAGTTCCCAAATATTTAAATTCATTAACCTGTTTTAACATTGTTCCACTTGTCTTCATTTTACGATTGTTCTACCCTACCCACGTGATACATGACGTTTGAGCGTCACTATGCTGTTGACATGAAACGAATTGGTAATTAATTATGTGAGAGCCAAGCTGTAAAAACACATTAACACGTATTCAGCCAAGCGGAATTCATAAATGCAGAAATTGACCAATGGAAAGCAGCAAATAAGTCAATGAGCTAAGCTTGGTTGAACTCACAACTTAATTATGCTGTGATGAGCTTGGTGAGAGTGTCAGAGGCGAGGAGTGGGAGAGGGAGGCTCTTGAATTAGACGAGTAGACATAGATCACAGGAGTGAGGCTCTAGAATTAGACAAGTAAACAGAGATCACAGGAGAGAGGCTCTTGGATTAGACGAGTAGACAGAGATCATAGGAGAGAGGCTCTAGGATTAGACGAGTAGACAGAGATCACAGGAGAGAGGCTCTAGGATTAGACAAGTAAACATAGATCACAGGAGAGAGGCTCTTGGATTAGACGAGTAGACAGAGATCACAGGAGAGAGGCTCTTGGATTAGACGAGTAGACAGAGATCACAGGAGAGAGGCTCTTGGATTAGACGAGTAGACAGAGATCACAGGAGTGAGGCTCTAGAATTAGACAAGTAAACAGAGATCACAGGAGAGAGGCTCTTGGATTAGACGAGTAGACAGAGATCATAGGAGAGAGGCTCTAGGATTAGACGAGTAGACAGAGATCACAGGAGAGAGGCTCTAGGATTAGACAAGTAAACATAGATCACAGGAGAGAGGCTCTTGGATTAGACGAGTAGACAGAGATCACAGGAGAGAGGCTCTTGGATTAGACGAGTAGACAGAGATCACAGGAGAGAGGCTCTTGGATAGACAAGTAAACAGAGATCACAGGAGAGAGGCTCTTGGATAGACAAGTAAACAGAGATCACAGGAGAGAGGCTCTTGGATAGACAAGTAAACAGAGATCACAGGAGAGAGGCTCTTGGATAGGCAAGTAAACAGAGATCACAGGAGAGAGGCTCTTGGATTAGACGAGTAGACAGAGATCACAGGAGAGAGGCTCTTGGATAGACAAGTAAACAGAGATCACAGGAGAGAGGCTCTTGGATAGACAAGTAAACAGAGATCACAGGAGAGAGGCTCTTGGATTAGACGAGTAGACAGAGATCACAGGAGAGAGGCTCTAGGGTTAGACAAGTAAACATAGATCACAGGAGAGAGGCTCTTGGATTAGACGAGTAGACAAAGAACACAGGAGAGAGGCTCTTGGATAGACAAGTAAACAGAGATCACAGGAGAGAGGCTCTTGGATAGACAAGTAAACAGAGATCACAGGAGAGAGGCTCTTGGATAGACAAGTAAACAGAGATCACAGGAGAGAGGCTCTTGGATAGGCAAGTAAACAGAGATCACAGGAGAGAGGCTCTTGGATTAGGCAAGTAGAAAGAGATCACAGGAAAGAGGCTCTTTAATTTGACAAGTGGAAAGAGATCACAGGAGAGAGGCTCTTGGATTAGACGAGTAAACAGAGATCACAGGAGAGAGGGTCTTGGATTAGACGAGTAGACAAAGAACACAGGAAAGAGGCTCTTGGATTAGGCAAGTAGAAAGAGATCACAGGAAAGAGGCTCTTTAATTTGACAAGTGGAAAGATATCACAGGAGAGAGGCTCTTGGATTAGACAAGTAGAAAGAGATCACAGGAAAGAGGCTCTTTAATTTGACAAGTGGAAAGAGATCACAGGAGAGAGTGTCTTGGATTAGACAAGTTGACATAGCTCACATGAGAGAGGCTCTTGAATTAGACGAGTAGACATTGATCACACGAGAGAGACTCTTGAATTAGACGAGTAGATAGAGATCACACGAGAGAGACTCTTGAATTAGATGAGTAGATAGAGATCACACGAGAGACACTCTTGAATTAGACGAGTAGATAGAGATCACACGAGAGAGACTCTTGAATTAGACGAGTAGATAGAGATCACACGAGAGAGACTCTTGAATTAGACGAGTAGATAGAGATCACACGAGAGAGACTCTTGAATTAGACGAGTAGATAGAGATCACACGAGAGAGACTCTTGAATTAAACAAGTTGACAGAGGAGAGATAGTTCTTGATTACAAGAGAGTATTCTAGATTTGAGTCTCATGTGTTGAATCTTATGCGGAGAATCTGTTTCTGCAGCCTGTATGACGTTTCTTCGCTGCGAGTGGTGTTGAGTTCAAATGAAGATTCGATTCAAGTGCTGAGTGAGATTAGATGATATTGTTTCTGAGATGATATTGTTTCTGAGATGATATTGTTTCTGAGATGATATTGTTTCTGAGATGATATTGTTTCTGAGATGATATTGTTTCTGAGATGATATTGTTTCTGAGATGATATTGTTTCTGAGATGATATTGTTTCTGAGATGATATTGTTTCTGAGATGATATTGTTTCTGAGATGATATTGTTTCTGAGATGATATTGTTTCCGAGATGATATTGTTTCTGAGATGATATTGTTTCTGAGATGATATTGTTTCTGAGATGATATTGTTTCTGAGATGATATTGTTTCTGAGATGATATTGTTTCCGAGATGATATTGTTTCCGAGATGATATTGTTTCCGAGATGATATTGTTTCTGAGATGATATTGTTTCCGAGATGATATTGTTTCCGAGATGATATTTTTTCTGAGATGATATTGTTTCTGAGATGATATTGTTTCTGAGATGATATTGTTTCTGAGATGATATTGTTTCTGAGATGATATTGTTTCTGAGATGATATTGTTTCTGAGATGATATTGTTTCTGAGATGATATTGTTTCCGAGATGATATTGTTTCCGAGATGATATTGTTTCCGAGATGATATTGTTTCTGAGATGATATTGTTTCCGAGATGATATTGTTTCCGAGATGATATTGTTTCCGAGATGATATTATATGTTTTGTACATGGACTTGGGAGATATTTCTGAAGATTAAAAGTGCACCGAAATTATCCTGCATGTAATTTTGAGATTCCCAAAGAAGCAGTAATGATTTTCTTATATAACCTGACCACGGGAGTATCATGCAATAAACAGCTGGTTTGAAACTATAAAGAACATAACCATTTACGATATAGTTTGAAAGCCTTACAGTTGGTCATATCAAGTATTTGTGTACGGTTAGAGATGTTTAGATTCAAACAAAATAATTAACTCATGATTTTATAATGTGTTACTAGAGATCTGTGTTAATACTCTGTTTTTTGTAAGCAACCAGGACTGCGTCTTCGAGTCATCACATTATATGAAGCTTGTCAGAATCATCATGCATCACATCACGTCGGATCTAACTATCCAAGAGATCAGGGGAGGGTGACGTCACGAAGAAACCACGGATTCGTTTTTTTTTATTTTATAAACATCATCACGGACAACCTGGGTCCTTCCTGTCAAAAGGCCTGACGTAACCACCAACTACCCCATTCCCCCTATTTTATGGAGTATGTTAGACAATTGTTATTGTCGTTGCATTGTCTGTGTTATGCGCTGAAAGCTGTCTTTCATGCTGTGTTCGTGACTGCCTTACGATAACAAAACAATAAGTATCGATGTTAACGGACGTACACGTAATAATGTCACCACATAAAGTAAATACCGACGATAACTAGAAAATACGTTCATATGTTAAGTGACAAAGCAGTAGAGTGAAGTAAGTACCAATGTTAAACAGAAAATAAGTTGATATGTTAAATGAGAAATCAGTGTAAGTACTGATGTTAATTAAGAAATAAGTTGATATGTTAAATGAGAAATCAGTGTAAGTACTGATGTTAAATAGAAAATAAGTTGATATGTTAAATGAGAAATCAGTGTAAGTACTGATGTTAAATAGAAAATAAGTTGATATGTTAAATGAGAAATCAGTGTAAGTACTGATGTTAACTAAGAAATAAGTTGATATGTTAAATGAGAAATCAGTGTAAGTACTGATGTTAACTAAGAAATAAGTTGATATGTTAAATGAGAAATCAGTGTAAGTACTGATGTTAACTAAGAAATAAGTATATGACGTCGACATTAGAATAATAACAGCAACGAGTAGTCTCGAACATGAACATATTTTAATTTCTGCCTTGGACTTCAAATGGAACTGACTAAATAAACAAAATCATCAAATTTGTTTGTCACAAATTGGAAACACTCTTATAAAATATAACATTTAAGATTCAGAGGTAAGTAGTAGGCTCGGGATATTCCTACTCGTAGAGACTGTCATATAGAATAACAACTACAGCTGAAACTCCGCCCTGATATTGAAATAAACAGTTGTTAAGTGAAATGAAAAAAAGATACACACATAAACATACACATGGCAACATATAATATGTGACTGAAAATATATTGCCACCCTGACAGACGTCATTAAAGTGACACACAGCCTATCGGTCACCAATAGTTTTGTTAATCTTTAGATAAAAAGAGTACAAATATCCCCTGAAATATTCCCCCCTGCAATGACAAATTTCTTCCTTGTATCGCGATGCCATAGACCACTTCGTGATAACCAGGATTTTCCCATCAGGATGCGTTTGTGAGGGCGGAGAAGTGCAAATTCTTCAATATTCCTGAATAGGGCAAGGCAGTAGATATTTACATACCTGGAACTATTTACATATCAGAGTCATTCAACCTTAGCGCTGAATAGAAACAAAAGCTCTTATTTCAAAATAAGCTTAGCTAGTTCATGGGCGTTGCCCTCGTCATACGACGTACATCACAGTATTATTAAAGCTTATTTCATACACTAAAAATAGAATGACCAGTTCGTTGTGCATGCATATGTTACGTTTATGGCAATTATAATGCGCTAACTTCACGACCCAGTCGGCAGATTTCAAAATACAGTGTCAGTCATGTTAACTTCACGACCCAGTCGGCAGATTTCAAAATACAGTGTCAGTCATGTAGACTTCACGACCCAGTCGGCAGATTTCAAAATACAGTGTCAGTCATGTTAACTTCACGACCCAGTCGGCAGATTTCAAAATACAGTGTCAGTCATGTTAACTTCACGACCCAGTCGGCAGATTTCAAAATACAGTGTCAGCCATGTTAACTTCACGACCTAGTCGGCAGATTTCGAAATACAGTGTCAGCCATATTGACTTCACGACCCAGTCGGCAGATTTCAAAATACAGTGTCAGTCATGTTGACTTCACGACCCAGTCGGCAGATTTCAAAATACAGTGTCAGTCATGTTAACTTCACAGTCTTTAAACACAAAGACATACATCATGGCCGTTTCATTCACAAACTCAGACATATTTCAATATTTTGCTCAATCCATGATTGTTGCATTACTATCATTGCCCATAAAGAGCCCTTAATGGTTATACAATTGTGCTTTTTTATTTCAAATTACGATATTGATATTTCGACCCAAAACAATCCGATTTTATTACGGCGAACACCTTTAGGAACACCTCGTTTGCCTTTCATCTTGAATCGCTGCCCGCTTGGCCATTATAGTTGGTCTGTCTCCAGGACTACAACGTGAATATAGCATAGGATCTTTATCAGTTCTGGTTCACAGATCCTGACAGTTAGCTGTGAATGGCCACTTTCAGCGCATTAACTACACAATGGTTTCTCACTTATTTAACAATAATTTTGTCTGGCAAACAAAATAAAAAAATATTTAAAAAACTTGACTAGTATGGTACCTTCATCATTAGCTAGAGCCTCCTGATGTTCTAACGTTTCTGTCTGCTCAGCCAGCCCTTTTCGTAAAATCTGCTCCAGAAACCTGGCATGGAAGGGCGAGATCTTCCTCAACAAACAGCAGAGAGCAACTGTCTGCTCACATTTGCTCAAATCCTTGAACCAGTTTGTAACTGCTTCCATCTGTTCTTGAAACTTGCATGCCTCCATGCTGGATACTCGTCCAGACAACACGCGCTCGATGTATCTGTCACGGCTAAGACTAAATGATACACGTCTGGCACCAGACAGCAATTATTCATGGAACATCAAAGACACGGTGTTCAAACCTCATACAGTCAAAACATCGATTTGTTTTTAGTGTTCATTTTATAGACGAAACATTTGTTTGCTTAGTGTTGACTTGTCCGAAGAGCTGAAATATCCAATTCTTTATATTTATAATTTTTTGTCATGTTGACTTCACGACCAGTCGACAGATTTCAAAATACAGTGTCAACCACGTTGACTTCATGACCCAGTCGGCAGATTTCAAAATACAGTGTCAGTCATGTTGACTTCACGACCCAGTCGACAGATTTCAAAATACAGTGTCAGTCATGTTGACTTCACGACCCAGTCGGCAGATTTCAAAATACAGTGTCAGTCATGTTGACTTCACGACCCAGTCGGCAGATTTCAAAATACTGTGTCAGTCATGTTGACTTCACGACCCAGTCGGCAGATTTCAAAATACAGTGTCAGTCATGTTGACTTCACGACCCCGTCGGCAGATTTCAAAATACAGTGTCAGTCATGTTGACTTCACGACTCAGTCGGCAGATTTCAAAATACAGTGTCAGTCATGTTGACTTCACGACCCAGTCGGCAGATTTCAAAATACAGTGTCAGTCATATTAACTTCAAGACCAAGTCGACAGATTTCAAAATACAGTGTCAGTCATATTGACTTCACGACCAAGTCGACAGATTTCAAAATACAGTGTCAGTCATGTTATCTTCACGACCAAGTCGACAGATTTCAAAATACAGTGTCAGTCATATTGACTTCACGACCCAGTCGACAGATTTCAAAATACAGTGTCAGTCATGTAGACTTCACTGTCTTTAAACACAAAGACATACATCATGGCCGCTTCATTCACAAACTCAGACATATTTCAAGATTTTGCTCCATCCCATGATTGTTGCACTACTTTCATTGCCCATAAAGAGCCCTTAATGGTTATACAATTGTGCTTTTTTTTCAAATTACGATATTGATATTTTGACCCAAAACAATCCGAATTTATTACGGCGAACACCTTTAGGAACACCTCGTTTGCCTTTCATCTTGAATCGCTGCCCGCTTGGCCATTATAGTTGGTCTGTCTCCAGGACTACAACGTGAATATAGCATAGGATCTTTATCAGTTCTGGTTCACAGATCCTGACAGTTAGCTGTGAATGGCCACTTTCAGCGCATTAACTACACAATGGTTTCTCACTTATTTAACAATAATTTTGTCTGGCAAACAAAATAAAAAAATATTTAAAAAACTTGACTAGTATGGTACCTTCATCATTAGCTAGAGCCTCCTGATGTTCTAACGTTTCTGTCTGCTCAGCCAGCCCTTTTCGTAAAATCTGCTCCAGAAACCTGGCATGGAAGGGCGAGATCTTCCTCAACAAACAGCAGAGAGCAACTGTCTGCTCACATTTGCTCAAATCCTTGAACCAGTTTGTAACTGCTTCCATCTGTTCTTGAAACTTGCATGCCTCCATGCTGGATACTCGTCCAGACAACACGCGCTCGATGTATCTGTCACGGCTAAGACTAAATGATACACGTCTGGCACCAGACAGCAATTATTCATGGAACATCAAAGACACGTTGTTCAAACCTCATACAGTCAAAACATCGATTTGTTTTTAGTGTTCATTTTATAGACGAAACATTTGTTTGCTTAGTGTTGACTTGTCCGAAGAGCTGAAATATCCAATTCTTTATATTTATATTTTTTTGTCATGTTGACTTCACGACCAGTCGACAGATTTCAAAATACAGTGTCAACCACGTTGACTTCACGACCCAGTCGGCAGATTTCAAAATACAGTGTCAACCACGTTGACTTCACGACCCAGTCGGCAGATTTCAAAATACAGTGTCAGTCATGTTGACTTCACGACCCAGTCGACAGATTTCAAAATACAGTGTCAGTCATGTTGACTTCACGACCCAGTCGACAGATTTCAAAATACAGTGTCAGTCATGTTGACTTCACGGCTCAGTAGACAAATTTCAAAATACAGTGTCAGTCATGTTGACTTCATGACCCAGTCGGCAGATTTCAAAATACAGTTGACTTCACGACCCAGTCGGCAGATTTCAAAATACAGTGTCAGTCATGTTGACTTCACGACCCAGTCGGCAGATTTCAAAATACAGTGTCAGTCATGTTGACTGCACGGCCCAGTCGGCAGATTTCAAAATACAGTGTCAGTCATGTTGACTTCACGACCCAGTCGACAGATTTCAAAATACAGTGTCAGTCATGTTGACTTCACGACCCAGTCGGCAGATTTCAAAATACAGTGTCAGTCATGTTGACTTCACGACCCAGTCGACAGATTTCAAAATACAGTGTCAGTCATGTTGACTTCACGACCCAGTCGGCAGATTTCAAAATACAGTGTCAGTCATGTTGACTTCACGACCCAGTCGGCAGATTTCAAAATACAGTGTCAGTCATGTTGACTTCACGACCCAGTCGGCAGATTTCAAAATACAGTGTCAGTCATGTTGACTTCATGACTCAGTCGGCAGATTTCAAAATACAGTGTCAGTCATGTTGACTTCACGACCCAGTCGGCAGATTTCAAAATACAGTGTCAGTCATGTAGACTTCACGACCCAGTCGGCAGATTTCAAAATACAGTGTCAGTCATGTTGACTTCACGACTCAGTCGGCAGATTTCAAAATACAGTGTCAGTCATGTTGACTTCACGACCCAGTCGGCAGATTTCAAAATACAGTGTCAGTCATGTTGACTTCACGACCCAGTCGGCAGATTTCAAAATACAGTGTCAGTCATGTAGACTTCACGACCCAGTCGGCAGATTTCAAAATACAGTGTCAGTCATGTTAACTTCACGACCCAGTCGGCAGATTTCAAAATACAGTGTCAGTCATGTTAACTTCACGACCCAGTCGGCAGATTTCAAAATACAGTGTCAGCCATGTTAACTTCACGACCTAGTCGGCAGATTTCGAAATACAGTGTCAGCCATATTGACTTCACGACCCAGTCGGCAGATTTCAAAATACAGTGTCAGTCATGTTGACTTCACGACCCAGTCGGCAGATTTCAAAATACAGTGTCAGTCATGTTAACTTCACGGTCTTTAAACACAAAGACATACATCATGGCCGTTTCATTCACAAACTCAGACATATTTCAATATTTTGCTCAATCCATGATTGTTGCATTACTTTCATTGCCCATAAAGAGCCCTTAATGGTTGTACAATTGTGCTTTTTTTTTCAAATTACGATATTGATATTTCGACCCAAAACAATCCGATTTTATTACGGCGAACACTTTTAGGAACACCTCGTTTGCCTTTCATCTTGAATCGCTGCCCGCTTGGCCATTATAGTTGGTCTGTCTCCAGGACTACAACGTGAATATAGCATAGGATCTTTATCAGTTCTGGTTCACAGATCCTGACAGTTAGCTGTGAATGGCCACTTTCAGCGCATTAACTACACAATGGTTTCTCACTTATTTAACAATAATTTTGTCTGGCAAACAAAATAAAAAATATTTAAAAAACTTGACTAGTATGGTACCTTCATCATTAGCTAGAGCCTCCTGATGTTCTAACGTTTCTGTCTGCTCAGCCAGCCCTTTTCGTAAAATCTGCTCCAGAAACCTGGCATGGAAGGGCGAGATCTTCCTCAACAAACAGCAGAGAGCAACTGTCTGCTCACATTTGCTCAAATCCTTGAACCAGTTTGTAACTGCTTCCATCTGTTCTTGAAACTTGCATGCCTCCATGCTGGATACTCGTCCAGACAACACGCGCTCGATGTATCTGTCACGGCTAAGACTAAATGATACACGTCTGGCACCAGACAGCAATTATTCATGGAACATCAAAGACACGGTGTTCAAACCTCATACAGTCAAAACATCGATTTGTTTTTAGTGTTCATTTTATAGACGAAACATTTGTTTGCTTAGTGTTGACTTGTCCGAAGAGCTGAAATATCCAATTCTTTATATTTATATTTTTTTGTCATGTTGACTTCACGACAGTCGACAGATTTCAAAATACAGTGTCAACCACGTTGACTTCACGACCCAGTCGGCAGATTTCAAAATACAGTGTCAACCACGTTGACTTCACGACCCAGTCGGCAGATTTCAAAATACAGTGTCAGTCATGTTGACTTCACGACCCAGTCGACAGATTTCAAAATACAGTGTCAGTCATGTTGACTTCACGACCCAGTCGACAGATTTCAAAATACAGTGTCAGTCATGTTGACTTCACGGCTCAGTCGACAGATTTCAAAATACAGTGTCAGTCATGCTGACTTCATGACCCAGTCGGCAGATTTCAAAATACAGTTGACTTCACGACCCAGTCGGCAGATTTCAAAATACAGTGTCAGTCATGTTGACTTCACGACCCAGTCGGCAGATTTCAAAATACAGTGTCAGTCATGTTGACTTCACGGCCCAGTCGGCAGATTTCAAAATACAGTATCAGTCATGTTGACTTCACGACCCAGTCGACAGATTTCAAAATACAGTGTCAGTCATGTTGACTTCACGACCCAGTTGACAGATTTCAAAATACAGTGTCAGTCATGTTGACTTCACGACCCAGTCGACAGATTTCAAAATACAGTGTCAGTCATGTTGACTTCACGACCCAGTCGGCAGATTTCAAAATACAGTGTCAGTCATGTTGACTTCACGACCCAGTCGGCAGATTTCAAAATACAGTGTCAGTCATGTTGACTTCACGACCCAGTCGGCAGATTTCAAAATACTGTGTCAGTCATGTTGACTTCACGACCCAGTCGGCAGATTTCAAAATACAGTGTCAGTCATGTTGACTTCACGACTCAGTCGGCAGATTTCAAAATACAGTGTCAGTCATGTTGACTTCACGACCCAGTCGGCAGATTTCAAAATACAGTGTCAGTCATGTTGACTTCACGACCCAGTCGGCAGATTTCAAAATACAGTGTCAGTCATGTTGACTTCACGACCCAGTCGGCAGATTTCAAAATACAGTGTCAGTCATGTTGACTTCACGACCCAGTCGGCAGATTTCAAAATACTGTGTCAGTCATGTTGACTTCACGACCCAGTCGGCAGATTTCAAAATACAGTGTCAGTCACGTTGACTTCACGACCCAGTCGGCAGATTTCAAAATACAGTGTCAGTCATATTAACTTCACGACCAAGTCGACAGATTTCAAAATAATGTGTCAGTCATATTGACTTCACGACCCAGTCGGTAGATTTCAAAATACAGTGTCAGTCATATTGACTTCACGACCCAGTCGACAGATTTCAAAATACAGTGTCAGTCATGTAGACTTCACTGTCTTTAAACACAAAGACATACATCATGGCCGCTTCATTCACAAACTCAGACATATTTCAAGATTTTGCTCCATCCATGATTGTTGCACTACTTTCATTGCCCATAAAGAGCCCTTAATGGTTATACAATTGTGCTTTTTTTTTCAAATTACGATATTGATATTTTGACCCAAAACAATCCGAATTTATTACGGCGAACACCTTTAGGAACACCTCGTTTGCCTTTCATCTTGAATCGCTGCCCGCTTGGCCATTATAGTTGGTCTGTCTCCAGGACTACAACGTGAATATAGCATAGGATCTTTATCAGTTCTGGTTCACAGATCCTGACAGTTAGCTGTGAATGGCCACTTTCAGCGCATTAACTACACAATGGTTTCTCACTTATTTAACAATAATTTTGTCTGGCAAACAAAATAAAAAAATATTTAAAAAACTTGACTAGTATGGTACCTTCATCATTAGCTAGAGCCTCCTGATGTTCTAACGTTTCTGTCTGCTCAGCCAGCCCTTTTCGTAAAATCTGCTCCAGAAACCTGGCATGGAAGGGCGAGATCTTCCTCAACAAACAGCAGAGAGCAACTGTCTGCTCACATTTGCTCAAATCCTTGAACCAGTTTGTAACTGCTTCCATCTGTTCTTGAAACTTGCATGCCTCCATGCTGGATACTCGTCCAGACAACACGCGCTCGATGTATCTGTCACGGCTAAGACTAAATGATACACGTCTGGCACCAGACAGCAATTATTCATGGAACATCAAAGACACGGTGTTCAAACCTCATACAGTCAAAACATCGATTTGTTTTTAGTGTTCATTTTATAGACGAAACATTTGTTTGCTTAGTGTTGACTTGTCCGAAGAGCTGAAATATCCAATTCTTTATATTTATATTTTTTTGTCATGTTGACTTCACGACCAGTCGACAGATTTCAAAATACAGTGTCAACCACGTTGACTTCACGACCCAGTCGGCAGATTTCAAAATACAGTGTCAACCACGTTGACTTCACGACCCAGTCGGCAGATTTCAAAATACAGTGTCAGTCATGTTGACTTCACGACCCAGTCGACAGATTTCAAAATACAGTGTCAGTCATGTTGACTTCACGACCCAGTCGACAGATTTCAAAATACAGTGTCAGTCATGTTGACTTCACGGCTCAGTCGACAGATTTTAAAATACAGTGTCAGTCATGTTGACTTCATGACCCAGTCGGCAGATTTCAAAATACAGTTGACTTCACGACCCAGTCGGCAGATTTCAAAATACAGTGTCAGTCATGTTGACTTCACGACCCAGTCGGCAGATTTCAAAATACAGTGTCAGTCATGTTGACTTCACGGCCCAGTCGGCAGATTTCAAAATACAGTGTCAGTCATGTTGACTTCACGACCCAGTCGACAGATTTCAAAATACAGTGTCAGTCATGTTGACTTCACGACCCAGTTGACAGATTTCAAAATACAGTGTCAGTCATGTTGACTTCACGACCCAGTCGACAGATTTCAAAATACAGTGTCAGTCATGTTGACTTCACGACCCAGTCGGCAGATTTCAAAATACAGTGTCAGTCATGTTGACTTCACGACCCAGTCGGCAGATTTCAAAATACAGTGTCAGTCATGTTGACTTCACGACCCAGTCGGCAGATTTCAAAATACAGTGTCAGTCATGTTGACTTCACGACCCAGTCGGCAGATTTCAAAATACAGTGTCAGTCATGTTGACTTCACGACCCAGTCGGCAGATTTCAAAATACAGTGTCAGTCATGTTGACTTCACGACTCAGTCGACAGATTTCAAAATACAGTGTCAGTCATGTTGACTTCACGACCCAGTCGGCAGATTTCAAAATACAGTGTCAGTCATGTTGACTTCACGACCCAGTCGGCAGATTTCAAAATACAGTGTCAGTCATGTTGACTTCACGACCCAGTCGGCAGATTTCAAAATACAGTGTCAGTCACGTTGACTTCACGACCCAGTCGGCAGATTTCAAAATACAGTGTCAGTCATATTAACTTCACGACCAGTCGACAGATTTCAAAATAAGTGTCAGTCATATTGACTTCACGACCCAGTCGACAGATTTCAAAATACAGTGTCAGTCATGTTAACTTCACGACCAAGTCGACAGATTTCAAAATACAGTGTCAGTCATATTGACTTCACGACCCAGTCGACAGATTTCAAAATACAGTGTCAGTCATGTAGACTTCACTGTCTTTAAACACAAAGACATACATCATGGCCGTTTCATTCACAAACTCAGACATATTTCAATATTTTGCTCCATCCCATGATTGTTGCACTACTTTCATTGCCCATAAAGAGCCCTTAATGGTTATACAATTGTGCTTTTTTTTTCAAATTACGATATTGATATTTCGACCCAAAACAATCCGATTTTATTACGGCGAACACCTTTAGGAACACCTCGTTTGCCTTTCATCTTGAATCGCTGCCC
This sequence comes from Megaustenia siamemsis, assembly GCA_032433765.1. Lineage (NCBI taxonomy): Eukaryota > Metazoa > Mollusca > Gastropoda > Stylommatophora > Ariophantidae > Megaustenia > Megaustenia siamemsis. The sequence goes on from JAVIAB010000050.1 coordinate 32,263,620, forward strand.
GCTTGGCCATTATAGTTGGTCTGTCTCCAGGACTACAACGTGAATATAGCATAGGATCTTTATCAGTTCTGGTTCACAGATCCTGACAGTTAGCTGTGAATGGCCACTTTCAGCGCATTAACTACACAATGGTTTCTCACTTATTTAACAATAATTTTGTCTGGCAAACAAAATAAAAAATATTTAAAAAACTTGACTAGTATGGTACCTTCATCATTAGCTAGAGCCTCCTGATGTTCTAACGTTTCTGTCTGCTCAGCCAGCCCTTTTCGTAAAATCTGCTCCAGAAACCTGGCATGGAAGGGCGAGATCTTCCTCAACAAACAGCAGAGAGCAACTGTCTGCTCACATTTGCTCAAATCCTTGAACCAGTTTGTAACTGCTTCCATCTGTTCTTGAAACTTGCATGCCTCCATGCTGGATACTCGTCCAGACAACACGCGCTCGATGTATCTGTCACGGCTAAGACTAAATGATACACGTCTGGCACCAGACAGCAATTATTCATGGAACATCAAAGACACGGTGTTCAAACCTCATACAGTCAAAACATCGATTTGTTTTTAGTGTTCATTTTATAGACGAAACATTTGTTTGCTTAGTGTTGACTTGTCCGAAGAGCTGAAATATCCAATTCTTTATATTTATAATTTTTTGTCATGTTGACTTCACGACCAGTCGACAGATTTCAAAATACAGTGTCAGTCATGTTGACTTCACGACCCAGTAAGCAGATTTCAAAATACAGTGTCAGTCATGTTGACTTCACGACCCAGTCGGCAGATTTCAAAATACAGTGTCAGTCATGTTGACTTCACGACCCAGTCGGCAGATTTCAAAATACAGTGTCAGTCATGTTGACTTCACGACCCAGTTGACAGATTTCAAAATACAGTGTCAGTCATGTTGACTTCACGACCCAGTCGACAGATTTCAAAATACAGTGTCAGTCATGCTGACTTCATGACCCAGTCGGCAGATTTCAAAATACAGTGTCAGTCATGTTGACTTCACGACCCAGTCGACAGATTTCAAAATACAGTGTCAGTCATGTTGACTTCACGACCCAGTCGGCAGATTTCAAAATACAGTGTCAGTCATGTTGACTTCACGACCCAGTCGGCAGATTTCAAAATACAGTATCAGTCATGTTGACTTCACGACCCAGTCGGCAGATTTCAAAATACAGTGTCAGTCATGTTGACTTCACGACCCCGTCGGCAGATTTCAAAATACAGTGTCAGTCATGTTGACTTCACGACTCAGTCGGCAGATTTCAAAATACAGTGTCAGTCATGTTGACTTCACGACCCAGTCGGCAGATTTCAAAATACAGTGTCAGTCATATTAACTTCACGACCAAGTCGACAGATTTCAAAATACAGTGTCAGTCATATTGACTTCACGACCAAGTCGGCAGATTTCAAAATACAGTGTCAGTCATGTTACTTCACGACCAAGTCGACAGATTTCAAAATACAGTGTCAGTCATATTGACTTCACGACCCAGTCGACAGATTTCAAAATACAGTGTCAGTCATGTAGACTTCACTGTCTTTAAACACAAAGACATACATCATGGCCGCTTCATTCACAAACTCAGACATATTTCAAGATTTTGCTCCATCCCATGATTGTTGCACTACTTTCATTGCCCATAAAGAGCCCTTAATGGTTATACAATTGTGCTTTTTTTTCAAATTACGATATTGATATTTTGACCCAAAACAATCCGAATTTATTACGGCGAACACCTTTAGGAACACCTCGTTTGCCTTTCATCTTGAATCGCTGCCCGCTTGGCCATTATAGTTGGTCTGTCTCCAGGACTACAACGTGAATATAGCATAGGATCTTTATCAGTTCTGGTTCACAGATCCTGACAGTTAGCTGTGAATGGCCACTTTCAGCGCATTAACTACACAATGGTTTCTCACTTATTTAACAATAATTTTGTCTGGCAAACAAAATAAAAAAATATTTAAAAAACTTGACTAGTATGGTACCTTCATCATTAGCTAGAGCCTCCTGATGTTCTAACGTTTCTGTCTGCTCAGCCAGCCCTTTTCGTAAAATCTGCTCCAGAAACCTGGCATGGAAGGGCGAGATCTTCCTCAACAAACAGCAGAGAGCAACTGTCTGCTCACATTTGCTCAAATCCTTGAACCAGTTTGTAACTGCTTCCATCTGTTCTTGAAACTTGCATGCCTCCATGCTGGATACTCGTCCAGACAACACGCGCTCGATGTATCTGTCACGGCTAAGACTAAATGATACACGTCTGGCACCAGACAGCAATTATTCATGGAACATCAAAGACACGGTGTTCAAACCTCATACAGTCAAAACATCGATTTGTTTTTAGTGTTCATTTTATAGACGAAACATTTGTTTGCTTAGTGTTGACTTGTCCGAAGAGCTGAAATATCCAATTCTTTATATTTATATTTTTTTGTCATGTTGACTTCACGACCAGTCGACAGATTTCAAAATACAGTGTCAACCACGTTGACTTCACGACCCAGTCGGCAGATTTCAAAATACAGTGTCAACCACGTTGACTTCACGACCCAGTCGGCAGATTTCAAAATACAGTGTCAGTCATGTTGACTTCACGACCCAGTCGACAGATTTCAAAATACAGTGTCAGTCATGTTGACTTCACGACCCAGTCGACAGATTTCAAAATACAGTGTCAGTCATGTTGACTTCACGGCTCAGTCGACAGATTTTAAAATACAGTGTCAGTCATGTTGACTTCATGACCCAGTCGGCAGATTTCAAAATACAGTTGACTTCACGACCCAGTCGGCAGATTTCAAAATACAGTGTCAGTCATGTTGACTTCACGACCCAGTCGGCAGATTTCAAAATACAGTGTCAGTCATGTTGACTTCACGGCCCAGTCGGCAGATTTCAAAATACAGTGTCAGTCATGTTGACTTCACGACCCAGTCGACAGATTTCAAAATACAGTGTCAGTCATGTTGACTTCACGACCCAGTTGACAGATTTCAAAATACAGTGTCAGTCATGTTGACTTCACGACCCAGTCGACAGATTTCAAAATACAGTGTCAGTCATGTTGACTTCACGACCCAGTCGGCAGATTTCAAAATACAGTGTCAGTCATGTTGACTTCACGACCCAGTCGGCAGATTTCAAAATACAGTGTCAGTCATGTTGACTTCACGACCCAGTCGGCAGATTTCAAAATACAGTGTCAGTCATGTTGACTTCACGACCCAGTCGGCAGATTTCAAAATACAGTGTCAGTCATGTTGACTTCACGACCCAGTCGGCAGATTTCAAAATACAGTGTCAGTCATGTTGACTTCACGACCCAGTCGGCAGATTTCAAAATACAGTGTCAGTCATGTTGACTTCACGACTCAGTCGGCAGATTTCAAAATACAGTGTCAGTCATGTTGACTTCACGACCCAGTCGGCAGATTTCAAAATACAGTGTCAGTCATGTTGACTTCACGACCCAGTCGGCAGATTTCAAAATACAGTGTCAGTCATGTTGACTTCACGACCCAGTCGGCAGATTTCAAAATACAGTGTCAGTCACGTTGACTTCACGACCCAGTCGGCAGATTTCAAAATACAGTGTCAGTCATATTAACTTCACGACCAAGTCGACAGATTTCAAAATAATGTGTCAGTCATATTGACTTCACGACCCAGTCGACAGATTTCAAAATACAGTGTCAGTCATGTTAACTTCACGACCAAGTCGACAGATTTCAAAATACAGTGTCAGTCATATTGACTTCACGACCCAGTCGACAGATTTCAAAATACAGTGTCAGTCATGTAGACTTCACTGTCTTTAAACACAAAGACATACATCATGGCCGCTTCATTCACAAACTCAGACATATTTCAAGATTTTGCTCCATCCCATGATTGTTGCACTACTTTCATTGCCCATAAAGAGCCCTTAATGGTTATACAATTGTGCTTTTTTTTCAAATTACGATATTGATATTTCGACCCAAAACAATCCGATTTTATTACGGCGAACACCTTTAGGAACACCTCGTTTGCCTTTCATCTTGAATCGCTGCCCGCTTGGCCATTATAGTTGGTCTGTCTCCAGGACTACAACGTGAATATAGCATAGGATCTTTATCAGTTCTGGTTCACAGATCCTGACAGTTAGCTGTGAATGGCCACTTTCAGCGCATTAACTACACAATGGTTTCTCACTTATTTAACAATAATTTTGTCTGGCAAACAAAATAAAAAAATATTTAAAAAACTTGACTAGTATGGTACCTTCATCATTAGCTAGAGCCTCCTGATGTTCTAACGTTTCTGTCTGCTCAGCCAGCCCTTTTCGTAAAATCTGCTCCAGAAACCTGGCATGGAAGGGCGAGATCTTCCTCAACAAACAGCAGAGAGCAACTGTCTGCTCACATTTGCTCAAATCCTTGAACCAGTTTGTAACTGCTTCCATCTGTTCTTGAAACTTGCATGCCTCCATGCTGGATACTCGTCCAGACAACACGCGCTCGATGTATCTGTCACGGCTAAGACTAAATGATACACGTCTGGCACCAGACAGCAATTATTCATGGAACATCAAAGACACGGTGTTCAAACCTCATACAGTCAAAACATCGATTTGTTTTTAGTGTTCATTTTATAGACGAAACATTTGTTTGCTTAGTGTTGACTTGTCCGAAGAGCTGAAATATCCAATTCTTTATATTTATAATTTTTTGTCATGTTGACTTCACGACCAGTCGACAGATTTCAAAATACAGTGTCAACCACGTTGACTTCATGACCCAGTCGGCAGATTTCAAAATACAGTGTCAACCACGTTGACTTCACGACCCAGTCGGCAGATTTCAAAATACAGTGTCAGTCATGTTGACTTCACGACCCAGTCGACAGATTTCAAAATACAGTGTCAGTCATGTTGACTTCACGACCCAGTCGACAGATTTCAAAATACAGTGTCAGTCATGTTGACTTCACGGCTCAGTCGACAGATTTCAAAATACAGTGTCAGTCATGTTGGCTTCATGACCCAGTCGGCAGATTTCAAAATACAGTTGACTTCACGACCCATTCGGCAGATTTCAAAATACAGTGTCAGTCATGTTGACTTCACGACCCAGTAAGCAGATTTCAAAATACAGTGTCAGTCATGTTGACTTCACGGCCCAGTCGGCAGATTTCAAAATACAGTGTCAGTCATGTTGACTTCACGACCCAGTCGGCAGATTTCAAAATACAGTGTCAGTCATGTTGACTTCACGACCCAGTTGACAGATTTCAAAATACAGTGTCAGTCATGTTGACTTCACGACCCAGTCGACAGATTTCAAAATACAGTGTCAGTCATGTTGACTTCACGACCCAGTCGGCAGATTTCAAAATACAGTGTCAGTCATGTTGACTTCACGACCCAGTCGACAGATTTCAAAATACAGTGTCAGTCATGTTGACTTCACGACCCAGTCGGCAGATTTCAAAATACAGTGTCAGTCATGTTGACTTCACGACCCAGTCGGCAGATTTCAAAATACAGTGTCAGTCATGTTGACTTCACGACCCAGTCGGCAGATTTCAAAATACAGTGTCAGTCATGTTGACTTCACGACCCCGTCGGCAGATTTCAAAATACAGTGTCAGTCATGTTGACTTCACGACTCAGTCGGCAGATTTCAAAATACAGTGTCAGTCATGTTGACTTCACGACCCAGTCGGCAGATTTCAAAATACAGTGTCAGTCATATTAACTTCACGACCAAGTCGACAGATTTCAAAATACAGTGTCAGTCATATTGACTTCACGACCAAGTCGACAGATTTCAAAATACAGTGTCAGTCATGTTAACTTCACGACCAAGTCGACAGATTTCAAAATACAGTGTCAGTCATATTGACTTCACGACCCAGTCGACAGATTTCAAAATACAGTGTCAGTCATGTAGACTTCACTGTCTTTAAACACAAAGACATACATCATGGCCGCTTCATTCACAAACTCAGACATATTTCAAGATTTTGCTCCATCCCATGATTGTTGCGCTACTTTCATTGCCCATAAAGAGCCCTTAATGGTTATACAATTGTGCTTTTTTTTCAAATTACGATATTGATATTTCGACCCAAAACAATCCGATTTTATTACGGCGAACACCTTTAGGAACACCTCGTTTGCCTTTCATCTTGAATCGCTGCCCGCTTGGCCATTATAGTTGGTCTGTCTCCAGGACTACAACGTGAATATAGCATAGGATCTTTATCAGTTCTGGTTCACAGATCCTGACAGTTAGCTGTGAATGGCCACTTTCAGCGCATTAACTACACAATGGTTTCTCACTTATTTAACAATAATTTTGTCTGGCAAACAAAATAAAAAATATTTAAAAAACTTGACTAGTATGGTACCTTCATCATTAGCTAGAGCCTCCTGATGTTCTAACGTTTCTGTCTGCTCAGCCAGCCCTTTTCGTAAAATCTGCTCCAGAAACCTGGCATGGAAGGGCGAGATCTTCCTCAACAAACAGCAGAGAGCAACTGTCTGCTCACATTTGCTCAAATCCTTGAACCAGTTTGTAACTGCTTCCATCTGTTCTTGAAACTTGCATGCCTCCATGCTGGATACTCGTCCAGACAACACGCGCTCGATGTATCTGTCACGGCTAAGACTAAATGATACACGTCTGGCACCAGACAGCAATTATTCATGGAACATCAAAGACACGGTGTTCAAACCTCATACAGTCAAAACATCGATTTGTTTTTAGTGTTCATTTTATAGACGAAACATTTGTTTGCTTAGTGTTGACTTGTCCGAAGAGCTGAAATATCCAATTCTTTATATTTATATTTTTTTATTGTATGTGTTAAATGATCGTCGTCAACAGCTGTCAATTTGAAATAACAGGTACAAGTTGATAACACCTAACAAGAATCTCATCACTTGATCCAATACCAAACTGTGTAGGACAATCTGAAATGAGGGAACATAAATAAATGTACAGAGCAGGAAGTGAGGTACATTGTATAACATTCATGTACGATAACTGAATGTCTGTTTACTAGTCCGCTGTGGCCTAATCTAAAAATAACATTCATTGCCGAAAACTGAAATGTCGTTTACACACCCACATACAGTATAACAACTTAATTACAAGGCCCACTGGCTGAAAGGAACACAGTTAGCAGTGGTCTCTCACTAGTCTAAAAACAAAGAATGACGTCAGGGTTATTGCATGTTCATAGAAGGCGAAGATTTGTTTCAAATCTTAACGCCCATGGGAGGGTTAACTTTGGTGTTGGCGTCCACAGTTTTCAATTGCCAGTGTATTTGATGGGTCATGTGGTCGGAATCATGCTAGGTTGCCCTTCTTCCCAAGCAAACATATCTTGGAGCCCATTTTCAGGGGCTGGCAAAGCCATGATTGTATCTCTGAGAACAGCATTTAGCGCTCTAATTTTATCTGATTCATTTATTTCTAGCTAATGTGGTCAGTAATATCTTCAGTAATAAAGAAAAGACGATGGTCATATGTTGGACATGTGATGAGAAGAGATAATAACCGAATAGCAAAGCAAGCCCTCATATGGGAAACAACAGGTAAGAGAAAAAGAGGAAGACCCAGGGAGACACTGAGAAGAACATTGATGAGAGAGGCAAGAGCAACAGGATTCGGCTCCCTCAATGAGATAGAGCTGCTTGCACAGAACAGAGACAAATGGCGAGATTTGATAAAATATCTTTAAAAGAAAACTGCTAGAACAAAAATTCAGATAGGAGAAGGTGTATCTTGGTCTACGCCCTATAGGCCGGCAACGGCTCGAAAGGTCAATAGAAAGATATAATGTGGTCAGCACCACATCAAGTTGCTTTTATCGCTGGTTTTGATCTTCAGGCAGATAGAAGCTCTAAAAAAACATGAAGAGCGAGGTGTACTAATTGTCGAACCTAAACTAGACGCATCTACCACGGCTTCAGTGCGTACAGAAGTTCACAGCGGAAATTGTACTTTCGACATGTTAAATACTAACACTTAAGACTACCACACTGAAAACACTAACCCAAAACTAGTGTATTTTTTTCCTCCTAAGAAATAAAGTTAAGGGGAAATCACCCACATTCCATAGAACTAGAAAATTGTAATACATCAGGCTTCTGATGTGCAGGTGTACTTAAATTTGCCGAATGGATGTTTATAAAATTATACAAATTATTATTATAAAATTATATTACATTTACAATATGTAAATTTGAAATAGTTGTGGTGTTAAGTTACCGTTAGAGTTCTGAAAGATAACTGGGGAGGGTTCTGGAAACTCCCAGCTGAATAAAACTCCAGCTAAAAGCTACAGTGAGTTTGGAGACTTGCATTGAAAAAAGTACTGATGCGATGGAAATGAAGACGAAAGCTGTTGGCACATCGGAGGTTTATGAAGCCTCGGTGGCTGGGTTTAATTCCCAGAAGTGGCGAATTTTTTTTTCGGATCGACAAGACTCCGGGGTTCACAGAGTCTTTAACAATGGGGAGCAGAGATTTTCTGGGAAGTAAAGGCGACCTGGCGTGATATTGACCACGTCACTCAAAAAATGTAACGGTCATAACAAAATTATGGTCACTAACACCATATTTACCATACTCCTATCAAAGCGTGTTGGGAACCTTTACTTTTACTGTACATTAGAAGTTGACGCTGAGATTATTCTAAAAATATTGGATCTGAACAGGCAAAAACTATAGAACATTAACCGTGAAAACAACTACTACATTATAAAGCATCACTAAAAGCTCTGTCACAGTGAAGTCTGTCATTGAAAAGCTATTAGCAGTCTCTAGATTAGCTTATGAAGCTGCCAGATTGTCTGTACAAGTCAATGACATAATACAAGTCACGCTTTGTGACGTATGAATTCTATGGTGTCCAGCACATATCTTTCATGGCCATCACAGCGTTGGGAGCCGCGATAGCTCAGTGGCTAGTGAATTGGACTACAAAGGACAAGGGGTAGGGTTCGATCAAAATCGACGGCTTCCGGGTTCACCTAGCCTTAAATGGGAACCGTATTTTTTTTTGAGGGGGGGGGGGGAAGTAAAGCAGCACGGGCGTAATACAGACCACATTACCCCACAAATAATGTGCTGAATGTCTGTAAAATCTATGGTCACTAACACCATATTCCCTATACGCCACTTGGTGTGACGGGGGCTCTATACTTTTTTGTTTACATCACCGCGTTGATGAGTGATATGATCAATACCACTCCAGGTCGCCTTGCTATATGAGAGAACATCTACAGAAATTATTTTAAAAGGTTGGGTTAATTACGAAGTCGTGTCGATATTTAAAAAAATAAAAAAATGCTCGCCACATTAGAGATTACCCGTACCCATAGATAGGCAGACGTCATCACTAACAACTTTGCTACCGCGACTGCTGTCATATTTTAAGTTATTTTTTTTTAAATACTGTCACGTGGAAAATTAACACAAACAACCTGCTGTGACACTGTTACATAAACAACAAACATTAGCAAACCATTGTTACACTAAAACATTGAGTACCAACATTTATTACTTTGTAAATTATATATGTTCCTAACACCTGACCAAAAAATATGAGTGATTTAAATACTTCACATACCAGTTATCACTGGTGGTTTTTAATTTACCCAGATTTAATGCCAGCATTAATGACATATAAACACAATTAACTAATTATTAAACCAAATTAATAAGGACTCATTCGCACTCTGAAATAACGAATTAACTTACCAAGTATTTACCTGTTGCAGCGTCAGAGATATCAGCTCAGGCCGACTATCTCGGAAGCCAAGTCGTCAGACATTCAGTCACGCTTACTTAGGGAAAGTTTTGCTTTTGGCTTGACCTGTCATGGTTCTCAGCCGTTGTCGTGTACCCGGAACAGGCGTTTCCCCAAACTATCTATACGTATTTATATTTAGAATGAGGTTTTTCTTTTTCAAAACCCAACAATTACTGATTCACATTTACTTTAGTAAAGTTGTATTTATGGTTTAGTTTTAGCGGTTCTCAGCGGTATGGCAGCAGGATGAAATGTTTCTAATAGCTTTAACGTTTGATCATCATCATGTGCCATACCGCTTGACGTAAGCGATCATGCCCTTCCGCAATCTTCTATCTACAGTGCATCGTATCAGTTCTGCTATTGATTGTTTTCCATGCCATGACACCAAGCTATCCAGTATTTTCTTTCTTTGTCGTCCGCAATCTCCTTTTCCTTTTATTTTGCCAGTTGTAACCAAGCATTCCAACTTTCCTCTTGTCATGATGTGCCAGAAAAATGTTGATTGTTTCTGTAAAACATTTGATAGAGAAGAGATCATGTAAGAGACTATGCAGAAATATTTATATCTCAAGTCATTGTCTTTTCAACCTAAGCGGTCCAAAACGTGTTTCGGTAAATTGTAATCACTTCGACTGTCCAAGATACATATTTTATAAATCATTTTAAAAGTTGACTTTCCAAAAGTTTCTTTCTTTCATTGGGTGCCGTCTCCAAATCAAGGTAGGCTACCATGGAAAGCAATTTTACTCTGTCTCTTTGCTAGATAGTGCAAGTTGTCATAGATTCACTGTCAGCCTTTTGATGTTATCAGCCCAATTTTGTCTTGGTCCGTCTCTGACTTTCTGCCTTGTACTTTCCCCTTCCAACATGATTTGTTATAGGGTGTTCATATAGACAGGCAGCCGCCATAGCTCACTGGTTAGTGAACTGGACTACAAAGGACAAGGGGTAGGGTTCGATCTCAACCGACGGCATCCGGTTCACCCAGCCTTTAAAGGTACCGGATTTTTTCTGGGAAAGTAAAGCGGCACGGGTGTAATACTGACCACATTACCCCAAAAATCCTGTGCTGAAGGTCGGTAAAATATATGGTCACTAACACCATATTCCCGATACGCCACTTGGCGTGACGGGGGTACTTTACTTTTTTTTTCTTTTTTGTTCATATGGACCAACAATTGAAGTTGTCTTGTTCGAATTGTGTTTTCTAGTTTTTTTTTTTTTTTTTTTTTTGGTCATTTTCAGCTCATTCAAAACTATACTATTTATCTTCGTTTCCTTTCCACCAAATTGTCCCTATTTTTTTTAACTCCACATTTCAACAGCAATCTTATTTTCTGCTCTGGTATCTTATTTAATGTCAATGTTTCTGCACCATTTTGGAGTGTTGAAAGGATTTAACATTATTTATTATTCGTAGTTTTATTTCTGGTGTTACTTGCTTTGATGTGAGTATCATATTTTTGTACATTATCATGCTGTGGGTTTTTACTACTATCTATCTATCTATTGACCTTTCGAGCCGTAGCCGGCCTATAGGGCGTAGACCAAGATACACCTTCTCCTATCTGAATTTTTGTTCTAGCGGTTTTCATTTAAAGATATTTTATCAAATCTCGCCATCTGTCTCTGTTCTGTGTAAGCAGCTCTATCTCATTGAGGGAGCCGAATCCTGCTGCTCTTGCTCTCTCATCAATTTTCTTCTCAGTGTCTCCCTGGGTCTTCCTCTTTTTCTCTTACCTGTTGTTTCCCATGTGAGGGCTTGCTTTGCTATTCGGTTATTATCTCTTCTCATCACATGTCCAACATATGACCATCGTCTTTTCTTTATTACTGAAGATATTAATGGTTGATTCGATTTTTCACTACTCTAGATATATAATAAAGAGTAAATGCAAACCGGAGTTTTCGAGTTTACGATGACCTCATAATTTTTTTCTTTTAGTGGATGGGTTGATAGAATTTTGGTAAACTTTTTTTTTTTTTTTTAGCAAGAAAAGCAAGCATCATCGTGTTCCATACCGGTTGGCGTAGTCGATCATGTGTTTCCTCAATTTTCTATCCTCAGTGCGTCGTATCAATTCTGTTGTTGACTGTCTACCATTCCACAGTACTAAAACTATCTAGTATCTCCTCTCTTTTGTCGTTCGTGATCTGTCTGTCCTTTTGTTTTGTCATCTGTATCCAAGTATTCCAACTTTCATCTTCGTATAACGTGCCCGAAAAAAAAATGTCGATTGTTTAAAATAAAAATGTCGACTGTAAAAAAAAATGTCGACTTAAAAACAAAAAAACAACATATTTAGATAGTGTTTTTAATGCAATTTATACACTAATTTTGTAATCATACTTTTTTATTTAAGAAATCTGACCTTAAAGGAATCTGTAAAAATTATACTTTTTTTTTCATCATAGATTTTCTTCTGCTTTCCTTCCTCATCTGCCTTTCAGCGTCGAAGGGAGATATAATTTACGGTCTTTTGCTCTTCTGCTGCTGTTATGTTTCCCAGTGCTTCTAAAATTCCATCCATCTATCTTTTTCGTGGTCGACCATTGGGTCTGGTTTTCTCACAATGTTTTCTGAAGGCTCGTTGTGTTGTGTTTTTATCTTACTGCCATGTCACGTGGCCGAAGCCTTATTTAGCCAACTCTGAAATTACAGACATACATCTGTAGTTAATCAAACTCTGAAATAAAAGCCTTAGTTAGCCAAACTCTGAAACAAAAGCCTCAGTTGACCAAACTCTGAAACAAAAGCCTTAGTTAGCCAAACTCTGAAACAAAAGCCTTAGTTGACCAAACTCTGAAACAAAAGCCTTAGTTGACCAAACTCTGAAATAAAAGCCTTAGTTAGCCAAACTCTGAAACAAAAGCCTTAGTTGACCAAACTCTGAAACAAAAGCCTTAGTTGACCAAACTCTGAAACAAAAGCCTTAGTTAGCCAAACTCTGAAACAAAAGCCTTAGTTGACCAAACTCTGAAACAAAAGCCTTAGTTGACCAAACTCTGAAACAAAAGCCTTAGTTAGCCAAACTCTGAAACAAAAGCCTTAGTTGACCAAACTCTGAAACAAAAGCCTTAGTTGACCAAACTCTGAAATAAAAGCCTTAGTTAACCAAACTCTGAAACAAAAGCCTTAGTTGACCAAACTCTGAAACAAAAAGCCTTAGTTAGCCAAACTCTGAAACAAAAGCCTTAGTTGACCAAACTCTGAAACAAAAGCCTTAGTTAGCCAAACTCTGAAACAAAAGCCTTAGTTAGCCAAACTCTGAAACAAAAGCCTTAGTTAGCCAAACTCTGAAACAAAAGCCTTAGTTAGCCAAACTCTGAAACAAAAGCCTTAGTTAGCCAAACTCTGAAAACAAAAGCCTTAGTTAGCCAAACTCTGAAACAAAAGCCTTAGTTAGCCAAACTCTGAAACAGAAGCCTTAGTTGACCAAACTCTGAAACAAAAGCCTTAGTTGACCAAACTCTGAAACAAAAGCCTTAGTTAGCCAAACTCTGAAACAAAAGCCTTAATTGACCAAACTCTGAAATAAAAGCCTTAGTTTGCCAAACTCTGAAACAAAAGCCTTAGTTGACCAAACTCTGAAACAAAAGCCTTAGTTGACCAAACTCTGAAACAAAAGCCTTAGTTAGCCAAACTCTGAAACAAAAGCCTTAGTTGACCAAACTCTGAAACAAAAGCCTTAGTTAACCAAACTCTGAAACAAAAGCCTTATTTAGCCAAATCTGAAACTACAGACATACATTTGTAGTTAATCAAACTCTGAAACAACAAACATAGTTCGTTAAACTGTGAGAAAATATTCATAATCCATCAAACTCTGAGACAACAAACATAGTTACCAAACTCTGAAGCAACGGATATGCCTCATCAAACTCTGAAACATCAGGTATAATTCGATACACCCTGAAACCACATACATGCTCTTCACGTACACATTAACACTTGAAACACGCTGATGACTTGAACGATTAACCCATTCCTACTAACACATTTAGGGAGCCGCGATAGCTCAGTGGTTAGTGAACTGGACTACAAAGGACAAGAGGTAGGGTTCGAAACCCAACCGACAGCTTCTGGGTTCACCCAGCCTTTAATGGGTACAGGATATTTTTCTGGGAAATTAAAGCGGCACGGGCGTAATACCGACCACATTACCCAAAAAAATCATGTGCTGAAGGTCTGTAAAATTTATGGTTACTAACACCATTTTCCTATACGCCACTTGACGAGACAGGGGTACTTTACTTTTTTACTTTATTAGCACATTCACAAGAAACTAGACGTATTGCCCAAATACTACAAACAAGTTGGACTAAATATAAACATATGAAAAACAGAGGTCATAGACCTAAATAATCGAACACCGATAAAAATGTAAAGTCAGGATCTTGAATCAAACATTCGGAGGCTACGGCGCGCCTCCCAGCACCAGAGCTGGAAGTTGTCAGCGATCCACAGCTGATGGCTTGCGCCAGGATCGGTGAACCAGAACCATCCAGACCCTGCTCCACCTCTCCGTGGTGCCTCTAGTAACATACTAACTTGTCTAGTCCGGCCTAGCGGGCAGGGATCGAAAAGGGAAGACAACCCGGTACTCAAAAATGTCGTGCTGAAGTCGGATGTGTTGGGGCGAAAGGTGCAAATATAACAGTGTTACACTGCAAACCACAACACAACGCAGAGACGTCCACTTAACGTTCTTTTAAGGGCGGATGACGAAGAGGAATTCTACAGTCTAATTCATAATTCTAGAATAATTTAGTCATAGGGTGAACGAAAGCAGCAGAATCAGTAGCAGCAGCAGCAGCAGCAGAAGAATCAAATATTCACCAAGTAGTGTAAAAGCAGGTGGGGAGATCTAGCGGTAAAAATACCAACAGCGGGATTTGAAGCCAGAATATTTTTTGATAGTCTCACCACTGTCCGTAGAAAAGTTTCAATTCACGTGCATGTTTGGTTACCGTGGCCCCGACAACGAGCAGGAGAGAAAAGAACACAGATACTGTCACCTACCACGCCGGTATGGCTACCAGCGTCCTGATACTGTCAGTGGAGAAAATAATAGTCACTACTACCTACCACGCCGGTATGGCTACCAGCGTCCTGATACTGTCAGTGGAGAAAATAATAGTCACTGCTACCTACCACGACAGTGTGGCTACCAGCATCCTGATACTGTCAGTGGAGAAAATAATAGTCAATGCTACCTACCACGCCAGTGTGGCTACCAGCGTCCTGATTCTGTCAGTGGAGAAAATAATAGTCAATGCTACCTACCACGCCAGTGTGGCTACTAGCATCCTGATACTGTCAGTGGAGAAAATAATAGTCACTGCTACCTACCACGCCAGTCTGGCTACCAGCGTCCTGATATTGTCAGTGGAGAAAATAATAGTCAATCCTACATACCACGCCAGTGTGGCTACCAGTGTCCTGGTACTGTCAGTGGAGAAAATAATAGTCAATGCTATATACCACGCCAGTGTGGCTACCAGCGTCCTGGTACTGTCAGTGGAGAAAATAATAGTCACTGCTACCTACCACGCCAGTGTGGCTACCAGCGTCCTGATACTGTCAGTGGAGAAAATAATAGTCACTGCTAGCTACCACGCCAGTGTGGCTACCAGCGTTATCCTGACTACGGTCAGGAAAGAAAATATTAGTCACTTCTAGCTACCACGCCAGTGTGGCTACCAGCGTCCTGATACTGTCAGTGGAGAAAATAATAGTCAATGCTACCTACCACGCTAGTGTGGCTACCAGCGTTATCCTGACTACGGTCAGGATAGAAAAGAATAATCACTGCTACGTGCCACGCCCGTGTGACTGCCGGCGACCTGGTACTGACAGTAGAGAAAAAAGAAAGAGCATTTTGGAGCAATCATTCAATACAAAGCTGTAGATTCACGGCAAGAAGGATTTCCCTACTATGGTTGGTTATTTAGTTGGCTTTGGTTCATTGGTTGGTTCTTGGTTGATTGATTCTTTGTTGGTTAGTTCTTTGTTGGTTAGTTCTTTGTTGGTTAGTTATTTGTTGGTTGGCTCTTTGTTGGTTAGTTCTTTGTTGGTTAGTTCATTGTTGGTTAGTTCTTTGTTGGTTAGTTCTTTGTTGGTTAGTTCTTTGTTGGTTAGTTATTTGTTGGTTGGCTCTTTGTTGGTTAGTTCTTTGTTGGTTTGTTCTTTGTTGGTTAGTTCATTGTTGGTTGATTCTTTGTTGATTGATTCTTTGTTGGTTAGTTCTTTGTTGTTTAGTTCTTTGTTGGTTAGTTATCTGTTGGTTGGCTCTTTGTTGGTTAGTTCTTTTTTGTTTAGTTCTTTGTTGGTTAGTTATCTGTTGGTTGGCTCTTTGTTGGTTAGTTTATTGTTGGTTGATTCTTTGTTGATTGATTCTTTGTTGGTTAGTTCTTTGTTGTTTAGTTCTTTGTTGGTTGATTCTTTGTTGGTTAGTTCTTTGTTGTTTAGTTCTTTGTTGGTTAGTTATCTGTTGGTTGGCTCTTTGTTGGTTTGTTCTTTGTTGGTTAGTTCGTTGTTGGTTTGTTCTTTGTTGGTTGATTCTTTGTTGATTGATTCTTTGTTGGTTAGTTCTTTGTTGTTTAGTTCTTTGTTGGTTAGTTATCTGTTGATTGGCTCTTTGTTGGTTTATTCTTTGTTGGTTAGTTCGTTGTTGGTTGGTTCTTTGTTGATTAGTTCTTTGTTGGTTTGTTCTTTGTTGATTAGTTCTTTGTTGGTTAGTTCGTTGTTGGTTAGTTCTTTGTTGATTAGTTCTTTGTTGGTTTGTTCTTTGTTGGTTAGTTATTTGTTGGATGGCTCTTTGTTGGTTAGTTCTTTGTTGGTTAGTTCATTGTTGGTTGGTTCTTTGTTGGATGGCTCTTTGTTGTTTAATTATTTGTTGGTTGGCTCCTTGTTGGTTAATTCTTTGTTGGTTAGTTCTTTGTTGGTTGGCTTTTTGTTGGTTAATTCTTTGTTAGTTAGTTCTTTGTTGGTTGGCTCTTTGTTGGTTAATTCTTTGTTGGTTAGTTCTTTGTTGGTTAATTTTTTGTTGGTTAGTTCTTTGTTGGTTGGTTCTTTGTTGGTTGGTTCCTTGTTGGTTAGTTCTTTGTTGGTTGGCTCTTTGTTGGTTAATTCTTTGTTGGTTAGTTCTTTGTTGGTTAGTTCTTTGTTGGTTAGTTCTTTGTTGGTTGGCTCTTTGTTGGTTGGTTCTTTGTTGGTTGGTTCCTTGTTGGTTAGTTCTTTGTTGGTTGGCTCTTTGTTGGTTAATTCTTTGTTGGTTAGTTCTTTGTTGGTTAGTTCTTTGTTGGTTAGTTCTTTGTTGGTTGGCTCTTTGTTGGTTAATTCTTTGTTAGTTAGTTCTTTGTTGGTTGGCTCTTTGTTGGTTAGTTCCTTGTTGGTTGGTTCTTTGTTGGTTGGTTCCTTGTTGATTGGTTCTTTGTTGGTTATTATTGTGTTTGTCGTTGATTTGTTATTGATTGATTTTGATTGGTTAGTTGTGTTTTAATGAAGATTAAAGTGGCTTGAACATTTCACGTGCATGAGCCCCTCAGCACCAGCGACAAGAGCTTATAACCCAAAAAAAAGAACAAGGTGGATATAGGGGCAGGCGAAGACGAAGACTAATTGATGCAATTTGCGACACACAAAAAACAATATAATATGACTATGTGCCAAGTCACAAAAGTGCCCTTGATATAAAAACACATCATTGACTTAATCTTGCGACGCCATCCGGCAGCAAGCAAGAACAGGATAAAGTAAAGAAGAAAGAAAGTTTTTTGTTTTGTTTTGAATAGTTAGATTTGTTTGGTTAAAGCTTAGTTTTTGCTTGATTAGTTGTTTGTTGGTTGATTGGTTAGTTGTTGATGCTCCATTTTACTTAAGGAGAGGTGTTTCACTTTGAAATGACGATAACTTCTTCAACTCCGAGGTAGCTTAGTGGTTATTGAGTTGGAGCTTCATTATTTTCGTTATAGTTTTCATAGCATAACAAGAGAAATAATACATGGCTGCATTCTATCACCATTAATATACAACTTATACGCTGAGCAGATCTTTAACAATATAATGGGGATGCAATGCCTAAACATTAATGGATATATAATTAAAATTCTAAGATATGCTGAAGATATTAATGCTGCATATTAATGGCAGAAAATTCAGAAGGCCAACAAAACCTAGTTAATAAAATAAACAAGGCAAATATAAACTATGGTTTAGATAAAAATATTAAATAAACGAAAACTATGATTATAAGCAGAGAAAACACACAAAATATTCAAAATATACAAGTGGATGTCAAAGTAGATTGAAAGAACATAGAAAGAGTTCCAGAATATATCTGTTTTGGACACGATATAACAAATAATGGAAAATGTAAGACAGAAATAAACAAAAGATTATTAAAAGCAAAAAGCATTTTTAACAACATGAAAATCATAATTACATCAAAGCAAATAACATCAGAACTAAAACTACGAATTGTAGTGTGATATTTACTCAACATTCCTGTATGTTACAGTAACATGAGCATTGAATAAGAAAACAGAAAATTAAAGCTTTGAAATGTGGATCTATAGAACAATGGGGAGAATTGGATGGAAGGAAAAAAAAATACGCAAGGAATTTCTAAATCAGCTGAAAATCGAAAAAAAGAGCTACTTAACACGATTGGGAAAAGAGAACTAAAATTGTTGGGATGTATGAAGAGGCGCAATACCATTCTAAGAGTTATCTATGGAAGGGAAAACGGAAGGTAGACGAGACAATGTAAGATCAAGATTAAAGTGGACTGATTACATCAAAAGGTGGACAGGTGAACCGATGACAACATGCATTATCAAGGCAAGAGACAGTAAAATGGCTCTCCATGGTAGCCTACCTTCGTTGAGGAGACGGCACTTAATGAATGAATGCATTCATAGTTTTCCAGCAAGTAATTAACTTATTTCAAGATTTACAAATCGAATTGGTCATAAATTCCAGCAAGTTGTTAACATATTTGAAGATTTACAAATCATGTTTGCCATAGTTTCTAGCAAGTTAACAATGCATTTCATGATTTACAAATCGTATTCGTCATAGTTTCCAGCAAGCTATCAACCTATTTCATGATTTTACAAATCGTATTCGTCATAGTTTCCATCAAGTTATCTATCTATTTCATGATTTTACAAATCGTATTCGTCATAGTTTCCAGCAAGTTATCTATCTATTTCATGATTTTACAAATCGTATTCGTCATAGTTTCCAGCAAGTTAGTAACCTATTTCATGATTTTACAAATCGTATTCGTCATAGTTTCCAGCAAGTTATCTATCTATTTCATGATTTTACAAATCGTATTCGTCATAGTTTCCAGCAAGTTAGTAACCTATTTCATGATTTTACAAATCGTATTCGTCATAGTTTCCAGCAAGTTAGTAACCTATTTCATGATTTTACAAATCGTATTCGTCATAGTTTCCATCAAGTTATCTATCTATTTCATGATTTTTCAAATCGTATTCGTCATAGTTTCCATCAAGTTATCTATCTATTTCATGATTTTACAAATCGTATTCGTCATAGTTTCCATATCTACCTTCGGATCGTGTAGCGAAATACGCTTTATCTCGCTCTCAGACAAATATAGCAACAAAATTATACCAACAACAGATATTCTACACGCCATTGCGCTTGTGGGTAAACTTCCCTGTTCTATTTACATTCAACTTGGTTATATTTATTTTTAAAATAATTCTCTCAGTGTTACTTGACGAATATTTTTAGCAGTGGTAAATTTTCCAGCAATATACTCCACATAACAGGGTGAAACCCGTCTTTATTTATTTTCTTTGCAAGAGACAAGTCATGAGATAAGGAGATAAATAAAAATGGGGAAAATCCAATTGAAATGATAAAAACACGTTTGAAAGATTTAATAATTTTTTTTCTTCTTTTTATTTTTTTTTGCTCCTCTTCTCCTTCTTTCTTTATCATTGACGTGTCTTGCTTGAATTTTTTTTTTTTTTTCATCAGAATTGACAAATAATGTAACTTAGATACGAGGTTAATGAAGCGATTAATGTTGATATTAGTCATAGATGATTACATTGAGTGTTGAGTTATTAGATTGAGTATTGAGTGATTACGTTAATTAAGTGTTGCGTGATTATACTGAGTATGGTGTTATTAAATTGAACATGGAGTAATTTCATTCGATGTTGAGTGATTACGCTTGAGTGATTACACTAAACATTGAGTGATTACACTGAGTGTTGAGTGATTGCACTGAGTGTTGAGTGGTTGTACTGACTGCTGTGTGATTGCACTGAGTGTTGGGTGGTTGTAATGACTGCTGTGTGATTGCACTGAGTGTTGAGCGATTGCACTGAGTGTTGAGTGGTTGTACTGACTGCTGTGTGATTGCACTGAGTGTTGAGTGATTGCACTGAGTGTTGAGTGGTTGTAATGACTGCTGAGTGATTGCACTGAGTGTTGAGCGATTGCACTGAGTGTTGAGTGTTGTACTGACTGCTGTGTGATTGCACTGAGTGTTGAGTGATTGCACTGAGTGTTGGGTGGTTGTAATGACTGCTGAGTGATTGCACTGAGTGTTGAGCGATTGCACTGAGTGTTGAGTGGTTGTACTGACTGCTGAGTGATTGCACTGAGTGTTGAGCGATTGCACTGAATATCGAAATATTACTTAGTCTAGGACAGTCGTAGTATACATCGTATAATATGAGGTGTTGACAGGTTTTGTAGTCGAGGTGTTGACAGATTTTTTTGCAATCGAGTCACAGTAGCTATTTATAATTGAGGTGTTTATAGTTTCCTGTAATCGAGATGTTGATGGTTTTCTGTAATCAGGTGTTGATAATATTCTGTAATCAAGGTGTTGATAATATTCTGTAATCGAGGTGTTGATAATATTCTGTAATCAGGTGTTGATAATATTCTGTAATCAGGTGTTGATAATATTCTGTAATCAGGTGTTGATAATATTATGTAATCGAGGTGTTGATAATATTCTATAATCGAGGTGTTGATAATATTCTATAATCGAGGTGTTGATAATATTGTATAATCGAGGTGTTGATAATATTCTGTAATCAGGTGTTGATAATATTCTGTAATCAGGTGTTGATAATATTCTGTAATCAGGTGTTGATAATATTCTGTAATCAGGTGTTGATAATATTCTGTAATCAGGTGTTGATAATATTCTGTAATCAGGTGTTGATAATATTATGTAATCGAGGTGTTGATAATATTCTATAATCGAGGTGTTGATAATATTGTATAATCGAGGTGTTGATAATATTCTGTAATCGAATTGTTGATAATTTTCTATATAAAGGTTTTGATAGTTTTTCTGTAATTTAGATGTAGACAGTCTTTATGTCATTCCGGTGTTGACATTTTTCTGTAATCGAGATGTTGACAGTACTTATGCCATTCCGGTGTTGACATTTTTCTGTAATTTAGATGTAGACAGTCTTTATGTCATTCCAGTGTTGACATTTTTCTGTAATCGAGATGTTGACAGATTGAACTCAAACAGAAAACGAAAAATAAATCACCTTGTCAACCTCGACTGAATCTATAGGGGTTTTCGTGTTTCACGGGAATTTCACTGAATTTCTTTATTTGCTATTGGCACATTTCTACAAACGTGATCAGCAATACGCCAGAACGTATTTCTTTCTCAGAAAAGAATCTTCTGTAGTCATTTATGGCTGAGTGAACCTAGAAGCCGTCGTTTGGGATAGAACGGAACTCTTGTCTTCAGTAGACCAGTTCACAAACCACAGTTCTACTGCCGCTCTGTGAACTTATTAAGGCTGATAGTGTATTCCGATATTACTTCCAGTTAGGATGTTTCGGGGAGTTTCAGGTTCAAAATGCAAAGGGAGACATATGAGAGTCTCGACCCAGGTGGGTTCGTCTCCTTTAGATCTTAGGGACGGTTTTGTTTTCGCCCGAGACTACCTGGACCCTAACCACGGTTAAGGGAGAGAAGAATAGAGTCACTGAAACATGCCACGAGTGACGTAAGAGACGGTTAGAGAGTCTGTGGTCAAAGTCTTCGCTGGTGCTACAGAGTTCGTGTATCTGAGCTGAAGCCATCTTCGGTGCTTTCGCTAGAGTGGCGATTGTGCTTCACACGGGGCGACGTGCTGAGGAAGGGATTTAAACACTACGGAGTTGTCCGTTATTCAGCGAAGATGATCTGTCGACTAAACTGAACTAAAATAGAGAAACGAAATGGCGGAAAAAATTTCTCGATGGGAGAACTATTTCTAACGATCAAGTTATCCTCTACTACAAACTTGCATCTACATATTTTGTTTTCCCTAGCAGCCCTGTTCCTGAAGAATGTTGAGAATGCCATGGAAAGCTAAACGTCGTATTGAATATGCTGTAAAGGAGCCAATGGAAAAAAAAAACATATAGGGGGGTAGATGTTATAAAAAAGGGAATAGCTGGGAGATTTTGTGTCAGCTAGAAACAATATCGAAGGAGGAAGAAATAGAGGGAAAGAAAGAGAAAATGCACCAGACAATTTGAAATAATGATTTGGTGAAAGATGAAGAAAGTAAATGAGAAACAGCTGTAGGAACAAGATCGCCTACGCCAGCATGCACTGTACTTGATAACGATAGACTCAAGAATTCAGAGCTTATGCCGCGAGGCAGTGTGTTTGTTGTGTTTTAGTGTTAACAGAAGTAGCCAGTTGTCCGTTGCTAGGACCACGGTTCAGTTCAAACATGTCTGCTTCAGATGTGTTGGTTTATCTCACACACGAGTCAACATAGTTGATTTAAAAGCAATGCGGAAGTGTATAGTTTCTTGGTCAGGTTCGAAGATTTACATAACGTGTTGTGAAAGTCCCTGGCACATACGTCATTGAACAAGAGCTAGATCACATAGTCTAGCTGTTGAGAATGTGAACTGTTACACATTTGTGTTTGTCTTGGTGGCTTGCTTTGTTATCGTCTCTAATTTGTGTTATTTTATTTTATTTTTTTTTCTGTGCTGTTTACTTTCTCCCACTGTACGTTAATGAACGGAAGTGCTGCAGGAGAATATTCAGAAAACAGCGAAAGGTGAACAAGAACGATCTCGTCAATATTCCAAGAACTTAAAATTTCATAAAAGTAGCTGATGTAGAACATAAAAACATATATATGTAAGTATTAAGTTAAACGACATAATGTCCTAGAGAAAACTAATATGGATGACATATTTCCAGGGAAACGAGAGAGAGAGAGAGAGAGGAAGACATAGACACTAGAAGCCATACACTAGCCGACATTAGGAGCTATACGCCAGAAGAAACTAGGAGTCATACACTAGCAGAAAACTAGGAGCTATACACTAGAAGACACTAGGAGCCATACACTAGACGACACTAGGAGCCATAAACTTGCAGACACTAGGAGCTATACACCAGAAGATACTAGAAGACATACACTAGCCGACATTAGGAGTCATACACTAGCCGACACTAGGAGCTATACACTAGTCGACACTAGGAGCTATACACAAGCATACACTAGGAGCCATACACTATCAGATACTAGGAGCCATACACTAGCCGACACTAGGAGCTATACACTAGCCGACACTATGAGCTATACACAAGCAGACACTAGGAGCCATACACTAGCCGACACAATGAGCTATACACTAGCCGACACTATGAGCTATACACTAGCCGACACTAGGAGCTATACACAAGCAGACACTAGGAGCCATACACTAGCCGACACTATGAGCTATACACTAGCCGACACTAGGAGCTATACACTAGCCGACACTAGGAGCTATACACTAGCAGATACTAGGAGCCATACACTAGCCGACACTAGGAGCTATACACTAGTCGACACTAGGAGCTATACACAAGCAGACACTAGGAGCCATACGCTAGCACAGACACTAGGAGCTATACACAAGCAGACACTAGGAGCCATAAGCTAGCACAGACACTAGGAGCCGCGAAGTTGTGGGAACAAATAGTCTTCAGGGCCAATACACAGGATGTGTCTGGCTCTTGTCTTCAGTGTTATCCCTTAAAGATTCATTCAAGCCGAGTCTTAAATCTGTTTGGCTGCATAATGGTCATGTTTTATCTTCAAGTTGGTCACGTGGTTATGTGAAAGAAATTTATGAAAAAAATTAATCAGCTTTTGAGATATATAAACTGCAATCTGGGGTCCCTCTCTGGTGACTTATAATTGGTCGCTCTTTTGCTTAGTCTTAGGGCGAATGCACCAAGTACTGATGCTTTCTCTATAGCCTTGCATGAAATAGCCACTACATCAAATAAGATCTAACGGTCACAGCAGACCTGCAGTAGTAATGTTAAGTATTCAGAACTCGTTGACATCAGTGAGGTTCGTTCGTTCGTTCGCTTTCGTCAGCTTTGACCTCTGACGAAGTCCCACCCACTCAATTTTGTGGGACTGAATTTTGCGTGTAAAGTCTGTTTTATCCCATTACAGGATGCCCCTCGCCATGCAGGCAGATTTACTCCGACTTCAGAGGTACTAATTTTTAGGGAATTAGTAAAACCCAGGTGTCCTCGCCAGGGTACGAACCCCGGCTGTTGCCGTGGTAAGCCAACCGCCTATCGATTGCGCTAACCGGACACCCAGTGAGGTTCAGTTGGGGGTAAAGGCGTAAAATGTGTCAAGATGCATACAAATGCGAAGCTGATGTAAAGCTGACGATAATAATGACAATTGAAAAAAGGAAAAAGTGGTATGGTAACAGCTTTACGTAGGTGAAAAACAAAACAAAAGTGGAACGACTTTTCGGCCAAGATGGCTTTCAGCTGGAGCAATAAACAACACAAATATATAAGGATATACATAGAAATCTAATTACATGGTGATAATATGCTAGACTCTCAAACAATAAAAACATGTCACTTCCCTGTGGTTCGGAGCTTGGTCAGGCACCGACTAGACTAAAATTGATAAGACGGGTCTGGCAGGGCGG
This sequence comes from Megaustenia siamemsis, assembly GCA_032433765.1. Taxonomy (NCBI): domain Eukaryota; kingdom Metazoa; phylum Mollusca; class Gastropoda; order Stylommatophora; family Ariophantidae; genus Megaustenia; species Megaustenia siamemsis. The sequence continues at coordinate 32,288,446 of JAVIAB010000050.1, forward strand.
ACACAAGTGTGAAATACAGTAAAAGGGAATGGTTCTAAAAATATGTTGAGGTGGGCGCAAGATCCCACCGTCACGGCATTACACAGCCCCGCGGCATTAATCAACTTCTTAATTACGATTTCTTCTTCTTTTCCGCTTCATTTTCTACTTCTTTCTCTAATTTTTTCTTTTTGTTTTTCTTTCACCTCTTTTCCTTCTTGCTTCTTCTTCCATTTTCGTTCTGGTCCATTCTTTCCTTTACTCCGCATCTTCCTTCGTGTTAATCTTTCGTGCACAATAGTTTATCCAGAACTGGTACGGTGCCATCATGCATTCGTTCAGGGACACTAAGAGAATATACCGACTGTACCGTGTTACCACTAGGAGATATTTGAATAGTTTCCCTTGTGTATTTGCGTGTGCCTACCTGTTAGGATGGTAAACCCGATAACGGAATAGACATTCGATGCAACAAGGCAAAATAAATATTGGGTCACTTGTTCTCTATACTTCAACGACACGGTAATACCTATTATCACAAAGAAACATCTTATACAGAGTATATCCATTCCCACATTGTGCTATCAATGCCAAACATGGTCACTTACGACTAAGAATAACAGAAAGCTTGTCACCACAGAGATGCGATGTCTGAGAAAAACGTTTGGAGTGACCAGAAAAGACAGAATCAGAGATAATATTATAAGAGAGAGAGAGAGAGAGAGAGAGAGAGAGAGAGTAGGTATTGAACCAATCCTAAACTACATAGAGAAACACAAATGGTTATGGTTATGATTATGTAAGGCCCCGGTATCACTGCAAACGAAATAAAATCCATAATTACAATTACCACAAATAAACTAGTTGTCCATCTAGAAAGAATGTCGTGTGATTCCTTACCATGCAGTGCAAATATTAAAGGAGGAGAAGGGACAAGAACAAGAGACAAGCCTAGAGTAAGAGGGACAGACAACACCAAAGAAACGCTACAACAGCATCAATTGACAATGAGTGAAGCCGCCAAAGGCTAAAATCTCACTTTGCAGCAATCCACAGAAAATCTACAGATGATCCGATCATCGCCTCAAATTGTCCATCAGCACACAGCCATTAATTATGCCAGTTCAGCGTTGGTTGACAAACCTTCCAATTCTTCCAGTGCATCGCTCTGTTCTAGCAACACCAGTCTTCACTCCCAGTTCACTATTCTAGATAGCCATGTATTTGTACTTCTGTCAAAGTTCTCTGTTTGACTTATCTCTCGGTAATTGTTATCGATATCTGCCCGATCCATTGGCTGTCCATCAACTAATAATCCTGACCCGGCCGATCTGTCTGCTCTGTCGTTGCCCTCATCACCAGCATGGACCTGGACATACATAAAGACGATACAGCAAATCTTGTACAGACTTAGAGGGAGTGTTTTAGGTCTGTATGTGGTTACACGGAGATGGAATATGAGTTTTTATGAGTAGATGTGGTATAGCTGGCGAAATGGAGAATAAAGTGAGAGAAAGATACTACAAATGGGGCGTGATTGCAGGTTTAAAATGATACGATTTTCAAAAAGTTTGAATGTTATTATATACGCATAGCACAGTCATTAGCAGTGTCGGTACCAGTGGGTGAAAAAAAAGGGGGGGGGTGCCCCATGGGTTACGAAAGGCGAAAATCAGCAGTCTGCTAATCGGCCGTGTAAATCTTAAGCCACGCCCACAACCTAGCAGTGCAGAAAACGGCCTAACCTATTTCTTAACAATGTGATGGAGAACGGGCGCAGGTTTGTTTATCGCCGACAACATACACAATGTGAGTAACACAAGGATTGTCTCGATTTGATCGAAGATTAGATTGCTTCAGGCCTTCTTTAGGTTCATCTCCTTATCCTCATGTAGATGTCAAAGGTCACCATGTCATTTCCCGTTGTTTTATTTCAGATAATCGTTGACCAATCATGCTGTTGACTTCTTATTATCTCATTATCTTCACTTATCTTGCGTTTCTCATCTTTTCTTTAATTTCTCCAGTTACCTCAATATTGCTGCTATTACATCTCGATTCGTGACTAAAAAAAACAACAATGATCACATACCCCACACATAACGCACAGAGTTCTTGTCCGTTTTGATTTTTTATATTCTCTGTACTCATTCTTAGCTCTTGATGATAATCTCAATATTCTTCTGTCAAATCATTTTTTTATGACCTTCAACTGTTTTCTCGTCTGTTGTCCGATTATCCATGATTCACATCCATTTGTCCACATTGACGCTAAATAAAACTGAAACAATCTCATTTTAAAGATCTCCAATATGAAATTTGCATAAGTAAAAAAAGAAGTAAAGTACCTCCGTCACGCCAAGTGGCATATAGGGAATATGGTGTTAGTGACCATACATTTTACATGGGGTAATGTGGTCGGTATTACGCCCGTGCCGCTTTACTTTCCCAGAAAAAAAAAATCAGGTACCCTTTAAAGGCTGGGTGTACCTGAAGCCGTTGGTTGGAATCGAAACTTACTTCTTGTCCTTTGTAGTCCAGTTCACTAACCACCGAGCTATCGCGACTCCCATGAAATGCGCATAATTAATGTTTATTCTTTGAAATGCCGCTTCTGCCGACATTACTCAGCACCTCATGCTTGTCGTACAACGCTAACACTTGAAGTTAACATGTTCCCATAGGTAGCTGAATTCATTAACCCTGTTTTAACACTGCACTATTTTAAAGGTGCATCTCTGAGAAGTATTTTATCTCTTCGTTGCCACCTATTACTTGTATTGTCACTGTCAAGGCTAACGCAGTGACGTAGCATTGGATGTCAACGCCCGGGGTAAGGTAAGCATTAACCCTGAGGCAACCGTAACTTATATTTTTATTCCTCATTCCTGTCATCTTAGCAATCATCCGTTAAGCAGGTGCGGTTGCACTGAGTCGTTAGTTTATCTAGTGATATCATCTTCAGTATGGGAGGATTTGCTTTACAATTTATGCCCGGACAGCGGCCAGTTCTGGCCTACCATTTTCAATCTTTAACTACCAAGGGTTCTTCTAATGCCAACGAGCGCACACATTGCCTCCTGTTTTTCGCCGTTTACCGTGAGGTCTAGACTCGAGATCTCACTATCCAGAGAGGTCTAGACTCGAGATCTCACTACCCAGAGAGGTCTAGACTCGAGATCTCACTATCCTGAGAGGTCTAGACTCGAGATCTCACTATCCTGAGAGGTCTAGACTCGAGATCTCACTATCCTGAGAGGTCTAGACTCGAGATCTCACTATCCTGAGAGGTCTAGACTCGAGATCTCACTATCCTGAGAGGTCTAGACTCGAGATCTCACTATCCTGAGAGGTCTAGACTCGAGATCTCACTATCCTGAGAAGTTTAGACACCGGATCTCACTACCCAGAGAGGTATGACACCGGATCTCACTACCCAGAGAGGTATGACACCGGATCTCACTACCCAGAGAGTTCTACACACCGGATCTCACTAACCAGAGAGGTCTAGATACCGGATCTCACTACCCAGAGAGGTATGACACCGGATCTCACTACCCAGAGAGGTATGACACCGGATCTCACTACCCAGAGAGGTATGACACCGGATCTCACTACCCAGAGAGGTCTGGACATCGGATCTCACTAACCAAAGAGGTCTAGACACGAAATCTCACTAACCAGAGAGGTCTAGACACCGGATCTCACTAACCTGAGAGGTCTAGACACGGATCTCACTAACCTGAGAAGTCTAGACACCGGATCTCCATAACCTTGAGAAGTCTAGACATCTGATGTCACTAACCAGAGAGGTCTAGACATCGCATATTACTACCCAGAGAGGTCTATACATCGGATCTCACTAACCAGAGAGGTCTAGAAACGGATCTCACTAACCAGAGAGGTCTATACTTCGGATCTCACTAACCAGAGAGGTCTAGATACGGATCTCACTAACCAGAGAGTTCTAGACACCGGATCCCACTAACCAGAGAGGTCTAGACATCGGATCTCACTAACCAGAGAGGTCTAGAAACCATACCTCACTAACCAGAGAGGTCTTGATACCGGATCTCACTAACCAGAGAGGTCTAGATACCGGATCTCACTAACCAGAGAGGTCTAGATACCGGATCTCACTAACCAGAGAGGTCTAGACACCGGATCTCACTAACCAGAGAGGTCTAGATACCGATCTCACTAACCAGAGAGGTCTAGACACCGGATCTCACTAACCAGAGAGGTCTAGATACCAGATTTCACTAACCAGAGAGGTCTAGATACCGGATCTCACTAACCAGAGAGGTCTAGATACCGGATCTCACTAACTATAGAGGTCTTGATACCGGACCTCGCTAACCAGAGAGTTCTACACATCGGATCTCACTAACCAGAGAGGTCTAGATACCGGATCTCACTAACCAGAGAGGTCTAGATACCGGATCTCACTAACCAGAGAGGTCTAGATACCGGATCTCACTAACCAGAGAGGTCTAGACACCGGATCTCACTAACCAGAGAGGTCTAGATACCGGATCTCACTAACCAGAGAGGTCTAGACACCCGATCTCACTAACCAGAGAGGTTTAGACACCGGATCTCACTAACCAGAAAACATGGGAGGGTAAAGCCTTAAAAAATCCACCGACTACAATTGAACAATGTCCATCGCCTGTGGCATGACTCAAACCCGACCCCTTCCTGTCCAGAAACCGACATCTTACCTCTAGACCACCCAGCCCTCATAGTTTCATTCATTTATTAGGATTATTTCCCTCTCTCTATTGAAATGTTGTGACTTTAAATAATGTTGTGCATGTAACAACCGTCCTTCAGGCCTTTATCAACCAACTCCAGTGGACTAAGGACGGCGATAAAGCTATTATATGTCATCATTTTGTTATAACTCATTTTCGCTTTTTGTAACTTAAACTATACCAACAGCATATCTCTGATTGTTTACATCATGACTACTCAGAAATACAGGAACCTCAGTGGCTAAGCGGTTAGCGCGCATGTTTCCTGATCGGAAGGGCCAGGCTTAGTTCCGAAAAGTGACGGATAATTTTTTTTCGGAGTTCTCTCTGGGGTTCACCCAGCCGTTAAAAATGGGTACCGGAGATTTATGTGGGAAGTAAAGGCGATCTGGCGTGATACCGACCACATAGGCTAAAAAATGTGTTTGTGGTCATGAAATAATTGTGGTCAATAACACCATATTCCTCATACAGCAGAACGTGAGGAACCTTCTCACGGACTAATTTTAGATATGACTTTTATGCATGATATATGATATCACTATACAGATTACCTAGGTCTCGTGAGAGTACACAACCTTGTCTAACATATTGTTCGTGTGTAGAAGCAGTCCCAATTGTTCGTTAATACGCCTGTAGAAACATATGCATAATGCTTGTATCGTGACATATTAATTTATGTAAGTATACATGAACTTATGCATGCGTATGTAACACACGTAAAGTTGTATGCGCGTGAAGATGTAAAATGTACGTTAAATGCACGAATAGTGCATATAAGTGCTAAATAATTCATCAATTTCTGAAGATAAAAAGAACACGTCACACAACTGGCTGAACACGCATTATCTTTAGCTACCTCCAAAGATCTATTTAAAGCATCTCTTAAGCGCGCTGTTCCAGTAACTGCGCTACAGTACACGTATCGTTCTCCCGTAACGACTAGAGCAGATCTTTCGTTTCACCTCCTCTCAGCGTTTCCTTTTACGTGTCAAAACACCAGTGACGTCTGTTGTAGTCTATGGTCGGATGGAATATAAGAAAAACTATTTGTAATTCTCACGACATATAATACAATTCAGGGGCCCCCAGGGAGAACTCATAGACCGAAGAATAAAGGCGCGATGCTAGTGCGGTCATCACCTGGACAGTTAATATATTTTTTTTTACAATTTGAGATTAGTACTTGCCTTACATTATTTAATAACTGTTATTTTGTACCTGATGCAGGCTTATCCGAAACGTCGTAGTATGTCTCGTCTCGCTACAAGTTCAGCTGCTTAATACCATTTTATGTTGTTTTTTTTTTACATGTTTTCTACAGCACTACTCGCGACCACACAATATTGAATACCTTTTATATTTGTGCTTATCCCGAGGGTTTTTAATTCGCCCTTGGTAGCAACAAATATATCCTCTTTGGTCATCGTGTGGTTTAAACCTGCTTGCTTCTGGTATAAGGGCCGACAAGTTATCATTTGGCCACCTACTCTGGTTACATGAGTGGATACAATAAATAGAAGTTGGCGCCTAGTAGGTTTCATAAGATTTACTGTTATGGACATTAGGAAGAACAGCAAAGAAGTGACCGATAGGTTAGTTACAATGTCGCTTAGTAGAGCTGACGGTCTTCTTTCCCTTCCTCATTTGCCTTTCAGCGTCGAGGGGAGATATACTTTGCTTTTTTTTTTTTTTTTTTTTTTTTGCTATTCTGTTTGCCTCAACTGCTGTTGTGTTTCCTAGTATTTCTAATTTTCCATCAAACCATCTTTTTCGTTTCCCGCCCTTGAAACTGGTGTTCTCGCGATGTTTATTGAAGATCTTTCTTATTTGTCACGTAATCAAAATATTTATCTGTTGTTTCTTTATGGCATGAATTATTCTTAGCTTTTTTTCTAAGTTCTTCATTTATGATTTTCATCTCTCAAGCTGCTTCCTGTCTTTGGTCTAACACATTTTATCTCGGTGGTAGTTATTTTCTTATTGTTCTTGCATCTAGGGTCCAGAACTGGCACTGCTAGCAAAACGTTGGAACGAAGATTGTATTGCACAGCGCCGGTTTTCCTCTAGTTATTTCCTTGTTGCACAATTGTGGTTATAGCTGTCCAATGATTTGACAAGCTTTGTTGCATGTTGAGTCTATTTCAGCTGTTTGTGAATTGTTATTTGTCACTAGACTTCCTAGGTATTTAAATTCCTCTACTTGTTTTATTTGCCTGCCATTCATCGTTATATTGATATTTAAGTGTTCTTGTAGGTCTTCTAAAGAACAAAAAGACAAAATGGATAATTGACGCCATCTTGTAAATAATGAAAGAAGAAGACAAGCGAAGATCACTATGCAATACAGCTGAATATATTGAAATACGCAAAATGTGTAAAAAGGTAAACAAAGACTGGCTCAGCCAAAGATGTCTATAAATTGAAACTATGGTTAAAATAAACAAGACGTAAAGGGATGCACACATAAATAAAGGAATGACAAGTACAAATAAAAAAAGCCAAAGAAAGTGAATGTATTACAAACAAAAAAGAAAAAAAATGTTAACAGACAATAGAAATATAATCAATTGATGGCAGCAATATATAACATCATTATTTAATGACGAAAGGGAATTGAAAGCAATGATAAAATGTGCGTCAGGCTATACAATTGTAAAATCTTAAGTGGAAAATTATATGCAAACAATGAAAAAAGGGAACAGCTGCAGGAAATGACAGCATACAGATTGAGATGATACAGGCACTAGAAGATTTTGGCATTAAATCAATCACAGACATATGCAACGACATATACCATACAGGTCATATGGTTTTTATGTCATTCTCATAATTTAGGCGATAACATTACCTAAATAGAATAGTGCAATTGAATGTCGTGATTTTAGAGCAATAAGCCTAATGAGCCATGTAACAAAAATATTGCTAAAAATTATGCAAGGAATGATTCAGAATAAAATCAATATGAATTAAAAGAACAACAATTTGGATTTAGGAAAAGCAATGGGTCGAAAGAAGGCATACTCTACTTGAGGACATTAGTAGAAAAGTATACAGAAATCAACAAACCAATATATACCTGCTTCATAGACTACACCGATGCTTTTGATAGAATACACCATAAACAACTTATAGACTGCCTAAAAGATATAAATATTGATGACACAGACATACAACTAAAATGTAATTTATACTGGGAGCAAACAGCAATAATAAAATATAACAAATAGAACTCTACACCTATTGATATAAAAAGAGAAGTAAGGAAGGGATGCATACTTTCACCAAACTTGTTTAATCGTTATATTGAGCAAGTCTTTAAAAATATCACAAAGATACCAGTAAAAGTAAAGAAAAAAAGTAAAGAGCCCCGTCACGCCAAGTAGGGTATAGAGAATATGGTGTTGAATAGGTATAGACGTGGAGACAGTTCAAAGCTACAACTACCTTGGCCATACTATAACCAGTTATGCAAAATTTAATACTGAAATAAACAAAAGAATAGGAATGACAAAAAGTAATTTTAATGCCATGAAAAATATACTAACATACAAATAACACCAGAGCTAAAACTAAGAATAGCAAAATGTCATATCTTCTCAACATTCCTGCATGGTGCATTAGGCAAGAAACAGAACATGCTCTGCAGGCATGCAATGGGTAGAGTCGTTGCAGAAATCCAAAATACGTAAGGTCACCTTTGTCTTTGTCCCTGGACATGCGGGAGTACGGGCAAATGAGAGAGCGGACAGGTTGGCTAGCGGCGCTGTCGTTGAGGACAGGCAACTAATTGATCGGGGGACATCATCACTGCCCTCCGAGATGTGGGAAGAGCACAGGACTTCGACAAACACAGATCCACGTCACTTCTTCGGATGATGGAAATGGGAGTTAAGATGGGCACAGCCAGAAATGAGAAACTTAGTGGCCGTGTAAGGAGACTTATCAAAGAAAACATAGAACTGGAGTCGTCAGTCGCAGGACACTGAGGGAATTGCTGAGGAGGGGATCTGAGCACCTATGGACATGTTCGGAGTGCAATGGTGATGACCCGCAAATAGCTCAATAACAAAACATAAAATTGAAGCCTTCGAAATGTGGATTTATAGAAGAATAGGAAGAATTGGATGTAAAGTAAAGAAAACAAACAATGAAGTCTTAAAACAAATAATGAAAAGAGAACTACAAAACACAAACAAGACAAATCAGATTTTGTGGGTATGTTAAAAGACACAGCTGCCTGATAAGGCTATTTTTGGCAGGGAAAATACAAGGAAAAATAGGCAGAAGCAGACTAAGAGGAGTAACATCAAAAGATGGACAAGTCAGCCTCCAGCAACCTGCACTATCAAAGCAAGAGACAGAGCGGAATGACGCTCCATGGTAGCCAACCTTCGATGTGGAGACGGTACTCAGTGATAATCATAATGTGGGTCTTCTATTGTTCCATGTATTAGTGCCCAATCGTGAGCACATAGAAGCTCATTAATTTCCTCTGTCTCCAACGGGTTGGATAACTTACATATGTAGTCCACGTAGGTAATAAACCTGTACCTGATAGTGCGCACCCCAGTCTTACACCTGATCTAATATCTAAGTGATCTGTTTAGCCTGTTGCTGTTCTGACTGTGCAGCAGCTATTGATGTACATATTTTTATTTAGGCTGTTTAGATGTTGGCTTAATTCGCATGTTGTTACATCTTCCACGGTTGTTTTCTGTTTACTCGGTCGAATGCGTTTTCCTGGTCAATGAAAGCTATGTTCAAATTTTGATTGTGTTTTGTCGTCTTTTCTGCTAGCTTTTTTTAAGTGTCAATTGTCCGTCAGTACATTCTCTCTTTTCTTCGGAACCCCATTTGAGAATCACTTAACTATATTTATATTATTGGTCTGAGCCTTTTCCTAATTATTTTGGCGTATAACTTTCCCACATGGCTGAGAAGGAAGATAACCTCTACGTTGATTTCATTCTCTTTTGCTGCCTTTCTTTGTTCATATTAGTACGATGATAGCCTGCACCAGTCTTCTGAAATTTGTTGTTGTTGTCGTGCTGCATTGAATATTATGTGCAGCTATGGAACTCCTGTTTCTCCTGCTGTTGCTAGTATTTCTAATTGTATGTTGTCTATCCCCATTGCTTTATTTCTTGATGGATATTTGATTACTTCTTCCATTTCCTCTTTCATGATGTTTGGTTCAGTGTTTGTGCATTCTTGCGTTATTTTTGTTGCATTATTGTAGTTGGTGCTATTTTCAATAGCCTTTCGAAATATTCTTTTCATTATTGTTGAATATCTTGTTTTTTTATATTGGCTGTCCGTCTTTGTTATTTTTGAATTCAGTGGGATATGGGTTTTCTTTTCTCGCTCTTCTTGCTTTTACTGCTTTGTATAAATCATTTGTGGCTGTCTTGAAGTTCCTGCTAATCTTTTGTCCGAATTCTGTCAGGTATTTGCTTAGCTTATTTGATCAAAGTTTTAACTTGTTTCCGGACTTCTTGGTTCTTCTTTTCCTTCCAACCTTTCAATAGTTTTTTTTTTCGTTTCTTTAACTCCTTCTCTGATTGTGAAGTTGAAGATGGGGAATCTAGGAATACTGGAGTTGTCTGTCTTTGAGACATTCGTTCTTTGATAGCGGTGAAAATGAAAACGTATTGTTCATATTACATGTGTCAAAGAAGATATGCAGTTGCTCTATGATAGTAACAAGGAAGATACACAGTCAATGATGGCAGTAACAGTGAAAATATGCAGTCTATGATAGCAGTAACAGTGTAAATATGCAGTCTATGATAGCAGTAACAGTGAAGCTAAGTCGTCTATGATAGCAATAACAGCGAAGATATGCAGTCTATGAAGCAGTACCGATGAAAATATGCAATCCACTATAGCAGTGTCAATGAAGATTTGCGATTTCTGAAAGTCATTAAGCTGACGTCACGTTGATAATATTTGTGCACTGATGCTAGCTGGTTATCCACACTTGTAATAATCTCTTCACCAGCCCTCTTGCTACTCGTACCCAGCTTGATTTCCAACTCTTGAAGCTTATCCTCATATTTACACATGTATCACTCACGCACTATCCTCACATTATTACACATGTATCACTCACGTACTATCCTCACATTATTACACATGTATTACTCACGTACCATTCCCACATTATTACACATGTATTACTCACGTACCATTCCCACATTATTACACATGTATCACTCACGTACTATCCTCACATTATTACACATGTATCACTCGCGTACCATCCTCATACTTACACATGTATCACTCACGTACTATTCTCAAGCTTACACATGTATCACTCACGTACCATCCTCATACTCACACCTGTATCACTCACGTACCATCCTCATACTCACACCTGTATCACTCACGTACCTTCCTCATACTTACACATGTATCACTCACGTACTATTCTCAAGCTTACACATGTATCACTCACGTACCATCCTCAAGTTTACACCTGTATCACTCACGTACCATCCTCAAGCGTACACATGTATCACTCACGTACCATCTTCAAGCTTACGCCTGTATCACTCACGTACCGTTCTCAAGCTTACACCTGTATCACTCACGTACCATTCTCAAGCTTACAAATGTATCACTCACGAACCATCCTCAAGCTTACACATGTATCACTCACCTACCATTCTCAAGCTTACACCTGTATCACTCAGGTACCGTTCTCAAGCTTACACATGTATCACTCACGTACCATTCTCAAGCTTACACCTATTTCACTCAATTACCATTCTCAAGCTTACACATGTATCACTCACGTACCATCCTCAAGCTTACACCTGTATCACTCACGTACCATCCTCAATCTTACACCTGTATCACTCACGTACCATTCTCAAGCTTACACATGTATCACTCACGTACTATTCTCAAGCTTACACATGTATCACTTACGTACCATTCTCAAGCTTACACATGTATCACTCACGTACCATTCTCAAGCTTACACCTGTATCACTCACGTACCATCCTCAAGCTTACACATGTATCACTCACGTACCATTCTCAAGCTTACACATGTATCACTCACGTACCATTCTCAAGCTTACACATGTATCACTCACGTACCATTCTCAAGCTTACACCTGTATCACTCACGTACCATCCTCAAGCTTACACATGTATCACTCACGTACCATTCTCAAGCTTACACATGTATCACTCACGTACTATTCTCAAGCTTACACATGTATCACTTACGTACCATTCTCAAGCTTACACATGTATCACTCACGTACCATTCTCAAGCTTACACATGTATCACTCACGTACCATTCTCAAGCTTACACCTGTATCACTCACGTACCATCCTCAAGCTTACACATGTATCACTCACGTACCATTCTCAAGCTTACACATGTATCACTCACGTACCATTCTCATACTTACACATGTATCACTCACGTACCATTCTCAAGCTTACACATGTATCACTCACGTACCATTCTCATACTTACACATGTATCACTCACGTACCATTCTCAAGCTTACACATGTATCACTCACGTACTATTCTCGCAACAACGATCACAGACAACCTTCAATATTTCTTTGTTGCCAGGCAGTAACGCTCTGTCTATAAACTCGCTCATTACTTGAGTTCCTGAATAAACAGGGCAGACGTTCCACAAAATATTTTGAAAAATCGTTAATTCTAACTTTGCAGAAAATACACAACCAAACCAACACGCGTGCTTTCTCGCTGACAGAAGCTGTATACAACATTACATGCGAGAAAGCAGACAGAAACAACAGACTGACACAGGGCACGCAAACTTTGCAGCAAAAATAAAACTAAACACAATCAAGAAAGCTTACACCTGGGCTACATCTCAACGCGAACGGTATTACTCAAACACACAGAACCTTGTTGTAGCCTAAGATCATATATCATGTAACAGGGCGGGAAACCTGCCGTTCTCTAACTTGTGTCAAATACGTCAATTTGGTCATTGTTAGACTGAACGGTACAGAATTTATCTGATATTATACATCAATGTCTCATACTAACAAACCATATCATCCTTCATCTTCCTCATACTAATAAACAAAATCGTCTTCATCTTCCTTATCCCAACAAATAATTCGTCATCTCCCTCATCCCAACAAACAAAATCGTCATCTCCCTCATCCCAACAAACAAAATCTTCATCTCCATCATCGCAACAAACAAAATCATCTTCATCTCCCTCATCCCAACAAACAAAATCGTCATCTCCCTCATCCCAACAAACAAAATCATCTTCATCTCCCTCATCTCAACAAACAAAATCATCTTCATCTCCCTCATCCCAACAAACAAAATCGTCATCTCCCTCATCCCAACAAACAAAATCATCTTCATCTCCCTCATCCCAACAAACAAAATCATCTTCATCTCCCTCATCCCAACAAACAAAATCTTCATCTCCCTCATCCCAACAAACAAAATCTTCATCTCCCTCATCCCAACAAACAAAATCATCTTCATCTCCCTCATCCCAACCATCAAAATCATCTTCATCTCCCTCATCCCAACAAACAAAATCGTCTTCGTCTCCCTTATCCCAACAAACAAAATCATCTTCATCTCCCTCATCCCAACAAACAAAATCGTCTTCATCTCCCTCATCCCAACAAACAAAATCATCTTCATCTCCCTCATCCCAACAAACAAAATCATCTTCATCTCCCTTATCCCAACAAACAAAATCATCTTCATCTCCCTTATCCCAACAAACAAAATCATCTTCATCTCCCTCATCCCAACAAACAAATTCATCTTCATCTCCCTCATCCCAACAAACAAAATCATCATCTACCTTATCCCATAAAACAAAATCATCTTCATCTACCTTATCCCATAAAACAAAATCATCTTCATCTACCTTATCCCATAAAACAAAATTATCTTCATCTTCCTATTCCCACAAGACACAGCATCGACTACTGTTTGGGTGCCCGTGTGTAGCCATCGAACTAAAATTAAAGATGCTTGTCTCACAACCAACTGGTTGCTACCAGATATCGAGCTGTCCGGTTTTTTTCCACACAGTGGACCCTATAGATGTAACCAAATACTTAATCCTATCGGAAACAGTCAATAAAATGAAGGTCCCATGTTCAAAATTAGCGTGGATAAAACCTTTGTTAGTTGAAATTTGAAAATAGTAGGCTGCTTGTCTCTGCTGTGTCAATTTAAGTAATGACAGCACCATTCATATCAGCCTCTACAGTAATCAGTAGCCACAGCTGCTGCGTGGTTAGTGCGCTACATACGAGTCAGAAGGATCCAGGTTCGGTTTCCAACCCCCGGCCCCCTTTTTTAATTTCGCAACGATTAGTCTTCAGGTTCTAAAAAAAATTGGTTACATATATTTTTCTGGGAAGCGAAGGCGGCCTGTCGTAATACTGACCACATCACCCAAATGTGCTATTGATAAACGTAGTCACTAATACCATATTTACCATAAGCCTAGCAAGATAGGGGTAGCATGTACTTTAAAATAGCTTACCAGTTTTCTTGAATCATCCTGAAAGGAGAGCTGAGGTTACATGTGCGACGGAGTGCGTGTACATCGCTGATATTTTCTTAAGTCATCACAAATGTGATCCAAATGCTACTGGTTGCTGTTCGAGCATAGGGATGATGATCATAAGACAGAGTCAAAGGTGTTATAAAAAATAAAAAAAGTAAAGTACCCCCGTCACGCCAAGTGGCGTATAGGGAATATGGTGTTAGTGATCATACATTTTACATACCTTCGGCACATGATTTTTGGGGTAATGTGGTCGGTATTACGACCGTGCCGCTTTACTTTCCCAGAAAAAAATCCGGTACCCATTTAAGGCTGGGTGAACCCGGAAGTCAGGCCATATTATAATGGTAAAATATATCAGGATCATCATCATAATCGTCAGATTTTTTTCAGCAGATCTGTCGATTTGTGCATGTTTCACAAGCGTACGTTGCTATTTTATTAATACAGGCTAATAAGAACATGTTTTGTTGCTATATAAGATCCTTGCCATGTTTTGTGCAGTTGATTTAATTTATTCAGAGTTTATTCAGTGCAGCTGCCTTTCTTTATTTGGATCCTTCAATGAGATGCGTTTTAATTCGCAGGATTTCATTGGCACGGGAGGTTGAGCAATTAAAGATTTTAATTCGTTTGTAGTGAAACCTTCGACTAACCATAACCATTTTCAGAGCTATATAATACATTGGAAGCTGTGATAGCTCAGTGGTTAGTGAACTGGACTACAAAGGACAAGGGGTAGGGTTCATTCCCAACCGACGGCTTCCGGTTCACCCAGCCTTAAATGGGTACCGGTTTTTTTTTCTGGGAAAGTAAAGCAGCACGGGCGTAATACCGACCACATCACCCCAAAAATCATGTGCTGAAGGTCTGTAAAATATATGGTCACTAACACCATATTTCCCTATACGCCACTTGGCGTGACGGGGGTACTAAAAAATATATATATATATAATATATTACCATTTGATTGCCTTATTTTGTGTTTCGTGCATAGTGTAGTAAAAAAAAAATTCTGAAAACGCATACACACACACACACTTACAGAGAGAGAAAAAAGAGAGAGAGAGAGAGAGAAATACACTGAGAGCAGTCAGTGTAAAAATTCTGAAAACGCATACACACACACACACACTTACAGAGAGAGAAAAGAGAGAGAGAGAGAGAGAGAGAGAGAAATACACTGAGAGCAGTCAGCGTAAAAATTCTGAAAACGCATACACACACACACTTACAGAGAGAGAAAGAGAGTGAGAGAAAGAGAGAAATACACTGAGAGCAGTCAGCGACTCCTAACTGGCAGCTTAGCACAAGTACAGCGACCAACAGCTGAGCAAGTTAATAGTAAGTCCACCTGCGAGTGGTTAGTGAAGTAAATTAACAACTTTGATTCAACGACCAGGGACCGAAAGGCAAGGTTATCCTTTACCGGAACATTTTATAATATCGCCATATAAGAATATGTTGGACCTAAGTGTGTGGATACAGCAGCTTGCTGTTAACTACAACACAGCGCATCTACGTCTACTTAACACCCTTTTACGGGGCGGACGATGAAAACTAATAATCGTCAGACGTGCTGAGACAGAATGAACACACATACACACATACAAATATACAAATATACACACATACACGCATACACACATACACACATACACGCATACACGCATACACACATACACGCACACACACATACATACACACATCAAGTGATAAAACGAATGCAAGCAGATCTGTAACCGTCGTGACCATAGCTGCAGCTGAAACTACAATCCTGAAGGAGAGATTAACTGTTATGTCAAGATTGTAGAGAGTAATCATAAATCTTACGGCGAAGAAAACAAAATGTGCACGCTCACTCTCTCAGCTCTTTACTGGAGCCGTAAATTTGAGAGGAAAATGAGTGGAGAGGGGGAACTGGGAGAGGGAGGAACTGAGAGAGGGAGGAACTGAGAGAGGGCGGAACTGAGAGAGTGTGGAACTGAGAGAGTGTGGAACTGAGAGAGTGTGGAACTGAGAGAGTGTGGAACTGAGAGAGTGTGGAACTGAGAGAGTGTGGAACTGAGAGAGGGAGGAAGTGAGAGAGTGTGGAACTGAGAGAGTGAGGAACTGAGAGAGTGAGGAACTGAGAGAGTGAGGAACTGAGAGAGTGAGGAACTGAGAGAGTGAGGAACTGAGAGAGTGAGGAACTGAGAGAGTGAGGAACTGAGAGAGTGTGGAACTGAGAGAGGGAGGAAGTGAGAGAGTGTGGAACTGAGAGAGTGTGGAACTGAGAGAGGAGGAAGTGAGAGAGTGTGGAACTGAGAGAGTGTGGAACTGAGAGAGTGAGGAAGTGAGAGAGTGAGGAACTGAGAGAGGGAGGAAGTGAGAGAGTGTGGAACTGAGAGAGTGTGGAACTGAGAGAGGGAGGAAGTGAGAGAGTGAGGAACTGAGAGAGTGTGGAACTGAGAGAGGGAGGAAGTGAGAGAGTGTGGAACTGAGAGAGTGAGGAACTGAGAGAGTGTGGAACTGAGAGAGTGTGGAACTGAGAGAGTGTGGAACTGAGAGAGTGTGGAACTGAGAGAGTGTGGAACTGAGAGAGTGTGGAACTGAGAGAGTGAGGAACTGAGAGAGTGTGGAACTGAGAGAGTGTGGAACTGAGAGAGGGAGGAAGTGAGAGAGTGTGGAACTGAGAGAGGGAGGAAGTGAGAGAGTGTGGAACTGAGAGAGGGAGGAAGTGAGAGAGTGTGGAACTGAGAGAGGGAGGAAGTGAGAGAGTGTGGAACTGAGAGAGTGAGGAACTGAGAGAGTGTGGAACTGAGAGAGGGAGGAAGTGAGAGAGTGTGGAACTGAGAGAGTGAGGAACTGAGAGAGTGTGGAACTGAGAGAGTGTGGAACTGAGAGAGTGTGGAACTGAGAGAGTGTGGAACTGAGAGAGTGTGGAACTGAGAGAGTGTGGAACTGAGAGAGTGTGGAACTGAGAGAGTGTGGAACTGAGAGAGGAGGAACTGAGAGAGGGCGGAACTGAGAGAGTGTGGAACTGAGAGAGTGTGGAACTGAGAGAGTGTGGAACTGAGAGAGTGAGGAACTGAGAGAGTGTGGAACTGAGAGAGTGTGGAACTGAGAGAGTGTGGAACTGAGAGAGTGTGGAACTGAGAGAGTGTGGAACTGAGAGAGGGCGGAACTGAGAGAGTGTGGAACTGAGAGAGTGTGGAACTGAGAGAGTGTGGAACTGAGAGAGTGTGGAACTGAGAGAGTGTGGAACTGAGAGAGTGTGGAACTGAGAGAGTGTGGAACTGAGAGAGTGTGGAACTGAGAGAGTGTGGAACTGAGAGAGGGAGGAACTGAGAGAGTGTGGAACTGAGAGAGGGAGGAAGTGAGAGAGTGTGGAACTGAGAGAGTGTGGAACTGAGAGAGTGTGGAACTGAGAGAGTGTGGAACTGAGAGAGTGTGGAACTGAGAGAGGGAGGAAGTGAGAGAGTGTGGAACTGAGAGAGTGTGGAACTGAGAGAGTGTGGAACTGAGAGAGTGTGGAACTGAGAGAGTGTGGAACTGAGAGAGTGTGGAACTGAGAGAGTGTGGAACTGAGAGAGTGTGGAACTGAGAGAGTGTGGAACTGAGAGAGTGTGGAACTGAGAGAGTGTGGAACTGAGAGAGGGAGGAAGTGAGAGAGTGTGGAACTGAGAGAGGGAGGAAGTGAGAGAGTGTGGAACTGAGAGAGTGTGGAACTGAGAGAGTGTGGAACTGAGAGAGGGAGGAACTGAGAGAGTGTGGAACTGAGAGAGGGAGGAAGTGAGAGAGTGTGGAACTGAGAGAGTGTGGAACTGAGAGAGTGTGGAACTGAGAGAGTGTGGAACTGAGAGAGTGTGGAACTGAGAGAGTGTGGAACTGAGAGAGGGAGGAAGTGAGAGAGTGTGGAACTGAGAGAGTGTGGAACTGAGAGAGTGAGGAACTGAGAGAGTGTGGAACTGAGAGAGTGTGGAACTGAGAGAGTGTGGAACTGAGAGAGTGTGGAACTGAGAGAGTGTGGAACTGAGAGAGTGTGGAACTGAGAGAGGGAGGAAGTGAGAGAGTGTGGAACTGAGAGAGGGAGGAAGTGAGAGAGTGTGGAACTGAGAGAGTGTGGAACTGAGAGAGTGTGGAACTGAGAGAGTGTGGAACTGAGAGAGTGTGGAACTGAGAGAGGGAGGAAGTGAGAGAGGGCGGAACTGAGAGAGTGTGGAACTGAGAGAGTGTGGAACTGAGAGAGTGTGGAACTGAGAGAGGGAGGAACTGGAGAGGGAGGAACTGAGAGAGTGTGGAACTGAGAGAGTGTGGAACTGAGAGAGTGTGGAACTGAGAGAGTGTGGAACTGAGAGAGTGTGGAACTGAGAGAGTGAGGAACTGAGAGAGTGTGGAACTGAGAGAGTGTGGAACTGAGAGAGTGTGGAACTGAGAGAGGGAGGAACTGAGAGAGGGCGGAACTGAGAGAGGGAGGAAGTGAGAGAGGGCGGAACTGAGAGAGGGCGGAACTGAGAGAGGGCGGAACTGAGAGAGGGAGGAAGTGAGAGAGGGCGGAACTGAGAGAGGGCGGAAGTGAGAGAGGGCGGAACTGAGAGAGGGCGGAACTGAGAGAGTGTGGAACTGAGAGAGGGCGGAACTGAGAGAGGGAGGAAGTGAGAGAGGGCGGAACTGAGAGAGGGCGGAACTGAGAGAGGGAGGAAGTGAGAGAGGGAGGAAGTGAGAGAGGGCGGAACTGAGAGAGTGTGGAACTGAGAGAGTGTGGAACTGAGAGAGTGTGGAACTGAGAGAGTGTGGAACTGAGAGAGTGTGGAAGTGAGAGAGGGCGGAACTGAGAGAGTGTGGAACTGAGAGAGTGTGGAACTGAGAGAGTGTGGAACTGAGAGAGTGTGGAACTGAGAGAGTGTGGAACTGAGAGAGTGTGGAACTGAGAGAGTGTGGAACTGAGAGAGTGTGGAACTGAGAGAGTGTGGAACTGAGAGAGTGTGGAACTGAGAGAGTGTGGAACTGAGAGAGTGTGGAACTGAGAGAGTGTGGAACTGAGAGAGGGAGGAAGTGAGAGAGGGAGGAAGTGAGAGAGTGTGGAACTGAGAGAGTGTGGAACTGAGAGAGTGTGGAACTGAGAGAGGGAGGAACTGAGAGAGGGTGGAACTGAGAGAGGGAGGAACTGAGAGAGTGTGGAACTGAGAGAGTGTGGAACTGAGAGAGTGTGGAACTGAGAGAGTGTGGAACTGAGAGAGGGAGGAAGTGAGAGAGTGTGGAACTGAGAGAGTGTGGAACTGAGAGAGTGTGGAACTGAGAGAGTGTGGAACTGAGAGAGGGAGGAACTGAGAGAGGGCGGAACTGAGAGAGTGTGGAACTGAGAGAGTGTGGAACTGAGAGAGTGTGGAACTGAGAGAGTGTGGAACTGAGAGAGGGAGGAACTGAGAGAGTGTGGAACTGAGAGAGTGTGGAACTGAGAGAGGGAGGAAGTGAGAGAGGGAGGAAGTGAGAGAGTGTGGAACTGAGAGAGTGTGGAACTGAGAGAGTGTGGAACTGAGAGAGTGTGGAACTGAGAGAGGGCGGAACTGAGAGAGTGTGGAACTGAGAGAGGGCGGAACTGAGAGAGTGTGGAACTGAGAGAGTGTGGAACTGAGAGAGGGAGGAAGTGAGAGAGGGAGGAAGTGAGAGAGTGTGGAACTGAGAGAGTGTGGAACTGAGAGAGGGAGGAAGTGAGAGAGTGTGGAACTGAGAGAGTGTGGAACTGAGAGAGGGAGGAAGTGAGAGAGTGTGGAACTGAGAGAGGGAGGAAGTGAGAGAGTGTGGAACTGAGAGAGGGCGGAACTGAGAGAGTGTGGAACTGAGAGAGGGAGGAAGTGAGAGAGGGAGGAAGTGAGAGAGTGTGGAACTGAGAGAGTGTGGAACTGAGAGAGTGTGGAACTGAGAGAGGGAGGAAGTGAGAGAGTGTGGAACTGAGAGAGTGTGGAACTGAGAGAGTGTGGAACTGAGAGAGGGAGGAAGTGAGAGAGTGTGGAACTGAGAGAGTGTGGAACTGAGAGAGTGTGGAACTGAGAGAGGGAGGAAGTGAGAGAGTGTGGAACTGAGAGAGTGTGGAACTGAGAGAGGGAGGAAGTGAGAGAGTGTGGAACTGAGAGAGTGTGGAACTGAGAGAGTGTGGAACTGAGAGAGTGTGGAACTGAGAGAGTGTGGAACTGAGAGAGTGTGGAACTGAGAGAGGGAGGAAGTGAGAGAGTGTGGAACTGAGAGAGGGCGGAACTGAGAGAGGGAGGAAGTGAGAGAGTGTGGAACTGAGAGAGGGAGGAAGTGAGAGAGTGTGGAACTGAGAGAGTGTGGAACTGAGAGAGGGAGGAAGTGAGAGAGTGTGGAACTGAGAGAGGGAGGAAGTGAGAGAGTGTGGAACTGAGAGAGTGTGGAACTGAGAGAGTGTGGAACTGAGAGAGTGTGGAACTGAGAGAGGGAGGAAGTGAGAGAGTGTGGAACTGAGAGAGGGCGGAACTGAGAGAGGGAGGAAGTGAGAGAGTGTGGAACTGAGAGAGGGAGGAAGTGAGAGAGTGTGGAACTGAGAGAGGGCGGAACTGAGAGAGTGTGGAACTGAGAGAGTGTGGAACTGAGAGAGGGAGGAAGTGAGAGAGTGTGGAACTGAGAGAGTGTGGAACTGAGAGAGTGTGGAACTGAGAGAGTGTGGAACTGAGAGAGTGTGGAACTGAGAGAGTGTGGAACTGAGAGAGGGAGGAAGTGAGAGAGTGTGGAACTGAGAGAGGGCGGAACTGAGAGAGGGAGGAAGTGAGAGAGTGTGGAACTGAGAGAGTGTGGAACTGAGAGAGTGTGGAACTGAGAGAGGGAGGAAGTGAGAGAGTGTGGAACTGAGAGAGGGCGGAACTGAGAGAGGGAGGAAGTGAGAGAGTGTGGAACTGAGAGAGGGAGGAAGTGAGAGAGTGTGGAACTGAGAGAGGGAGGAAGTGAGAGAGTGTGGAACTGAGAGAGTGTGGAACTGAGAGAGGGAGGAAGTGAGAGAGTGTGGAACTGAGAGAGTGTGGAACTGAGAGAGGGAGGAAGTGAGAGAGTGTGGAACTGAGAGAGGGCGGAACTGAGAGAGTGTGGAACTGAGAGAGTGTGGAACTGAGAGAGGGAGGAAGTGAGAGAGTGTGGAACTGAGAGAGTGAGGAACTGAGAGAGTGTGGAACTGAGAGAGTGTGGAACTGAGAGAGGGAGGAAGTGAGAGAGTGTGGAACTGAGAGAGTGTGGAACTGAGAGAGTGTGGAACTGAGAGAGTGTGGAACTGAGAGAGGGAGGAAGTGAGAGAGTGTGGAACTGAGAGAGTGTGGAACTGAGAGAGTGTGGAACTGAGAGAGTGTGGAACTGAGAGAGGGAGGAAGTGAGAGAGTGTGGAACTGAGAGAGTGTGGAACTGAGAGAGTGTGGAACTGAGAGAGGGAGGAAGTGAGAGAGTGTGGAACTGAGAGAGGGCGGAACTGAGAGAGTGTGGAACTGAGAGAGTGTGGAACTGAGAGAGTGTGGAACTGAGAGAGGGCGGAACTGAGAGAGGGAGGAAGTGAGAGAGTGTGGAACTGAGAGAGTGTGGAACTGAGAGAGTGTGGAACTGAGAGAGGGAGGAAGTGAGAGAGTGTGGAACTGAGAGAGGGCGGAACTGAGAGAGTGTGGAACTGAGAGAGTGTGGAACTGAGAGAGGGAGGAAGTGAGAGAGTGTGGAACTGAGAGAGGGAGGAAGTGAGAGAGTGTGGAACTGAGAGAGGAGGAAGTGAGAGAGTGTGGAACTGAGAGAGGGAGGAAGTGAGAGAGTGTGGAACTGAGAGAGGGAGGAAGTGAGAGAGTGTGGAACTGAGAGAGTGTGGAACTGAGAGAGGGAGGAAGTGAGAGAGTGTGGAACTGAGAGAGTGTGGAACTGAGAGAGTGTGGAACTGAGAGAGTGTGGAACTGAGAGAGTGTGGAACTGAGAGAGTGTGGAACTGAGAGAGGGAGGAAGTGAGAGAGTGTGGAACTGAGAGAGGGCGGAACTGAGAGAGTGTGGAACTGAGAGAGTGTGGAACTGAGAGAGGGAGGAAGTGAGAGAGTGTGGAACTGAGAGAGTGTGGAACTGAGAGAGTGTGGAACTGAGAGAGTGTGGAACTGAGAGAGTGTGGAACTGAGAGAGGGAGGAAGTGAGAGAGTGTGGAACTGAGAGAGGGCGGAAGTGAGAGAGTGTGGAACTGAGAGAGGG
This sequence comes from Megaustenia siamemsis, assembly GCA_032433765.1. Lineage (NCBI taxonomy): Eukaryota > Metazoa > Mollusca > Gastropoda > Stylommatophora > Ariophantidae > Megaustenia > Megaustenia siamemsis. The sequence goes on from JAVIAB010000050.1 coordinate 32,310,944, forward strand.
AGGAAGTGAGAGAGTGTGGAACTGAGAGAGGGCGGAACTGAGAGAGTGTGGAACTGAGAGAGTGTGGAACTGAGAGAGTGTGGAACTGAGAGAGTGTGGAACTGAGAGAGGGAGGAAGTGAGAGAGTGTGGAACTGAGAGAGTGTGGAACTGAGAGAGGGAGGAAGTGAGAGAGTGTGGAACTGAGAGAGTGTGGAACTGAGAAGGTGTGGAACTGAGAAGGTGTGGAACTGAGAGAGTGTGGAACTGAGAGAGTGTGGAACTGAGAGAGTGTGGAACTGAGAGAGTGTGGAACTGAGAGAGTGTGGAACTGAGAGAGTGTGGAACTGAGAGAGTGTGGAACTGAGAGAGGGAGGAAGTGAGAGAGTGTGGAACTGAGAGAGTGTGGAACTGAGAGAGTGTGGAACTGAGAGAGTGTGGAACTGAGAGAGTGTGGAACTGAGAGAGTGTGGAACTGAGAGAGTGTGGAACTGAGAGAGTGTGGAACTGAGAGAGTGTGGAACTGAGAGAGTGTGGAACTGAGAGAGTGTGGAACTGAGAGATCGTGGAACTGAGAGAGGGAGGAAGTGAGAGAGTGTGGAACTGAGAGAGTGTGGAACTGAGAGAGTGTGGAACTGAGAGAGTGTGGAACTGAGAGAGGGAGGAAGTGAGAGAGTGTGGAACTGAGAGAGTGTGGAACTGAGAGAGTGTGGAACTGAGAGAGGGAGGAAGTGAGAGAGTGTGGAACTGAGAGAGTGTGGAACTGAGAGAGTGTGGAACTGAGAGAGTGTGGAACTGAGAGAGGGAGGAAGTGAGAGAGTGTGGAACTGAGAGAGTGTGGAACTGAGAAGGTGTGGAACTGAGAGAGTGTGGAACTGAGAGAGTGTGGAACTGAGAGAGTGTGGAACTGAGAGAGGGAGGAAGTGAGAGAGTGTGGAACTGAGAGAGTGTGGAACAGAGAGAGGGAGGAACTGAGAGAGTGTGGAACTGAGAGAGTGTGGAACTGAG